>JAMXBD010002351.1:0-207330 GCA_024138025.1 Combretum micranthum | reverse complement strand
TTGAGGTGTGGTTTTGCTCACCCTCAACAGTCTTTGTGCAGGTTATAACGTTAGCTGGGATTGGGTTAAGCATGAGTGAAGAGTGCTACATCAAAAGACCTTGCTGAAGATAGTTTCATAGATTATATTGGTCTCAAAGAACAACTTAGATAAATGGTATAATTGATTAAGATCTTGTATTTTATAGGTTTGATCTCAATTTCATTATTTGGTAGGGGATACCGATTCTTGCGGTTCTGGAAAACTAAGGAAAATCGGAATCCTTAGTATTATATAATATATTGATATGACTACATTACATGTAACCATTATAAGATAGAGTCTTGTAATATCTGACTTGCAAGACGGTCCTCATATTACGGGTGCACACGTTGTATGATGACTAAGGCTGATACTACTAGGCCCTATTTTGGGCGTGACAGTTAGAAAATCCCTACAATACCCACCATCTTTTATTTCTTGGCAAGGAGCAATAGATGGCCTTATTCTATCCCCGTCAAGTCCTTTTTTGGATAAATGGAAGTTAGCTTTGGCAGCAGCTGTTTATTGTATTTGGAGAGATAGGAACTCCTTACGCTTGGGTTTTAACACTTCGAATGTAGTCCATCTAGCAAGGCTTATTTTGATCTATGTCTTTGTCCTTAATAATTGATTGTTTGTATTTTCATAATTGTGGTTTTCTTCTAGCTTTGAAAATGTAAATATTGGGCTTTGTCCTCCCTTCCCGCTCATTGCGATTGTTCCTTCCTTTGGTTTATAAAAACTTTGAATTAACCCAAAAAAAAAAAAGTTTGAGTTTTGGTTCTAGATTAACCAAAAAAGTCACTATTGTATTCTTTTTTCCACACCAGGGATAGTAATGCGGTTATTATGACAATATAGAGTATTAACTCAGGTGTACTATCTCTTTGTGAAGTGCTATTGGAATTTGGGGAAGAATAGAGAGGTTTGTGCATTGGTTGCAAGCCCCCCAACCATGGCTTCATATCAGATTTGCTCTCTTTGGTAGGAAGTATTTTGGGTGCATGATAGAAAAAAACTATAGCTATAGTTTGCTATACTAGTGGAAGGAAAGGGATGCCCCATTCAGGTGGGTGATCAAGGCCATTCATTTGAGTAGAGCTTATCAACGACTATTCTTTAGTGTCTTTCGTAATTTATTTATTATTTTCTTTTCTATTGGTGCTATTGTCCTTAAGGAAGCACCTTTGAGCTTTTAATAGCCATTTTATTGACCTAGGATTCCTTTTGTTTATAAGATGTTTAGGTAGTGTTTGGTTACATAATTTTTTATGCTGCTGGATTGGACAAAGTCATTGTACCATGTTTGGTTTACAAAATGAATATGGGATTAGACAATACTTAAATTTTTTATACCCTGTATTTCATGATACAAAAATATTAGAATTGGACAAAAATAAAATTTTTTAATAAAAATTCTGTTTGGTGTTGTTCTGCTTCATACGTATTAAATGTGGTACAAGAAAATTATACCGTCTAGTACTTCTTTTACTGTCCAGTTTTTCTTATCTTGTTCAGTTCTTGTAGCCAAATGCTATCTTAGATTGATATTATAAGTTTCTTGTATGCTCCTTTTTTTTTTTATCTTCGTTTCTCTCTTGTAATGAATATACAAAACAATTTATATCATCTTATAGGGTGGTCCAATAGAGAAAAAAATCCCTATGAATCTTGTTTGCTGTTGCTATTGTTGTTCAAATGTTGCTGTTTCTTTATATTATACGGATAGTTAATTGTCCTCTCTATGTCCCATTGTCAGTTTGTGCAAAATTGAAACCTATTATGGTTTTGTTTTTGGGTTGGGGTTTGGGATGACAACCTTTGTATCATAGCTGATTTACACTTTGGACTGTTTCACGTGTTGAGAATACTAGATGGTGATGGACTTCCAGACTTACTTATTAAGAAAGGACTACGAAGCTTTTCTTCATTCTAGGTTCATATATTGACAAGAGCAAGTGGTTTGCTTTCAGTGTTTGATATACTGTGTTTAACTTCAAAAACTTAGATTCCTTTCTCATCATAAAGTAATAACCAATCAAAAATGGGTTTCGTCTCCATGTGGAGATGGATCCACCTTTGTTTCGTGGGGTGCTGGAGATTACTATTCATGTCTTCTGTAAAATTTACTGTTAAGCAAACCTTTGGTTGGATCTGAAGTTTCTTGTTAGGGATGTAGATTATCTATTGTATACCATGATTTCTACATCTGGGCAAGGATGAAAGCTGAGTATTTGAAAAAATACTTAAAAAGGAAATGAATGTGGTAGCACATAGGAGTGTAGACTAAATCAACCTTGGATTCCATTTCTAGTGGTGTTTATTGATATTTATTGCTTTTGTACAATCCTTTGCCTCATGATCCTTAATTTTTCTTTTAAATTTTTGCTTAACTATTTCTTTATTTGCTTCACAGAGGGTGCTTAGAAGAGTATGAAGCCTATGCTTATAAGAAGGTTTTTAGGTGTGCTTTCTATTCCTATTTATATTTTTTGCCCCTTTCCATATTCACAGTTCGTATTTATGTAAAATTGTTTACTTGGATTCCTCATCTTCTTTTTTTTTGTTTTGGCAAATTTCAATTTTCTCTGCTCTTTTGTATCTTCATGTCTACTTTTACTAGAAACTTTTTTGCATCAAGTTCTGACTTTTGGTTTGGCTCTATCTCTTGGGGCTAGATGATGAAGGGAACATTTCATCTTTGCTTGAGGAAGGGTAAGCAAGATGAGGATTGCTCAATGCGGACTTGGAAAATCCGCTGTTTCACTATGTAGTGTTGTCTTTTAATGTATGTGCAATGGATTTGGGATGTGATTCTTAAAGATGCTTTGTACATTCATTCTGAGGCTTCGAAAATTATTCAACCTCTGTGATATATAATACTCAAAAACAATGTGAGGTTGCTTTTATGAAGACTATATTTAAAGGTATGTGTTGTGTATGGGTTGAAAATTTAGATCCATGGTTTTATTTCACTTGGATCTAGTTAATTGAATATGTTGTTTCCTAAATTTTAGAAGGATCTACTAATTATTCAAACTACAATATGTGGGTGTTTATTTTAAAGTGATCCATTTTTGAAGTTATAGTCTTTGCATGGAAAAGAAAATGAGATTGTATTGTTCATATTTGGAATAATGATGTAATGGGAAATATGGTTTAATCTGATTCTAGTTGGATATTTTAAGTTCTTTTATTATTCTTTTTTTTTTATAATTCTAATACTATCCCCATTTGAATCAAGTAGTTAAATACTCAAATGAAAACACTGATGGATGTATGTGAATGGTATAAAAAACTGTTATTGGATATGGTTGAACGTTGTTATTCAGATTCTCATGAACAAGCCGAATTGGGATTATTGATCTTCATTGGTTAGGATGGATTATCGACCTCTCTTGTTCGATTATTCCAACTATCGAAAATATCATATGATTTATTTTGTTTTCTATGAAAATTCCCTGTGGATGTTTTAACAGGGTTGTGAATGAATGGGATTATCTCACAAGGTATTGAAGTTTAGCTCAATATTTGTTTAAATTTGGTTTAATTATAGTTAAGTTTTAAGTTAAGGTTATTTGAGTAGTTTTATCTAATCAAGCTGAGCTAAGGTGATGTTTTAAGCTATCAAGTTTGATGTGCTTATAAGCCCAAGTTTTAGAATTGTTGAGATTTTTTGAACTTGAGTAGTGTGGAGTTACAATATGAGTCAAATCTAAAGGAATATGAGATTCACCATATGGTAAGGCTTGGAAGAAATAAATTGGGGGTGAGCTTGGACTCAAAAATATAATTTCAGTGTGTGTGTATCAGGGTATTAGATACTGATTCAGCCTGCTTGATCTTAGTAAGCATGGTTACCTCTATACCTTAAAAAGAAAACTAGTTAGACATTTAATTTGGTTTTTTTACACTTGGGTATATAGATGTAAGGACAAGAATCAGATAAGAAATCCTCTAATTCTTTGTAATCCATCCAAATAATGTAAGCGAGGGATTCTTAAAAAACTAGGTCTTGAACCACATGCTTGTCTCCTTACGTATCAATCTTAATGTAAAAGACAAGAAGTGCGTCAATTGTGAAATATTTCTTTGAGAGAAACTAATGAATTCTTTTATGAGTAGTTAAAAACAAGTGCAAAGGTTTACATCACGACGCCTAACTGCATATACTTCCATAGAAAGAACTGGATGGTCACCGATTAATGTGGTCCATAGATGAAAGCACTGACAAGGATATCGCAGAATCTATTGGTTCGTCAACGTACCCAATCATTTGCTGGTTCGTCTTCATCCTCACCCATTTGGCCAATGCGCCTTCTTTTCTCTAACAAGTCAATATCGGCTAATGCTCCAACCCGATTGAAAAAAGTGTGTAGAAATCCCTCAATAAATTTATCCTAAAAAATTAGGTTGATGTTGTCCCCATAGCATTTTGTTATGTTTTCTTGAAATTATTAGGCAAATATTGGTGGAGGAAATATGGCATAAATTTAAATCATCCTTTGTCATTGTAATTGAAAAAAATAAAAAATAAAAAATATGTTCAACTCTACCATTTCGGGACAGGTTCAAACGTTTTCGCAGTTAGAAAATTTGGAAAATTCCTCATTAAAATGTGAACACAGCAAATCATAAATAAACAACAAAATCTGTACACTATTATACTTCCGTAGCCCACGACACGAGGTTTTTAATTTACAAACAGTATATATGCAAAATTTCCTGCCATTTTAATTGCTGATTCCTCAAGAAAAATTCACGGCCCCCAACACAGCTTATATGTTCATATAACTTTATCTGATGCAACCGCGGCATAGAACAAATTTCGATAGGCATAGTTTCTTTTTATTATTATTCTAAAACGTTAAGGGATATATATGTATATATATATATAAACACTTTATGAAAACGAAGAAGGAATATTATAAACTGCGAATTTAATGGAACAATACAGCTTTTACATTTCCATTTATAATATTGTGGGCTATAGAAGAATAGCAGGCAATTCTTTAGTCGCGGCTTTGAGATCGGCTCAGCTTCTGAATATCTGAAATTGTCGTGGTGGCGTTATTTTCCGTTACATCGCTTTTCTCGAGCTCGTTAAGCGCGTGGATTACAACCGCCGAGTTTGAGTCCGTTTTCGGTCTTCCGTCGTCTGCTCTGCGTCGCTTCAATGGACGCTCCATGGTGGAAGACGACGCATCTACTCCATCTTTGGGCACAGCTCTCGGTATCGATCGAGACGATGCACATTCGCTCTCTCGCAGCCGTTTGATCCCTGAATGTCGATCAAGATCAGCACCGTGTCTACTCGTGGACTGCTCCCCTCCACTGCTGGAACTACTCGCTATTGGAGGCGGTGACTTACACGACCATGGAACCACCTGATTCTCTCCATCCCCATCCTCCTCGTCATCCTTCTCCAAATCATCATCATCATAGTCACTCCACTCCTGGTCCTCCTCATCTTCATCCTCATCCTCCTCAAAATCTACATCATCATACTCAGGATCACCTTGACTTTCCTCTCTCATTCCTCTACACGAAACTTGCCGACGGTTCTGGTCAGAAAAATTCTGAAAGCAAGTCTCGCAAACTGAGACTGTCGGACCAAGTTTCGGACCGGAAGCTCTCCACCCAGTCAGGAAGTGGCAGACGTGGCAAAGCAACCACCGCACGTGTCTCTCTACGATGGAATTCGCACCGTGTACTTTCTCATCGCATTTCCAGCAGAAACTTGCTTTATCGGACTCGCAGCGAGTCCTTGCCGTCTTCCCACAGCGGTTGCAATTCTTCATTCTCTCTAAATCAATTAATTCTTTCTCTCTCTAAAACCCTCTATCTCTCTCTAACTTTGCGAGAAATTTTCTATGGTTTAAGAAGGAGAAAAAGGAGGATTGGAGAGGTAGAGAGGAAGATGAAAGCTTGTTGTATAAGTGGATTTTAGAGATCTTCTTACTTTGGACGAAACATGGTACTCCTATTTATACTGGAGAGGTCAAATTCTCATATGGAAAGCTCATGAATTTGGTCAAAAATTCAATATTTGGAGTAATTGAGTTCATAACCATTTTTCCTTAAATTCAGTCAAGAAAATTACTTTGAATCCTATGTCTTTCATCAGTCAAGAAAAAAATTCATTGATATTTAGTATACCTTTGAACAGCTTTAATTTCCAAAAGGAAAGATAAAGTTAAGGATGAAAGAGAGAAAGTGGCGGGAGAGGAAGTCTTTATCTTGTAACAATTTCTATTAAAAGTCTACGAATTCTTGATTAAATAAACTTTTCGTTACCTAATACTATCTTATGAATACGAATTGTTTCGTAGTGATTCAAATCCTGTCAAACCTTTTTCTTTATTAAATATAATTTTCTTCCCCTTTCTTTCTTTATTCTTCTTGTGAGATTATTATTATTATTTGGTTAGTGATATTGGTGGGAGAGAGTGGGAAGGAAGGGAACAAAAAAGAGAGAGCAGTTGACTGGATGCCCTGGCTTCGGGAAAAAATATCCCATAGGTAGTACATATTATTGGACAGAAAGGTAAAATATCTATAATGATATTGTCTTTATTACAGAGAGGGTAATTGTACATGTGATATTTTTAAAATAGGAATATTTGCAACAAAATTGAAAAATAAACCATTAAATGAATAGCTAATAAATTATGATTTGTAATCATGAAAATTAAATAGTTTTGAATATAATTAAAATTTTTGGTATCTTTGAAATCATTAAATTAAATAGGGTTTGAATAGAATTAAATAAGGGTTGAATAGAAATAGTTTCACGTAAAATATTTTTGGCATCCCTAAAATCATGAAATTAAATAAGATTTGAATAGAATTAAATAGGGGTTGAATAAAAAGTCTTTTCCTTTTTAGTATATGGGTGTAAAATATTTTTGGTATCCTTGAAATCATGAAATTAAATAGGATTTGAATAGAATTAAATATGGGTTGAATAACATAATCTTTTCCTTTTTTAGCCTAAGCATGTATCTTTATATACCATACCGATTTAAACCTTGATACCTATACCCTATTTATGCATGGCAGTTACCCAACATGGAGAAGTTTTCTGTGGAAAATACAATTGTAATTATGATTTGTAATCATGAAAATTAAATAGGTTTAGTAATAATTATGGATAAATTTGAACTCTGAAATTTAATTTAGGATAATAATAAGTTATATAGTTTAGTAACTATAAAATGCAAATTCACATGATAAATTAGTAAAACAATTAAAGTAGACATGATAAATTTTTAATTTCACCAATGTGAGCTAAATACTTAATTTGATAAATCATTACGATAAATTAAATATTTATAAATCAAACTCTCTAATTTCTTATTTAATTTGTCTAATCATATTCAAATTAAATCCTTAATTGTAACATGCCCATCATCAAGAGCGAACTAGATAGTTAGGAAGGAATTAGTTTTAAGAAAAGTGGGTTTCTTAAAATAGGTGGCATAATTAGTATATAAGATGAATTTTAGAAAAGTAAATGCCTTTTCTTTCATCTACAACCCTAGCTAAACCCTACAAAAGTCAGCCACAAAATTGCTTACCTCTTCATATGTAAAATAATATTCTAATATTACAAAAACCCATTATTATACTCTTTTTTCAGCAAAAAATAAATAAATAAATAAACGTCTCATCTTCATCTTTAATTCCTCAAAACCCATAAAAACCCATTTCAATTACAAGAAGAAAATAGATAATCCATTTCTACTAATCATATTTATTCTTATACCTTACTAAACCATACTAATTTTTATAAATTTTCTTTTATCATTAGGTATTCTCGGAGTTTAAAGAATATTAAGATTTTGGTTGGGAGCATTAGGAGCTTCAACAACAAATTTGTAGTAGTTGTTGTGAGGTTGAAGAAATTGTTGATTCCACTTTGTTTTTCTAATAAGTAAATTTTAGATTATGTTGAAATTGCTTGTTTTTGATGATGTTGATAATTTCTTAAATCTGAAATTTTAGATTAAACATGTTCATGAGGTGATTTTTATAAATTCATGCTTGGATGATATGATTTATGCATAGTAGACGGGTAAACTTGGTTTTATTTGATAAATAAAATAAGAAACTTGCTATATTCATAGATCTAAATTTAGAATATGTTTTTGTGATATTTTTATATGATATGAATATATTATGTAATATGGAAATTTATTTTTATAAATGAAAATTACAAAAATAGCTTGGAAATTAATGTTTAGGCAGTAGAAACATATCATAATGTTTTGAAACAATGTAAAAATGTTAGAATCATCATATATTATGTTGTAAATGTGTTTAATATGATTTATACAACCTATGATTATTTTAGAGTTATGAAATTTGCTTTATAAGTCCTGTTTTGCTTTATTTTGAAAAATTTAGGAAAAATATTAGATGATTTTATTTTTACATGAAATTTTGAGGAAGTGATTTTCAATAAGTTATATTGGATCTGGATATTTTTAGAATTTTTGAAGATCATTTAATATTTTTTTAGAATCTTCTTTCTTAGGTGCATCGTGTAAAGTGCCGTTTGAACTAGATATAGTCTAGAGGTTGAACGGTGGGTTTCTCTCCTCCTTTTCGAACGAATCTTGGTTTATCGATAGCCTAGATGTCAAGTATAGCTTGGTGAACCGAACCAGAATGGAATCATGAAAAACAGTGGTGAACCGGTCCAAAAATATCGAGCAGACCTCCCCTGTTTCCAGTCATGTTTCTTTTGTTAATTTGTGTAATATGACTTTAATAAAATTTAATAATTATTAAACTAGCTTGATTAAAGTGTAATTAGTTATAATTAGTCAATTTATGCATATTTTGATTTATTAGTCTTTTTGTTAATTTAAAATTAGATATATATATATATATATAGGTTAATGTGCTAAATTAGGTTAATTATGTACACAAGGAATTTTAATTATAAAAATGGGTAAATAAATATAGTATGGACCTAAATCAATATAAATAAATTATTATGGGCTTTACTAGCTAAATTAGCTTAGATAATGGTTTAGGGATCAAATCAATTATATGGGCTCAATTAGATTAATTATGTCAAACCGAGTTATAATAGGTTTTAATTAACTAAATGGGCTTAAGATAGGTGAATAGCAATAAAATGTGCTTTATAGATATAATAGGCTATAATGACCTAAATTAGCCTAAGTAATGAAAATAGAATATTTTTGGCATAAATAGCTTAAATGGGTCAAATGACTTAAATGGGTATAATATGAGTTATATAAGCTAAAATGAACTTAGAAATAATTTAGGACCAACTTGACTAGTAAATATTTATTTTGGGCCTTAATAACTAAATATGGGCTTAGCAACAAATTAGGATCCAATTTGATTAAGTAAATATAAGTAGCTTAAATAAATAAAATTAACATAGAAACATAACTTTAAGATCAATAACTTGATTCTAGCAATTTGGATCTATTTATACTTAGACGGGCCAAATAATATCTTATCATGAATTCCTTAGTCAATTCGAGCCCGAATCTACAAAATGAAGCACATGCCTAATTTTATGCCTTATGGACTTAAATTCCATAATAATGGTTCCAATATCCTTACCTACTCAAATTGGGTCTATTCCTAAAATATTTAAGTCCATTATCAATTATGAGTATTGAAATACCTAATTAGGTTCAAATTCATCTCATGAGCCCAAAGCCCTAAAGTACTCTTAATGGGACTAAATGGAAAATTAGAAGGTCCAATCGCATAATCAGTATCTAAATTAAATTTCATTAGGCTTTAAACCCAATTGTTAGATCCAATAACCAATATTACTCTAGTTGGATCTAATTTTAAAATAAAACCCAAATTATCTAATTTAATATCTATATTTCTAAATGGACTCAATTCCTAAATCTTGAAGCCCATTATCCTAAAAAGTGAAATATTTAGAGAATTTCTTATGGGGCTTAACTTATGATCTCTTAAGACCCAATACATCTAAATAATAAATTCAATTTCCATATTCAATGGGCTTACTCCAAACCACCTAAGCCCAATTAGTCTAAATGGACTCAATTCAATGATAACTCAAGTGCCTTATATTACATAAGATCTTATGTTAATTAATTAATCAACATGATATAAATAATTGGTTGTATGCTCAATTATTAAACATTTAATTTTCTTGAACAAATATTCGATCAACTTACGTGTGATTAAAAATAACATTAAAGGAAATAAGGATTTATGAATATGTCTTTTCTATTGTTTTAAGATGGTTTTGCAATTAACAAAATTAAAAAAAAAAAGCATATTATAAAGCTTTTGAAATCAATAGTAAATGGCATAAATATTTGTGAAGCTATAATAGTTATGGCAAGCAGAAGAATTAAATGATTTTGACTTAAATTGTATAGATAAATATTGCATTATTTAAATCACAGGAGCATATCATCATGTTCATGCCTCAAGAGTAGATATTTCATTTGCTTTTATAAACAATATAATTAGGGAAAAAGCTACTCTACACATTGCTTCTTTACAACTAACCCATCTTTTACTTTTTATTTTTTAATTAAAATTTGCATGTTATATAATGTGAAATCTAATAAGTGTTTTGATTAGTGATAGTTGATAGTTGTATTAAAAAAAAAGTAGATAGTTTTAATAAAGTCATCAGTTGATAAAAATATAAAATATTTGTATGTAGGGATATATCTATATCTACATATATATATATATATATATTAGTTTGCAGCTTATAATATTTGGGAAATTCCATTAACCCAAAAATACTCTGAACCACTTCTTTGTTATATCATATGTTCTTATTTCAAATTCTGAAAACTAAAATGATTAACAAAATGATGGATCTTTCTTCAGCTTGACCCAAAGTATTTGAAGTGTCCATATGAAGACCTTATTTGTGAGATTAATGTTGGCCAAATTTGAGGGATCTTAGGTTTAATTTGCCCATCAGATTTATCACATCAACTTAATTGAGGATGGGGTTTTCATGAATGTGTGTTTTTCATATAAATTTTCTACTTTTTTTTTCATATTTTTATTATTTTATTTCATTGATATATGTAAGAATATTAATGTATTTATTATGACTAATTAAGAATTGTCACTTGTAAATGATGGATGGAAAATTTAATAGGCATAATGGAAACTATAGCTTGTGAAAGTTGTAAAACATTGAAGATTTGAATTGAAAGTTAAAAGATCGAGTGCTTAAATCTTAACTGAAAAGAAGAAAAATTTTGAGTACTACATAATATTTTAATAAACATTTTTATCGCATATCACCCCAACTAGAGTTAAGGCATGTCCAGTTTTACCACGTATAATGGTGGATCGTCATACACAAAGGCAAACGTAAAAGACTAGTTTATATGATTCGTTTGCTAGCCAATTTTATATTTAGAAATCATTTATCTAGTTTTGAAAACTTTAAATGATGCAATGGAAAATGTAGATTTTATAAGATATCTAATAAAGGTTACTTTCATGAGTAGACTAATCATAAAAGATAATATCCGATAACATCCGATAACATCTGATAACATTGGTCTCAAAAGTCTCCTCAAATATCCAAAAGATATATCAACTATAAAGAAAGTATCTAGAAAACACTAAAAGTTCTAATACAAATCCAGGCTCAGCTATGCCCAAAAGATGATAAAAAGTATGAAAATAAAAGTCCAAATAAAATTAAGATGTGAACCATAATCTTAATCACTAAGCTCATCCAACAGCTCTTAAAGTCAGTCCCATACCCCATGTCATCATAATACTCGTTATCAGAACCATCAGTACCTGAAAAGCAACAAATGTGAGTCGAAGCCTAGTACACAGTAACATAACCACATGCGATGTGACATGCATATCTAAACTATATGCAATGCAACAATTATGTTTATTATTTAAGGCAATTCGAACAACACGGGAGCACTCACACTGCGGGCAACAAGCTATGGGAATATGGGAGTCCTGAGTAGCAGCAATTATTCAGGAGGTTGATTGAGGCATGCTGAATACCTTAACTGCCAAGTGGAATATATTATGCAGTAGCCTCATCTAGGGTTCACTGCGTTATGCATCTCCATTCATTTCAGTCCATAGATGTAGGTCAATTGGCACCATAGTGTGAACTACATATACTACTTCTCACCGAATGTAAATGAACGTTATTTTGATACCGTTTGCCCTATCAGCTATATGCCAAGCCACCAACAGAAACCTAAGTGCCTAACTACCGTGGTTACATTTGCCTAACAAGGTTGTTGCTCCCTGGTTCGGATTAACTGACACATGCACAATCAACGCATTCAATTATTAGGTAGTCTTTAAGTTAAGTCTATTTGTGAATGCATACCTTAAACAAACAACATGCATGTTAGTGCATACCTGATATCGAAGCGGTAGACGGTAGAGGGTCACAAGTAAGACAATAAGTTGATTGAATATCTGTTAAGAAAGGTCAATTTGTATAAGTATTGAGTATACAAACTAATGATTCAAGTCATGTTGATCGTAAGGCCTTTGGTTTATAATTGAGTTAGATCCAATTACGAAAATTGGACTAAGATAATTTAGACTAAGCCCATGGAATTCAGAAATTGAATATATTTTTTAGATGTATTAGGCCTTTAGGGATCCTAGGTTTGCTCCAATAAGAAATTCTCTAAGTGTTTAAGTTTTTAGGGTAATGGGCTTTAAGGTTTATGAATTGAGCTCGTTAAGAAATATAAATATTAAATTAGCTGGAATAGGGCTTTATTTTGAATTTAGGTCCAATTAGAATAATATTGGTTATTGGACCTAAGAATTATGCTCAAACCCAATTGGAATTTAATTTAGACCCTAAATTAAGCTATTAGGCCTTCTAATACCCTATAGAGGCCCACTAACAATTTTTTAGGGCTTTTGGGCTAATAGAAATAATTTGAGCCCAATTAAGTGTTTCAATACCTGGAATTGATAATAGACTTAAATATTTTGAAAATAGACCCAATTAGAATATGAATGAATATTAGGCTCGTATTATGGAATTGAAGCCCATAAAGCGAAAATTAGATATTGTCTATATTTTGAAATTTTAAGCCCTAAATGGTTAGGGAATACTTGTTAGAATTTAGTTTGGGCCTATTTAGTGCAAATAGGCCTAGTTGGCTAGAAATTATGTTATTAGGCCTAAGGTAGTGTTTCTAGACCAATTTTATCTAATTAAAATTTATAGTTATTTAGTCAAATTGGATTCTATTTTAGAATTTAAGCCCATAACCAATTATTAAAGCCCAAAATTATCAATATTAGCTAAGTTAGACATAAATTCATTTCTAAGTCAATTTTAGGTCATTTAGGTCAAGTTCGACCTATTTTTACTATCTTGGCCCATTTTAGGTCATTTATGTTATATTGATTATATTTTCACTAATTAAGCCTGTTTAGATCATTTTAGCCTATTTAACCCTAAAATAGTTATTAATTCAATTTTATAGCCCATGATATTTATCAATTTGCCAATTACCTATTTTAAGCCCAATTAGTTAATCAAAACCTATTGTAACTCAATTTGGTATATTTAGTCCAATTAAGCCTATATAATTTGATTTGGGCCCTAAACTATTATCTAAGTGCAATTTATCTACTAAAGCCCATAATGATTTAGTTGTATTGACTTAGGCTCATACTATCTTCAATTACCAATTTTACAATTAAAAGCCCTTTTATACTTAATTAAGCTAATTTAGCATGCCAACCTTATATATCCAATTTTAATTTAACAAAAAACCTAATAAATCAAAATATGCCTAAATTAACTAATTATAACTAACTATACATTAATCAAGCTAGTTTTATAATTATTAAATTTAATTATATTCGGATTTAACAATTTTTCAAAGAAAACAGGGCTGGAAAAAATAGGGGAGGTCTGCGCATAGTCTAAAGATCAGACTAGTTCACCTTGATTTTTGTGTCTTTTGGACCGGTTCAGTTTTCATATAAAAACAATACATCCTAAGATATTAAATTGTTGTTGTTTTGTTGGAAAAGGAAAAATAAACCTGACTGGTTCGGCCTACAAAAGAAGTCCTGTTCAAATAGTGCTTTGCACAATACATTCGAAAAATAAAAATCTAAAAACAATAGTAAATGACCTTAAAAAATTATAAAAATTTCCAAATCATATATAAACTTATTGAACATCATTTCCTAAAATTCTAGTGAAAAAATAAGTACATTTGATATTTTATTTATTTTTCTCAAAAAATATGCCTATTAGGCCTTTAAAAATAGTAAATAAATATGAAAAATTACGAAACCTTCCAGTTTATATCCTAAGATAATACACTATCATTTCCATAAATTTTATATAAAAATAAATTCGTTTAACACCAGAATAAACTTTACATATCATGACAAATAATACTTCTATTTTCCATCTAGAAAACATATTATTGTTTTTATTTAATTTTCATCATGTAAAATTATTAAAAAATCATATAGAACACATCAAAATAGATTACATAACATGCTAATTTATTTTAATCATATTTACACCATAAATACTAAACAATACATAAACGATCCAATATCAACACATTTTCACCAAACCAAGTAACACATGATATTTCACCTAAATCATACATTTCATATTTTTTACTTTTAGTGTTACAATATATTATTTACTAATACATTTCACTAATCACACTATTTAATTAAGCAACTTACTTGTAGTGGCAAAACAAACTTAGAACCACTACCCTACTCTTAGGAATTTAGTGAAGCTCCTTTTGCCTCTATTCCAAGATCCCTCTTGATAAATGCCTAATTTGAAAAGGAAAAATAGAGATTAATAGGAGCTTTTGGTGGCTTAAAGAAGATATAAAACATAGAAGACTTAGTACCTATTAGGGTTTTGATAGAAGAAAAGGGTTCATAGTATTTTAGGATTTGTTTTGAGAGAAAAATGAGATGAAATTTTCTACTAGGATGAGAGGTAAAGTGGTGGCTATTTGGTGTATTAGGTTTCATTTTGAAAAAAGATGGTAAGATAAAAATAAGGACATTAGTTAGCAATATAGAGAATGTTCTAGAGCTTATGGGTTGGCAAGAAGCTAATTTCATATGAAAAATTTTCTGCTGAAATTTGAAATGGATAAGAATAGTGATATGAAGGTTCTAAAAGATTTTTATGAAGGTTTAGAGCTAATATGGTTAGTGGGTTGGATTAGTGATTTGATTAGGGCCTTAAGATGTAACTAGATGTCAAATGGCCTTAGGAACTAGTTAGATTAATTTAGGAAACTAATTTAGCAAATTTTGAAGATGAAGAAATAAATTTAGTTAACTAGGTGGTTGGATATGTATTTGATTAAAATTAAGGTGTTGAGAAATTTAGGTATTGAATTTGTAGAAAATTATTGAAATCAGGAAAATTAGAAAAATTGAGAAATTGTAATTTAGGTAGATGGCTAATTTGATACTTAGGTTTGATTTGATTTATTTGGTACAATGGAATGAGAAATTTGTATGGTTTAATCTCTATTTCCCAATTTAAATTAATTTTTAGCTTAAATTTACTAATTCACCTAATTATATCAAGTATTTCATTTAATTTACTTAGTTGAATAGTCTAGCTTATTTTATTTTATTATAGATATATTATTGTTTTAATTTAGCTCAAAATTTCCTCCTATTTTCCACAAATTAATATACATTTACTACTTAGGTTATCTTAACATTTGGGTTATTTCATCGCATATGTATGAAATGCCCTAGAAGATAATCTAAAGTGAAGGCCAATATCATAATTTACTTAAATGCTAAAAAGAGGTTAACACATGTTAATAAAATTAACATTTTGTTTGGCAAAACAAAAAAAAAATATATATATATATATATATAAATGGAATAGAATTCTTGTAAATATTAAGGCAAGTGTAGTTAACTTTTTGTTTTTTCAAATAATTAACTCAATAAATAGAACAAAACCCTTCTTTATTCCTCACTTCAATAGTCTTTTCTTGCTGCGATACGGAGAAGGATAGAAGGAGGGGAAAATAAAAAAAATTCCATAGAAACCATCCGGTAAGCATGAATCCTAAATTTTTAATTATATATGAATATCTCATATAAACATAGAGTAAATTCTAAGATTATTATGAGTTATATCAATTTGATGTCCGTTTGTAATAAAATCCTGTCAACTTTAGGGTTTATAAACAAATCAATAATTGATTGTTAATGCAAAGTCTATATTCATACGGAAGTAAAAGTTATTAGATTAATCTTTAACAGTTTGATGTTACGATGAGAAATTTGGTTCTTGTTAGCCAACCTAAAATTAAAAACAAGAATCAATTTATAATTGTTGAGGATATATAGATATTACAAAATTAGGGTTCTAATGACTTTAAAGGTTTCAATAAATTTTGTGATAATAATTAAACCTTGACAACTAAAATTGTTGATTTCATGAAGTTATATTTATAAATTAAGACACTTGATAAGACTGAATAGATTGAAACTAGGGTTTATAATTTGGGTTTTTTTTGTCATCTGGACAGAAAATTTGAAATAGGAATAAAACCATCTGATAATGGAAACTAATAGATTTGTAGGAGTATAGATTTGAAATTAGGGTTAAGACAAATTGATAGAAACTCTAAAATTTAGTTGTAGCATAAACATATAAATTAGATGAAAAAATTATATTAAATAAGATAAGATGGATTGACCCCCTTTGTAAACCCCATCAATTGCACTATATTAATTGACCATGTATTCCTCAAGTAATCATTCTAAATCTTATTTTCATTTGATGGCAACATTTCTTCAAGTAAATTTGAAACATAGAACTATGAAGTAAAATTAATGGAATTAGGAAAACAAATATGGAAAAATAAGCGGATATAAAAAATAGGTTTAAGATTTATAACTATGCGACTATTTACGAAATTAGGTAGACTTTGGAATTGGAAATTTTTCTTTTTTGTTAATTGTGCATCTTAAGGTGGATCAAGCCTGATAAATGGATTGTGGACTAATAAATTGTTGTGTTACTTGTGCTTGTTGGATGTCAAACTGTGGATTGATTTATGGTGGGCTGCTAATTATTTGCTTTTATTTGAACATCATAACTGGGTTCTATTTGTAATTGTTATTATGAGCTGTTAATCTATGTAAAAGTTATTATGGCTTGTGGTGCAATTTTTGTGATCGTTATATCTCAGATAGTGGTTCAACTATAATAATCACTTATACTCTGAGTTAGTTATATCATAGGCTATGGTTCAATTGTAATTGTTAGTATTGCATCGAGCTGCAGTCCATCATACGTGCGAAAGAGCACTCTTAGTTATTTTCAAATTCTTGTTGTCAGAATTTTGTTGTTTAGCAAATTAATATTATTCAGGCAATAAATTGGTTGTATGTTGCATTTAGTAATTATAATCCTATGTATATGTATGTGTTATATGTGTAATATAGTGTCTTGCTGGATTAATTGTTCACCATTTTAGTTAAAACATATTGTAAGTAACTATATCTTTAGGTTTAGGGCATGACATATAAAACGTGAACATTTTAGCATATAGATACATATATATATGCATATTTTGTATATCTTCATGTATGAACTGCATAAAATAAATTATAAAACTTGTTAGATGTAATTTATTGTACTGTTATGACAATTTTTGGGTAAACTTAATTAGTTTAAGAGAAATCATGGATATACAAGAAGGATTCTCACCAAGTAGTTTTGCGGCTACATAACTAGAAGTGCTCTACTTTTGTTGCTTCTATTAGCTTTCCAACATAACGCCTTAATTTACCATCGTAGTACTCAAGCAAGCAATCTTTGTAGAGTCATTTCTCTGCTAACTCGATTACCTACTTAGTAGTTTACGAAGTACCATTCTTGATATATGATATAGTGAGTCGTCATAATGGAGTTGCAAAAACAACAAACTAAGATAGCTTAAGATTAAAAATTTGTAAGGTTTGTGACAGTAACTGAAAAGATATATCTAGCTATATGTGATAAGTACCATCGAAAGTTGTTTTGACCATTGCAATTGCCCTAACTAATGATTTTGAGATCAAGTCTATGGTAGAAAAATAATTTTCAAAGGCATTTTTCCTTTTAAGCCCTCCTATCGTTCCTTGATTAGATCCATAATAGTAGTAAGTTGTGTTGGGAAAGAACTCAAAATTGTAATATATGCATTTCACTATAGCTGAGATGATATTGCTCATGATTCATCCCTCAATGTGGATAAAATCAAATATCCATTCGAGAATAAAATAATTCACTTTTTTATAGCAATTTGTGATTCTTCACTTATATTGGTATATGAGATTGCGATTTTGCTCAACAAAAGGGAATATATGTTACTTATAAAACCTAGACTTTGTTCTATTTTACCTTTAAGGTGATTGTAGTAGTTGCTGAAGCTCTAACTTGGTGGTGAGGTGTTTATGGATCATATTGACAAGAGAATCATAAGAAAATATTGTTTTGACCATACAAAATTCCATCTCATACTAATATAAGATTGAAGAATATTCATAGAATGGTGGCTGTTGTCAATAAATACAATATATCTACTCTTACTCCATCCTAAATAGGTTTTTGATTTCATGTACTTCAAAGAGGATATCTGGAAATGCCATCTTAGCTAGTATGGACTTAAGATAGTTATTAATTAGCAATTTCATTGCCATCATAAGTTCTTTTTGCCAATCCATCACAACCATGACCATCATAAGTTCAATCAAGTGATAAGAGGACTTAAGGAGGAGAATACCTTTGGAAATTGTTAACCTTACTTAAAGTGTCTTCAATGGATAAGATTCGATATTAAAACATTGAAAGGATCAATAACTACGATGAATCATGTCCAAGTAAGCTAAGGCAATTTTATATGTAAGCAGCCGTGTCTATGGTACCCATTATAGATAAGCTAAATACACCTTTATGGTTACCATAATTGTATTAATGAACCTTATGGCATTTTCAATGTTTAATTGTTTTAATTAAATTTGTTGATGACTTCTGCATTTGGGCTGTAGCTGCTCACTGCAGTACGTATCAAGATTGGGACTTCATAAATTGCTAAGGGAGCAATCGCACAAGTGGAGAAATAACTCCCTAAAAATGGCTGGCCTAAATACTGCCATGGCAAATTATCGTGCTATATTTAGAAGCAACCAAAAGCATTGGATTGAGAGCATTTCACGTTATCTAGTTGTAAAAAGCATTGACTTCGAATCCTATTGATATATCCATTATTTCTCTTGAATAAGTTGATTATTTTTGGTTGTTAGAATATAAACAACCAGTAGGTTACTGATAATAGTATAATAAATCATATCTAACACATTTTTATTATTTATTTTACTTTATGTATTTATATACTACAACATACTATTACTTATTAGTGTATCATGCCATGAGCTAGTCAATCGTATCTTTTTAAAGGAAAACTTGTAAGATTTGTCACATTCGCTCTCTAGGTCTTCTAATTGAAAGGGTAAGCAACTAATCTAGTAAGATATTATACTACAATCAGATATACATAAAATGCAGCAACAACCAATTTATCATTTGAATATGGTTAAGTTGCCTAAACAACATGATTCTAATAACTAGAATTTTAGATAACTTATGGCCTATGTTTACTTGAAGGTAATAGACTGGTGGTAGAATAATTATTCTCGGAATACACCTTGTTACAATAGTTACTTGCAAAATAGGCCGAGGCTTTTCTTTTCCGGTAATTTTTCTATCCTCATTCATCTTCCAATTGGAGAAAGAATATATATGACTATTTTACCTCTAACTAAATTACAAATTAACAAAGATATCCACACAAGAAAAAATATACATACATATAATGTATATATTAATATACAATTAATTAATTTTCTCTCTCTCTCTCTCTCTTTATATATACACACCATACATGTAAAAATCTATGGATTATAAATACATAATTTGTGTTATATTATAGTTATATTCAATTTTAAAATATAGCCTACATATAGAACATTTGTGAGATGTATAGATTATACATAATACACACTTATATAATTACATAGAATATATAAAGTTTGAATTATATATAAGGTACATCACATAGATGCATATATATAGCATAATCTATCTATAATATGTCCATATATGAAAAATATTTATAAGCTATATATATGTGTATGTATAACTTACTTATACATTATAAAATCTTAGGTTATGAATACATAATTTATATGTTTAATATATGTTATAATTCATTGCTGCATGAAATAAGTATATTAACACAGAAGATCAGGGACGAGTTTTGGAGGGTTTTATGAAACCCAAACCTTAATCCAATACTCTGTAGGGTTTTCGAAACCCGTCTCAAAGCCTATAAGGTTTTTGTCTATAAACCTAAAACCCGCTTAATAGACCCTATAGGATACTGAATTTAATAAACCTAATAATTTTTCAACCACAACTATTTTATATTTGAAGTTACTTTTTTTTTTTAATTTTTCCTAACATACATAACCATAATTTTTTTCACTCATGGAAAATATATTTCCATTAATATTTATGTTTAGAATAAATCATTATAAATCAATTCTCTTTGTTCTCCATTAGCTTAACATTGTAATAAGTCACCATAATTAATTAAAATAAAATATTTTTAAAAATGAATGATTTACAAATTTTAAAAAATGTATATACAATTTATTAAATTGAACATGTAGGTCCTTAATAAACAAAAAGAGAGAGGATGAATTGTTAGTTATTGAAAACTTTTTGCAAATTTTAACTTTTGTGCATGCAAAAGATGAATGAATGAATGCAATGCAATGATTAATAACAAAATTAAAGTGCGGAAAGTAAATGAGACCCGAGATTCATAGAGATTCTTCCTTGTGAGTCAGTCCTCTCTTCCAGCTCCACTACTTGGGATTCAATTGTCTACACCAATCGTTCTACTAATCCAATTAAAAAGAGAGATTACAAACGCTAATGCTATCTTACCTGTCTCATAAGCCTCACCTTAGGCTAATCACATAACTACAAGATACTAACATGTAATACTCTTAACAAATCACATAACCTAACTCTCACAAGTAAAGAGCAATGATATATTAATGAGATACAATGAAATATCGAAAAATTTAGTGCAAAAACATAAGTAAGGCAGCTTTTGAAATAAGTTCTAAAGGAGACTCTGAGTGAATATTAGTAGTAAGACAAGTATTTTTGTGTGCTTGTATTATTTTCTAATTTTTTAAACTTCGTCATTGTTTAAATTGCTCCTTTAATATTTCTTTGACGATATCTTAAGTGTATCTTCAAGACGGATAATTAATTTGTCTTCGTGAATTTGAACGATTTGAATCTTGTGCTTATCCCACAATATCTGGTCATGCTTATCTTATCAATATCCTTGAATGAAGTACTTTAACTATTATTCAAACCATTGCTGCTTTTCAGATGATTTTGAATTTGCACTTTGATAATATCTAGAAAATTGTTGAAACAGCATGATATCGAAGCAACACAAAATTTGAATTTAACCCAATGACAATATCTTAATCACATGCCAGATGTTTCCACAAAATCTAGAAATTTTGTTATAATGGAAACCTTATCCAAAGCTTCCTTGATGATGCTCATCCTCATCTTCAAAATTTTTATTTAATCTTGAACAAACTCCAAATACACCTAATAAATGAAGCTGGGTCTTCATAAATTTATTTAAGTAACTTAAAAATCGTGGACCAACAATTTCCTCAAAATTTGTCTTTTCCTTGTCTGTACTTCATTAGAGATTCTAGCAAAGGTTCTTATATAGACTCTAACAAAGCTTCTAACACTGCTTTTAATACTGCTTCAAAACTTCATTTTAAATCTAAACATTATAAAATTTGCATATTTAATAAAATGGTTAGTAAACACTTTTACCTTTTAATTATCATCAAAACTTAATTTAGAGAATTTAGTAGAACTAAAAATTTATAAATGTATATACTATTTATTAAAAAAAAAACTAGTACCTAAAATAAATAAACTTAACATTTTTAAATTAGGTTGACTTTTAATTTTAGTAATTGAAAAAATTTAATAGGATTTTTCTCATAACGGGTTCGAGTTTCTAATGAGTTTTATATATGTTCGAAAACCTTACTCAAAACCCCATAGAGTTTAGCACAATGTCCCTAACCCCATCCAAAATATAAATTATAGATGTGAATGAACGTGTTAAAATATAAATTATATATATCATGTTATGTTATATAAATATAAAGAAATGTATAAATTGCATATCTATATAAACAATAGATAATATATATAACATTTATAAATTGTATATATTATATAAATATATATAATTTATAGAGTGAATAAAATATAAATTACGTATAGCATATATCATATAGATATATGTTATATATTTATCACATTACAATGTCCCAAAATCTGTCCCAAACTCTATAGGGTATTTATTGGGTTGGATGGGTCGATACCTCGTAAGAACCCACTCGGTTACACCCTTATATATCATAGATGTGAATGTGCGTGTTATAAAATACAAATTATATATAACATATTATATAAATATCAATTAATATTTAAATGGTATATTTATATTAAACAATATATATATATATATATAAAACATTTATAGATTGTATAACTAATGGTAAATTACAAATAAGTGACCTGTGTTTTTATACTTTTGCAATTAATTGATTTGTGATTTTTTTTTTTGACAAAGAACTGACCCCCGTTACTTATCATATTGTCTTGTTAGAAAAAAAAATGTTAATTGTTGAAGTGCAATTGAAGTCAACAATTGAGGGAAAAAAAAGAAAAAAGGGAAAAACACGCAAACCCATTGTTGACACACATATGACATAACCGAAAAACCAAAATCCGCCCTCTCTCTCTTTCTCTCATCTCTTCGAATATGGTTATCCAATGACGAACCCAATCAGAATCCTAAAAGACTAGCTTGCACTCCTCAATCTCTCTCTTTGTGCTATTCAACCTTTGGTTGTGACTTTCATCATGAGCAAACAATCTTCTCAAAAATAATATGTCTCACATAATAGCAACGAAAGCTGTCACGCCTCAAAATGGGCCTAGTAGGGTTAACCTACAGTTATCATACCACGTGTGTACCCGTAATCTGAGAGCGTATTGCAAGTTAGAGATTACAAGACTCTACTTATTTATTAATATCTCTTACTGAAATGATACAAATACATATAATAGTATTATTGAAATTCAACTATAGAATCCAATTTTCCACATTCCACCAAGATCGCAGAGAATCGGTATCCCTTACCAAATAGCAAAAGTGGGATTTCAACCTTACAAAATGTAAAGTCTTAGCTATCTGTACAATTTATTCTAAATTATATTTTAATTTCATAGTAACCTAACTTTCTAGCTTCAAAATGGTCTGATAGAGAAGCACTCTTTACACATTCTTAGCCCGATTCTAGCTAGTATCATTCCTGCACAGAAACTGTTGGGGGTGAGTGAAGCCCAAGGTCAGTGAGTTCATTCCTCACTACTGCTCACGTAAGTCATCAAGCATTAATTAAACATTTATACAAGTCTTTCTACACGCAATATGAATGCATACGTGATGAATGCAAGCAACACATCTATGGGGGTTGATAGCTATAAATGATGTAGATTCACGCTATCTACATATCATTTGTCTCCCACACTTCGCGCATGGGACACCTCGCCTTACCCTGAACGATGTTATCTGGTGGTAGTGTCCATCCAGACTAACTCAATGCTTACATGTCATTGATAAAAGCAATATTCCCTAACGTGATCACGTGATTTATGTTGGTTAATATTGATTAATATTTAAATTTGACCATCACCAAATAATGGCGAATCGCACTGGCCATCACCAATTAATGGCAAATTAGGTAAGTAAAACATCTACTATTAATATTGACCATTGCCCAATAGAGGTGAATCCAATAGTAGACCCTAATTCAGGCAACGTCTACCGCTAACACAAGTCTAAAAAATGTCCCAGGTTTATTTCATAACTCATTTGGAAAATTTTCATTTTACAAGATGAAGAGGGAATAACTTGAGATTCTCTAAGTCATGTTCTTTAGAAAATACATATAAAAAATACTTTCAATTGTAAATTCTTGAACATTTCCTACAGGAGGTTTTAAGCACATGTGACGAGTATAACAACAAGCAGTAGTAAACACAAGCAAATAGCAGATCATTAGAACTCCTTCACCTTAGCATTCTTATTTACTTAATAAGTCGTTAGAAAGTACTTGAGGTAGACATAGTATCGCCTATGAAATGAAATAACAATTACTTATTACCATAGTTATAGTTTGTAATAAGTTCCAAAATTGGTTATTGTTATTTTTAGTCCTATTTTCTCATTTCTGACCCAAATTTGACTTATAGAATATTTTAAGTCCTATTTTACTTAATAATTTTATTATTTATGTTGTCTTTTAGTATGTCTATCTAAGGAAGTTGATATTTACTATCTCTTATTTATTTTCATTTTGTTTGTCTTGATTTTAATTAATATTTTATTTTTATTTAAGGTGTTTTCTTTATTCCTAATTTATTTAAGTTTTACATCTGTTAGTGTTAGTATTGATAGCGAATTTTTATTTATTATTTCTTTGTTTGCCAACCTTATCTGTATTTATAAGTTTGGAATTCTTATTGTTTTAGGGTCTCACTTTTATATCTAGTTCTAAAATTATTTTTCTAATATATTGGTAAACTCATGAAGTTAGACATGTATATTAAAATTAATTGATTTTAATAAAATAAATATTATAATATATATTAACGTAAATATAACACTGTAATACTGTGATATATTTCTAAAAGTCTAATTTGGTTTTATGTTGAATAGCAATAGAGAAATAGAGTTTTAAAGTTAGCACTAGGGGCTGCAAGGGTTGTACTGATGGGAAGGAATGGTATTTCTTTCTGCCTCTCCTTCTGCATGGCTAGTGATGAAGGAAGGGATGAATCATTTTACAATCTTTACTTAGTTCTAGAAGATGATTCATGTTATAATCCTAAAGTTAAACTTCCTTGTTAGATTTCTAAGGTTTCCTTTATTAAGTTTCACCATATCTTAGATATATTATATCAATTTGTATGTTGGTACTTGACCGCTTTATCTCTCTCTCTCTCCACCCTCCCACCCCCTTTTTTCCCTCAGTTGAAAAAACGAAGTAGGGGTTTGAATGTATGTGCATAGCTTGATTTAAAGGAATCGCCTTTTATTGCTTAGTTGGCTGAATTTTCCCTTATAGTAACTCTTCATAATTGGGAAACTGTTAAAATATATTGTAACTCAACTATTTGATAGCGTGTTATCTCATTAAACCCCTGTGGAAAATTTACAACGTGAATCTCAAACCATGTCATCATAGCATAACTGAACTCATATTCTTATTATGTGAGCTATGATACCATAATCTAAACTACAATATGCAATAGCCAATGATGGAAGGTATTGATCATAGAAAATTGTGAGAAAGAATTCCAGGCATAAAGATGGAAACATAAATTTTTTCATGTGATGGTAGTTAATCAATTACCTGGATAAGAAAATGTTTTGCATCGGATCACTTGAATTTACTTTTTTCACGTCAGGAATCTCACTTAAAAATAACATTTTGATTGGTGGGAAATAAAATTACAAGTTTGAATCTGTTACTAATGTGTACTAATGTCTAAGCAATTTGATGAGTTGGTATTATAGTTGTTCACCAAAGCAATATTTACGATATTTGTTTTTATTGAACGCGCAGAGATAGTTGATTTTGGTGACTTTTTGTCACCAACATCAGAAGAGGCGTCACGTAATGCTGCTGTTCTATCTGTTTTTGATGTCATCAAATATATCTGCCTAACTGCAAGGTGTGATCTTTAATATCATGGTAACCCAGAGTTGTGTGCTTACACTTGGATATTGCTTTTTGCATTCTTCACTTAATATTGTAAACATTCCTTTTTGCTATTACTGTTTTTAGGTAGAGGTATTTGGATCATTTCGGACTGGACTTTACCTCCCAACTAGTGACATTGATGTATGTTTCTTGCTTCTGTGGTTAGTTTGGCAACATAGATGTATACACTCTAGATGCTAGAGCTTGCTCTTGCCATGGTTTTTACAATTTCCTCTTAATTCATGACTCATTCACTACTTAATTGATAGGTTATGCTTTCATTTGTAGGTTGTGATTCTAGAATCAGGTATCAAAACCCCACAGCTTGGTTTACAGGCACTCTCAAGAGCATTGTCACAAAAAGGAATTGCAAAAAAGATTCAGGTGAGGACCGCATTGACTTTTAGATTGCTTCTTGAGGGGTATAAAGTCTCTCCATACATCACATAAACTCTCCCTCTTCCAAAAAAAATGAAAAAATATTTCATGTTAATTGTGTAGGTGATTGGAAAGGCTCGTGTTCCCATCATTAAGTTTGTGGAAAGGAGAAGTGGAGTGGCATTTGATGTCAGGTATAGTTTTTTTATTCTAATACCGAACACCAGCTGCTGAACGTGTGATCAACTTTCTTTTATGATCATTTTTTGCTCGTCTTTATCTAGAGTCCGTTGAGGCGCATGGGTCATGGTTTTGCAAATTAGGAAAATATTATTAGTTGGAGATGAATTCATATATCACATTTTCATTCCTTTTCCATCCTATATAGGATGTTATGTCAATAAAATAAGAACAAATTTTTCTTCCCTCTCTTACCTCCTAGACTGACTATGACATTGTAATCTCGCTACATTAAGGTAAGGCCATGACTGACATTCCAGAGAATAATCTAACTGTCTACGTACTTTTTATTTTTGTGTGGGTTAGGATGCCTTAGGCTTGCTTAGCTATTTAAGTCATCTTGCTCTCTTAGAGAATCATGCTAGTGACCGTCAATTTTTTTATGAGATATTTTCTTTTTGAGAGAACTTTTGAAAGTAAAGACATTTAATTGAGATATTTAATTCAATTTTTTTTAAACCCACCCACCCCCACCCCCCCCCCCCCCCCCCCAACCCAAAAAAAACAGTGTGTGGGACTCTTGAAGCACTTATATTTAGTGAGGAACATTCTTTGTTAAATGGGTTTGACTATATTAAGTTGGTCCTCAAACTTTGTTATCATTGAATTAATTTTATTTATTTAATTTTTAAAAAGATGAAGTTCATTTGCTACTGTTTGATTGGTTTATATGTAATCTCTTAGTTTAATTGCTAGTAAAAAGAAAAATGTGAATTACCAAAATGTAAAAAGGATGCTGGGTTCTCATTTAAAGGCAGGGGACCATCTAGCTTTAATGGTAAATACATGCATGCATAAAGATTGCTGGAGAAAGAGAGAGATCGTAAATTTTTAGCACATAAAGTTTTATTTTCCTTTTCTACTAGGACTTTTTTGTAATTTTTTTAGAGAAGACTTCTTGAGAAATCAATGGGTGCTAGCTTAAGTATGCTACTGTTAGAACTCAATTGAGCTTTAGCCGTGGAGTTTTGAATTAATATATACAGTTTTTTTGTAGTGGTGGTTGAAATTTTGGTATGGGGATTGCCCTCACTGCAAGTTTCTTTGTAAAATGTCTAGATTCGCCCTTGCCCTTTGCTGTGTTTTCTGGAAATATCTTGAGCGGAATTGTTTTTCCTTGTGAAAAGAAGTTTTTCTAGCAGGGTGCTGGCTGAACTGGTCACATTCTTGTGGTCAGTGCAATTCTTTCAGGAGAGATCTTTCGTAGTTTTGAAGATGTGGAAGCTATCATTGTTCAGCTTAAATGTTTGATTTGGTAGCAAAATCAGCTGATTTGCTAATTATGTGGGAGATAATCAACCATTATTATTTACTTATTAGTTTATGGTGTTGGAATATTAAGCTTTTATAGATAATTTGAGCTCCATGATCGGAAATTTTGATAATTTAGGCTTGGATCATATTCTTGCACTTACTTTTGAAGAATTTCCTTGGTGCTTGCACTTTTCCTTGAAGTAATATCACCACTGCTAAAAATTCTGCTAGCAAGATTATGACCTTTTGGTCTATTGAACTGACTTATTTGTTAACATTACTGAAAGATGCCATGCATAAAAGCTTCATTTCCTTGTACTCATTTGTTAAGGAATAGCACCACTGCTGAATATTCCGCTAGCAAAATTGTGATTTTTTTGGAGTCTGCGGAACTGAATTGTGCATCAATTATAATGAAAGATGTCATTTAAAAAATCTTGTGCTCTCAATCCAAGGAGAATAACATATGTTAATGGATGCATAATTGCATGATTTGTTTCCCTAGTAAAAGCTTATGTTCTTATTCTTTTCTGGGCTACAGTTTTGATGTGGAAAATGGACCAAAGGCAGCTGATTTCATTAAGGTTTGTCAGCTTATTTCTCTCTGTGTTTCATTAAACAAAGCTTATGCCCCCACTTGCTGCTGCTTTTAATCTTTCTTTTTGATGGATGACACTATATTCCATGCATCACTTGCAAAATATATGCACACTTTTGGGAAGTTGAAGTCTTAAGGAATTTTATATGAATTGTGGCTCCCAACAATCTTCGGTGTTTGGTTATGTCTTTGTATCCCTACTTTTCTGATGTTTTGTATGGAAAAGATGAGCACCTCTAAAGTGGAAGTCAAGATATTGGATACACAAAAAGTTGACTAGTGAAGCAACTGATGAGCTATCTGAATACTTGAACCTTTTGTTTTGTCCCCCTCCCCCTCCCCCCCCCCCCCCCCCCCCCCCCCCCCCCCCCCCCCCCCCCCCCCCCCCCCTCAAGAGGAAATACTCTACTCTTAACGCACCGAGAGGGTGGCAGTGTTAGTAAGACTTGCACATTGAATTGCTGAATTTAAGATGTTGTGCTCATTGAAGTCTAAAGAAGAAAAACATGATGTTCAGACATCATACCACTTGATTCACTACAGTATCTTCAGTTAAGATGAGGGCATAGCTTTTAGTTTTTTGTTGCTCTCTCTGTCCAATCATGAACTTCAAGTTTACATAGAACTGAACCAACAGGATTTTGAACTCAAATGTAGTCATGATTTCATGAGAGAATCTAAAAGACGTGTTGTTCTTTTCCCGTTTGGATACAATGAACTTCTCTTGAGGAGCTTCCCATGATTTGCATCAGAGAAAAGACTGCTCCACTAGGTTGAGCAGTGGTATTTCTAGAGTTTAGTTTTGACTTTGGTGACTTGCTGGCAGTGAGCACACTCAATTGTTCTATGTTTTGTGCCCTGTACAGCCTTTTAGTTGTGCTGATTTTTGTCCTTGCTGTGTTAGGATGCTATATTGAAGTGGCCTCCACTACGTCCGCTGTGTCTGATCTTGAAAGTGTTTTTGCAACAGAGGGAGCTGAATGAGGTTTTATATGATCTGGTCTTTGCATAATCTTTTGCGTATCTCCTGGTTGAATCGGAGTTTCCAATCCATTTTCCTTTGAAGTTTGCAGGTCTATTCTGGTGGAATAGGTTCGTATGCACTTCTTACTATGCTGATGGCAATGTTACGGGTAAGTTAGTAGCTGATATCTCTCTTTAACACACCCCACCCCCAAAACACACACACCCCCACTCTCTACCCCTCCATGGGATAACTTCAGGTTTCATTGAATAATATGGTGATACAGAAGTATCGTCCACAGTACATATGCTTTTTTGCAAGATGCACTGGATGAACAACAGTAGACTAGCAATTTTTTGCTAGAGCACCTGCGTCAATCTAGTGGATGGATCACAATACAAGAGCACTAGAGTCAATTGATCTGCTAGAAGCTAGGACTTTTTTAAGAATACAATCCATGCTGGGAAGTAGTTCTCATAGTCTTCTAGAATTCCTTTCTTGCTGGCTACACATAGTAACAAATTTCTACACTAGCCTTCCTCCAAAGCCTAGTTGATATCAACTAGATGTCACTGTTTATTTTATTTTTATTTTTTTTGGACAAATTGATATCTCATTTTATGATTACCATATTTAGTTCGCTTTCTGGTTCCTTTGTGCTGATATTGATCACTATAGCATGCTTGCTGAGCCTTAGCCTGTCAATATTGAGCTGGCAGAAGTGGGAGATTGCTAGTGATACAATAACTGCAGGATTGCTCATGAACTAATAATTGTTGAGAAGTTTACCTAGTCTACTCCTCTCTCTCTCCCCCTCCCCCACTGCACCCCCTCTTTTTCTTTTTTTTTTTTGGCTTTCTGATTTTTGGGTAACTCAAGGGAGAGCAATATATTTGGGACATTCTTGCCTAGCTAACATCATTGATTTGAAATTAATGATAGTTTTTTTTTTTTTTTTTTTTTTTTTGGGGTTAATTAAAAGTTATAATAGTTGATTGTCGGTGGATGAACATTTTTTGCCTTGATTTGTTATCATATATAATTAATGGATCTTTGATGTGATATCAATTGAAAATTCTGGTACTAAATTTCAGTCCAAACATCCCAAATAATACCCATGGAAGAAAACAGTTTCACATCCAACTGTAGTTGCTTCCCTTGTTATAAGGTTTGAAAGAATCAGAAGGTCTGCTTTTAGCAGCACTAGAGGGCCATATGCTGTTAAAATTGGACTGAAGATATTCAGTTTGCAGTCAATGGTATTAGTTAGGTAATGGTTTACGGTGTTAGTGGCTTTGTGTCTGTTGAGCTGAGCTGTCAAATTTAGAAATTTTGTTATAATATTTCAAGACAGCTGGACAGTGAGATTCATCTTGATTCTTTGATCATGTCAAGAAAAGAGCTTGATACAAAGATTTCTGTCCTACATCAGGCTTGGCAATTCTCCAATGATAGATTGAAGTCAGTTCAATATTGCTTTTATTTTCACTCATCATTTTTATGTCCTCTTACAGAATCCTGTAGTTATTTATGGTAAATGCAAAGCCCTTTAGTTATTGCTTTCACTTAGTAGGGCAAGTAGTAGATAATTCAGGTTATGCTGGATTCATTTGCTTTCTGTGTTTTTCTTCACCACATGTGCACCTTATTTTTAACTGCCATTTCCCTTATTTATACATTTCTCCTAATGGGTTTGCTTTACAGAATGTGCAAGGGTCCCATACTTCTCCAGAGCATAACTTGGGAGTACTCTTGGTATGTGATCCCTGTCAGTGGCACCGTTATATTGAATATTCTTTATGCTGAAATGTAATAGGAATTTAGGAACTTCTGTTCAGATGCATGGCGGAGAATATTGTTATCTAGAAATGACTGGATATTGGCTTCAGTTGACTGCAGCAACATATGTGTGTACTTTTTTCACAATGTAATATTTTTATTGTTTCACTTTTGGAAACTAGGTTAAATTTTTTGATATTTATGGCCGCAAGTTGAACACGTCCAATGTCGGTATATCCTGCAGGGGAGAAGGTACTTTTTTCCTAAAGAGTAGCAAAGGGTAAGGCATATGACCTGGGCATCATGAAAAAGTTGTTTTTCCTTTATTATCACTGGGTCCTCATCCAGCTTCTTTACCTATGCATTTATGCTGATGTGCTTATTATTACTTGCTTTTAGGTTTCTCAACAAAGGACGACCATCCCTTTTAGCCATTGAGGATCCGCAGGTTATTTATTTATTTAATTTTTTTTTTTTCCGGTTGGATAAGCAATCCACAGGTTGCTTACTAATATGCTTTTAAGTTTACTTTGTGAAATGTGGTTGGTAATGGTAACGAGAGTACACTTATGAATTTCTAGTTGGCTGAGAGTCTTTATATAGCCACTCAACCCCTTTCTTTTTTTTCCATTTTTTATTTTGCTTCTTGAATATTACTGTGGTTCCCCCATGTTCGATGTCCTGGTTTTATCTCCTTAGCATTTTGTTTGGTTCATATGAAATTAAAAATTAACTAGGATAGATCCAGTCCATGCATGAATATTGATTTAAAATGTTTACGAGTGCAATGCTCTGTAAACTTTCGCATTTTTGATGGTTGTATTTCCTCTATTACATGTCTCTTTAGTCATATATTGATATACAAAAGCTTTCATAGCTGTATATATAAAAAATTTTCCTTTTTACACAAATGAAAATAGTTTTCTTTTTGGCTCTTGCCACAACACTACAATTATGATTTTCGCTTTTTGGATCAATGAGCTTCTGTTGCATCTGTGATTAACATAGAATCAAATTTTATATGCAACTCTCTTCTCAATGCCTTTTTAATTTCTGTTTTTCAGACACCAAACAATGACATTGGAAAGAACTCTTTCAATTATTTTCAGGTTTTTGATGCCATAATTCTCTGGCATTTCTTTCTTATGTATCAATTTGAACCAAGTTTTGAGTGCATATTGTCCTGACAGATCAAATCAGCTTTTGCAATGGCTTACTCTACCTTGACAAATCCAAAGATTATTGCTGCCCTTGGGCCCAATAGAAGCATCCTTGGGACAATAATTAGACCAGATGCTATCTTGTTAGAGCGTAAAGGAGGCCAGAATGGGGATGTCACTTTCAAAAGCTTGCTTCCTGGGGCAGGAGAACCATTGGAGCCAAACTACAGAGATCAACAAGAGATCCTATGCAACTGGCAGATGGATGATGAGGAAGAGCCACTGCCTCGTGGAAGTGGAATATCAGGAACTCTTGGCGAACTTTCTTCAGGGAAGAAAAGGAAGCCTGGCTCCAAGGCTAAATCTGCTAAGAATAAGGGTAAAGAAATAAAAGGTATAGATACATCTTCCATTGTAGAGAATGGTACAAAGAGCGAGAAACTTTCAAAGAAACAACGAAAATGTGGCCACTTTAATGCTTCTCCACTAAACTGGAGATGATATTTTATTTTATTTTTTATTTTTTGGGCTATGTAATGACTTGTGCTTGGCCCACTGATGGTGGTGTGGCTGAAGAGGTGTGCTCACTGGTAGAAGAGAGTGAATCATCTCTCTGTAGTGATGCGAGAGAAGTGGAAGAGATGAGATTTAATTTAGGACTAGTTACTACAATGTGGTCATGAAGCCTGAATTAGGATTCAATTGATCTCACTGAAAGTAGGTTCAATACAAAAGGTGATCTCTTGTGCAGTAATTGTACTTAAAAATGAGTACATACTCCGAATTGTTTATGTTCACTCTATTTATAGTCATCCTTGACACAAGGAACAATTTTGACATGCATTTCTTTACTTGAATATCTAGGATTTCATTAGCTTCCTTGCTGTCTCATCGGCCTAGTCCAACACCACTGGATCACTGAAGCTAGTTGTATTCCCTGGTGCACCAAAATATCTGTTTGGGAGGGTATAAACGGGTTGAGTTGAGCCATGTAGCACTGAGCTTAAACCGGAAAAACTTTGCTTGGGTTCAATTCAAATTGGAATTTTGAGTTCGAGTTGGATGCAGGGCGGTACTAATAAGCATGAGCTTTAGTTGCAGGAACTTCATTTTGTAGTAATCTCTCTTTTTTTAATGAAAATAATATTCATAAGTTTAATTCATACTAAGCTCTAATCAGGTTTATGAATTTATTGAGCAAAATATTATAGAGTTTGAATTTGATTTATTAAGCTAAATGGGTAGATCAAGTTAGAGCCTGATTTAATTGAATTGAATACCAGTAATTTAATTAGGTTGTCAATAGGTTTAATATATACATACACACACATATATATATATATATATTATCTTGGAACCTGTATTCCAGTTTTTTAGTGAATTCTGTTGGATTATTAAGGAAAATGCAGATTTAGGGTCTGTTGTTTTAGATACAGATTTTTTTTCAAACATTTTTCTAATAAATTGTTTATTAAGAAATAGATATAGATAAAAAAAGATTGGTGGTTCTTATGAAAAGATCAAATAGATCAAATATAGATAAAATTAAAATACAAATCAGATATATTTACATATATCGTTTTGAATAAATACAAAAACAGATCATCCAAACAGACTTTTAGAATTTGCAAACTGGGAATTCTAGTTCTTCTGTGGTTACTCATTTTCTGGTCTATGATTACTTATTGTCTTAAATAGCTTATCGAGTATCGACGGTGCGGGAACTAACAAGTCTTGGTATGCCACTGGTGGCATAAATACCCTGTTCCTAGTATCCCCCGACCCCCAACCCCACCCCGACCCCGCCCTGGTCCCTTCCCTGGTTATAATAATGTGTATCTTACCATTCATATGTATTATTAAGCATTATTTTATCCAAATTAATTATTATATTATATGCTATATATTATATCAACATATGTATACTAATTTAATATAACGTATATATTATATCAACATATGTATACTAATTTAATATAACGCATATATTATTTTGTACGGTACATGTAGTATAAAAAGTGTTATAAATAAAATAAAATATGCTGTATAATGTATCTCTATATTACATATGAAATGAACTCCATTCATTAAGCTTAAATAAATCATACATACATACATACATACATACATACATATATGTATATATATATGATACTGCATGATTTGTGTATGGTTTGTGTTAGTGTAATTTACTTGATATTGTGTTGTTTGTATTTTTGCATGAAGCTCATGAGTGTTTTTATTTGAAAACAAATTAAACTCATCCATAACCTAAACCCAAGTCCAAACAAAACACAAGCCCAAGCCCATGTCCTATCTTAATACAAAGATCTACTCCAAAAGTCAATAAAGCACACTTTGGATAATTATGAAGCCAAATTTTGTGAAAATCACAAAACCAAGACAGACCAAAATTGACATTCCTAAGTAGCCGGTAAAACACAACCAATTCTCATCAAAATTCTATAAACAATCCGCCCAAGTTTCTTATCAAGATTATATCTTCAAGTTAAAGTTAGACAAGGTGAGTTTTATATGCTTTTATGGTTAATTATTCATTTGTTTTCTTGTGAATGTGCAATCTCTGTTTTAATGTCTTTATAATGAATTGTGTGTGGTTTTAGTGATCTAAGGAAGTCTATGGAATTGACTAAGTTCTTGAAGTTGTGACAAATGAGAGGTGGATATGGTTGTAGTTGTTTTGAGTAGATGAGTGAGTTGTTGAAGTGTGTGATAGTACAATATTGGAAATGAAAGTATAAGAGTTGCTTAATGTTGGAGATGAGAGTTTATGAAAGTTTGATGTTGCTAAGTGTTTGTGTTGAGTGTTTATAAGTTTTTGATGGTAAATATTTGATGTTTAAGTATCCAAATTATATGCCCATTTTCAATTGGGAAACACAAGGGAAACATGAGGTATTGTATTTAGTCATGTATCTTGCTGAGCTTGGAAATAAGCTACTTGAAGAGAAATACATGTAGAACATGGACTTGTGCTTAGCTGTGCTTCACTCTGTGCATTGATCAAAGAAGAAAATTTAGACAGTATGGGTAGAACACGGACTTATGCACCTAGCCTTGCTTCTCTCTAAGTTCTTTGGAATTGGCCTACATGAAAAGCACAATTGAAACATGATTTTATATGTCAAACCATGTTCCTTTTTGTTTGTCATTGTGCTTTGTTTCATGAAGAAACACGGTTTTATTTTTCAAATTAAAACAGAGTTTTGTATTTTATTGTGTTTCTCTTATAGAAGGAACACGGGGCATACATGGCTGTGTACCTAGCTGTGTACCTTAAAAAAAATAATTTTCAAAATTTAAAATAATAAGATGTGTTATATAAATATATTTATAAATGTTAATTCATGATTAAATATGAGTTTTGTTTTAGCCTTATCTATACTATTAAAGCAAAACCATACCTTTTGGTGTCTTTAGTATAAATATTATTAGTGTAAATATTTTTAATATAATATTTTTAGCATATAAGCATAGAATATTTTTCGTATCCCTCAAATCATAAAAATTAAATAGGGTTTGAATATAATTAAATAAGGGTTGAATAGACATAGTCTTTTTCTTATTTAGCATATGGATGTAATATATTTTTGGTATTTTTGAAATCATGAAATTAAATAGGGTTTGAATAGAATTAAATAAGGGTTGAATAGACATAGTCTTTTCCGCGTAAAATATTTGTTCTATCCTAAAACATGAAATTAAATAAGGTTTGAATAAAATTAAATAGGAGTTGAATAGACATAGTCTTTTCCTTTTTTACATATCAAAATCATGAAATTAAATAGGGTTTGAATATAATTAAATAGATATTGAATAGATAAGTCTTTTCCTTTTTTAGTATATACCGATCTAAAGCTCTGATACCATATTTATTGATGGCAGTTACCCAACATGGAAAAGTTGCTTGTGGAAAATTCAATTATAATTATGATTTGTAATTAATTTCTTAATTTCTAGAACTAATTAGGTTGTCTTCTTCAATCTGTCAAAACAATATATCTATTTAATTATATATGTTGGGTTGTTTTATTTGCACCGTATCGCAGGTGCGTTGTCTACTTGTACTAAATAAAAAACTCGGTTTTGATCATTATTGATATTGAAAGTTAGATGAATTAGATTCATTTATTTTACAGACTCTCTTATCAATTTGACTTCATCTATTGATCAATTGCTAGTATAAGTTTGGTACAGGTACGCAGTAACTTGTTTGATGGTTGTTAGGTTAGGTATACTTGAATTGACTTAAATTAAGATGGCCTAAATATGTTTGAATTGATTGTGTGTGTGTCGTTGAATCTGGTCTGGAGAGCGGCAACCTGTTAATAAGTTTAACATGGTAGTTAGGTGCTTAGGCTACCCTAGTCATGATACAATGATGCTTATAAGTGGCTTAGCGGATAGTTGATAGGGGTAACGGTATCGATATAACGTTTTACTTATTTTAAGAGAAAATAATATGATGTAGTTCACGTTTATGGGACCGATTGAACTAAGTTATATTATGGATTAAGTTAAATAAAGATGATAAACAGTTGTGAACCCTAAAGGACGTTACTTCTCTTTTTAGTTAAATATAGGGGACATAGATACTTAGATGCTTATATCAACCCTTGAGTAGCTGCTGTTACTCAGGACCCATAGATTTCCGAGATGGAATTGGAGTTTGAGCACTCTAGTGTTGATTTGTTTACCTAATTAAAGATAATTAAATAATTGGTTGCTGCATTGCATTAGTTTAAGTGTGCTTGTTATTTTGCATTTGTTTATGTTGCTGTCTACTAGGCCTTTAGCTCATATTGCCGCTTTGCAGGTGCTGTTGATGATGAATATTATGATGATATGGGTTATGAGACTGGCAGGGAAGCTTTCATAGATGAATGGGATGGCTAGGGACCTATATGGAAGCAAGGATGTTTTTCAACAAGTTTTTCTCAAAGACTTATATGAAATTGAACGTAAATTTTGATTAAAGGCTTGTTGGTTAAGCCTTAGTTTGTAATATAAGATTCTAAGTTTATGTCTTAAATTTTGTTTTTGAATAAGTTTGTAACCTTTTGAAGTGTCATTTAATTGACACTAATGTTTTGTAAATAAATGCAAATGACGATCTATGTGTTGAGTAGTTTTATGTAAAGTTTTATAAATTTGAGACAGGAATTAAACAAACAATCGTTATAAATATTATCTTTTCAGACAATCTTACGTAAATACTTAATTGTTATACGCGGTTAGAGACTGGACATACTTAATATTGAAATTAGGTAGACCGGGTCTTACAACATATTAAGAGATAATATGTCGTATGTAACATATTTTAAGTTATACAATAGAAATATTGTGTATCATAATTATATTATCAATATATGGGTACTATAATGTTAAAGATATTATATCAATATTACAATTTATAATATACATATATTCATTATATTGCATTTATACATCAAGGGATGGATGGTGTAGTCCAAAATATGAGTTTACACACATTGCATTCTATTTCAACTATTTAAATCCTAATGGAAGTTTGAACTTTACTTTAGCCTCTTTCAAAGAAAGTTTAAAAACTAGTATTCACACCAAATTTGAATTTAAATGGCATGGGGTACATTCATAACAACCTTAACCAATTGTTTCAACAAGAAAAAAAAGATTCTAAAAAACGCCAAACTTAAAAAGCACTAAGGATTCTTGTTTTGAATATTATTCCCGTCTTGGGTGCTATTTCCATTTGCACGGTATATAGGAAGAAAGAAATGAGAAAGGGCAATAGAAAAAAAGGAAAAGAATTTGGAAAAAAAAAAGAAAACTATATTAAAATAATATTTTTATTTTATTTATGATTAATATTCATATTCAACTTAAATTTGATTTACAATTATACTCGACACGAGCTCGATAGCTCCTAAGCTAATTGAACTAAAAATCAACTCAACTACCTTCCAATCAAACTAGAATAAAAATCAAGTTGAGTTTGAATAGTTTGCAAAATGGTTTGATTAATATTTACACCACAAATCATAAAATTATTCCTGTATAAAAAATGGAAGGAAAATGAAAATGGAAACCTTGTAACAATTGTTGAATGACAAAGAGCTAACCTAAAGTTGACATGAAGAAGCACCATGCTCAAAAGACCTACTTATAGGCATCAAAGACCTCTACTAGAACCTGCATTCAATGCTATGGATCTTGAGAATCCCAAGTTCAACTTACCCTAGTTGTTCGATCATGCCTAGAGAATCTACGAACATTGGATGGAAAGTTTTATGGCAAACGCTGGCTATCTTGCAGAGCCACATCATCCTCTATGGAAAGTCGTACTTACCTATTGCTGACCTAGGAGCTAAACGAAAAATCTAATGTGAATGAAAGAAAAATAAGCTAAGGGAAATGAGATGAACATGTTTGGCCTCACTTAGCCCAATCCAAAAATATGATAAAGATATGAGTACCAAAAGAGAGTATAGTCACTAAAAAGAGAATTTGTTCATATACTAACCAAAGAAAATACATCCATTCGAGAAAAGTCAAGTTACAAGAAGCCGCTAATAGGCTAATACACAAAACAAGCTTAGAATAAATCTAAAAAAAAAAAAACGTGGGGAGTCTCTCCAAGACCAAAGGGTGATCAGAATCATTGAGGTCCACATTTGCCAAAAATCTTCTCACTTGTCACAAGTTGAAAAGCTACGGCACCGGCCTCGACCTACCTCTCAACATGACCTTCTTAAGGCTCGACTATGACATTAGAAGCACCGACATCGGAATTTGTTATTTGGATCCATGAGTCACGACCGCAGAAGCAACTTCACCCTGGGCTCTCCAGCCCCCAAGAGCAACAGTGACTTTAGTTTGGTTTGCTCCACCCACGGCACTGACCTCAGCTTTACCCAGCTTGATTCCCTGTTCATCATCCTCCTTATCAGAAGCCTCTGTTGGAGCCTCCTCTAAATGAGCAGCAAGAAAACTGAGGTCTAGGTTCAGATACCTCTCCAACAACTCATTCTTTATTAGCTTGGTGGTATCATAAACGAGTTTCATTAGGACCCTCTTCCACTCCTCGCTCTTAAAGGGCTCCCTTAAAATTTGATTCTTAGTCGCCTTGGGAATGAGCCAACGACTCACCAAGTCCTTCACATGGGCATGTTCTGAGAATAAGGAGACAATGAAGTCAAAATGTAAGTAACAATGGTTAATCATGTACTAACGAATTCAAATGAACCCATCTTCAACTTCTCCTATTCCAAGTTGGATGATTAGATGCTCTCTTTCAACTTACCAATCTCTAAAGTGGTGAGCTCAAGCTCCCGCTTCTGCCTCGAACTTCCCAATTAGGCATCATTCTAATGATGAGATAACTTATCTTGCTTGTCCCTCACACCCCTCCATTTATTCTTGTATTTAGAAACCGCCGTCTCTCACTTGTCCCTCACACCCCTCCATTTATTCTCGTATTTAGCAACCGTCATCTCTGCTTGTCCTCACACCCCTCCACTTATTCTCGTATTTAGTAGCCATCGTCTCTGCGAGAGATAGCCTCCGCCTTATACCTCTAGAGTTCGACTCGACAAGTGATTTTTTTTTCTTTTGGGAAGGGAGGGGGGGGAGGGGGGGGGGGGGGGGGGAGGGGGGGGGGGAGGGGGGATGAGAGAGAAAGAGGCAGATCACGCAAAGAACTAAGCCTTACCTCCATCAGTGATCGATTTTCTACTCAAAAAATTCTTCACCACAAGTTTGCCATTATAAGCTTTCCACCTTGTACCTCTAAAGCTTCATACAACTACCTCAGCCTCTTGGCATCATACGGCATTAACTTTTGTGGCTTCTTACATCGAATGGGCTCATGCCAATCCATCTAGAAATTGAAACCCCATTACACGCCTTCCTCTAACCTGACTATCCAAAACTCACTCTTCCAATCAAACCCATTCTACCTGGTGAGGCCGGTAAGGGGATTTTAAGCTGCTTGGCAAGATACCACCACCCTTCCTTCGACCTTTTGTATAGGAAAAACTGCTGGAACAAGATCATGGTAGGCTGCACCAAGGTACTAAGGTAGACGGTCTCAAAGGCCACCAATATTTGCTAGGCATTAGGTAGTAACTGAGGTAGACATAGCCGATGGTATTCAAAGGACTCCTTCTAAAAAGACTCGAAAGCCTTCTTATGCAAGGCAAATCGTCAACCACCAAGGAGATACACTCCATTCGACCTCGTAGGCATAACGATCTCCCACTACCGAGGAGCACCTCGCATCCCCTCTTGGCATATGGCCTCAAAGGCCTCCTTAGAGAGCTTGCAGGAGATCCCATCAAGACCATCACCTTGTACCGCCCCTGTATGTAAAGGGACGACAACCCCCTTCTTTAGATCATTAGAAGGATACTTATTTATGGGGTGCCGATAAATTTGGTCAGCCAGCTCTACATAAGAATGCGCATTTGAGATGCCCTGCTTCCTCGCCGACGACATCAATACTTTGGCAGACCCCACCTTTTAGCCACTTGCAGAAGCCGAACTACCACTCTCTAACCTGTGCCTACAACCTAAGTCTGAACCCTTTAATCTTGATACAATCTCTTTCATCTCTCCTCACCTCGTCCGTGAATCGCTATACCCTGTTGTTAGAATCATGTGAAAAAGATTGGGTGCCGAAGTTACTAAGTGCGACACGCTTAAATCTTAAGCAAGTGGAAGTACTAAAAGGGTGCTAAGGATCTAAGATGATGATGTAAACCGTTAGATTTCATGATAGCTTTATAAGAAGTTCTCAAAATCGAATTAAAACTAAAAACCCTAAAAGCCAACTAGGTCAAACAATGAGTTATAAGCTCTAGATCCAGTAAGACTGCCTCGAAACCCTAAAAATAAAAATAAGATAACCCTATATTATGATCTAGAAAAATGTCATATACCTTAAAAAGATCAGGTTCGTTAAAATTTCTACTATTTCGAACCCATACGAGATTAGTTTCCAAATTAGGACATCGACATGCAAAACAAGGCAATATATCCCGACAAACAATCTTGACTCGTAATGTAAGCAGAATTCATCAAAATGTCAGATACAATTTTTATGACTTATAAAAACATCAAATATAGATTAATTACGCATATTTTTATCATTATCAGTAATTTAATTGTCTTGTTTACTATTCACTACCATTCATCTATCTTTACTTTTTCTGACAACCTATCTCTGGTAGCTTACATATCTATTTTTACAATTTTCTTTTCCATAAAAACTTTATATCACTTTTCATTAAACTTCTCTTACACTTTTCTTCTTTAATTAATTTTAAATTCTCTCTCTCTCCCCTCTCCTGATTAGTGCTGGCTACCTCCTCTTTCTCACTCAACTTTTTTTTTCACTTTATTTTATTATAACAAATTCTCTCCACATTTCTCTATAAATATAATCTCTTCTTCTACTTCTTTCACACATTTCACACAACAAAACTCTACCAAATTCATTTCTAACTCTTCTCTCTATAAATTTCCTCTCATGTACTCTCTCTCTCTCTCTCCATCTTCATAAACATCCATTTCCCTTTAGGTAAAAATACTAAACACTTGTTCCATTAATATTCATGTTATGATATCTATGCGTATGTCATGTTTTGATTTCCAAAATAAAATTCCCATGATGCTATGCTAGGAATGAAAATAAAAATAGCACATTTAAATTGATGTCATTTTGACATATTACTTTCATGCTCATACAATGTTTATTCTACTCATGCTACTAATTTGACTACTTATACAATATTACATATATGTAGTAGATATAAATTTTAGAGCCTAAATACTCACTACTCTAACATCTTATTTCATGCTTTTACCTCATTTATTTTATGCTATTAAATAAGACTAGTTAATTACTAGTCTTAGACTTATCCATTTTCAAGTCAAAACAAAAATGGGACTTGTCCATTTCTAAGTCTTAGGGAGCGTTGAAGATAATCCAAGACTCCCATATTTTCTTACTGCTTATCTTGTTTTATTTATGAGATTGGAATTAATACAAGTCTCGAAAGCCTTGATAAAGCCTAAGACTTTCATATTTTACTTTCTTTATGCTTTCTTTATTTTATTTATCATGGTGACTAGAGATAAAATTCAAGCCCGAGAAGTCTTCATAACAAGCTAAAACTCCCATTTTTTATCTATGTTCTTGCTTTTTTTCTTATTCTTCACATAATTTTGTTTTCTTAAATATTGATTTACTATATAATGACTCATAGAATCATGTTCATATAAGTCATAGTAATGTTGTTACTATACCAAAAATGAAGGTTTTCTAAAATATAAATGTGATGTTAACATGGTAAGGTAAATGTTTTCAAAAACATAAATGTTGACAATTCTTTGTTATGCAAAATTTTCTAAGAAATCTAAATTACAATGCATGTACGAACTTTTCCTTAAAGATAAAAATTTTAGAATAAGTTAGCTATTCAACCTTTCTCATGTGCCAAAACTTAAACTAATTTTTGTACAAATAAGAAAAATGTTCCCAACAAACACATGAAGGTTTATGTTTCGAGAAAATAGTAAGTTGGAAGAAATTCAAGATAAAAAAAGAATACTCATGACTTCAAAATGAACATGAAACCATAATTTTTAGTTAAATTTCATGGTTACAAAAATTTAAGGCTTCGCCTTGAAAACTAGAATAAAAGTTTTCCTTCTCAACTTTTTCGCTTTCCATAAAAAATTGTTTCACAAAGTCTTATTTTTGAACAACATCACTAGGATCATGCATAAGATATGAGTTATTATTGTAATTATATGAATTTCAAAGATGAGGACATTTTATACTTGATTATCGAGTCTAAATGAAGTAAAAGTTTCAAAAGTTGAAAACTACAAAATCTGGAACTTTTGGAATGCAATTTGTTCCTAGCTTTCCAAACCCTTAATGATCTTAAATGTTTAAAATAACCTTAGAAAAGGATAGAACATCAAATTAGGTAGAAAACGACTACTTATATGCAAAATTCCGACTTAAAATAAACAAGTTATGACAGTTTTAAGTTAGAATTTCCATAGCCGGGAAAAATGACGCAAATAGTATAATTAGAGTTAGAATTTTAAATACAACCTTTATGAAATGCTCATTTTAAGTTTTTTTTTTTAAGGTGATGAAGAGACTGGCCTTCCAATTCTAAAGATTATTTTGATTAGGCGTAATCAGAATGGAGTGAGTTATTCCTCCACCTATTACATTTCCTTACTTGTGCTTGTAAGTTTGCTACATTAGCAAATAGGAAAAATAAAAATGGGGATTTGCATGTGGTGTATGTGTGTGACATGAGTGTTCGATGAACAAAGAATAAGCATCAAAACTTGGATTGTTGATTAATTTCCTACTTTATTGTGATGGTTTGTGGAAAATTGTTTGGTCACCCTTAACTTGGAAACTAACATTATTCGGAAATTAATTACTAAAATAAATTATGCATGACACGAAGTGAGTCTCATTATACATTTCGCTAGTATTCTTTTGTGGGGAAACAAAGAGTTATATAGTGGCCAGTAGTAGCCATGAAGTCGACATGGGCATGTAGGAGACGGAAAATCTGCAAAAATATGATGGTTGTATGGGCCAGTAACCACCTAATCTCTAACATAGAGGCCGCAAATCAATTCTGCACATGATTTCTGGTTAATCATGTGTACTTGTTTGTTCATATGAATGTTGCATATACATATGCTTGCCTAAATACTTGTATGAATTATGGGAATATTTTTGAGGAAGAGAATTACTCACTAAACTAGTGTTGTTTATACCCTTTAGATTTTGTTGCAGTTGGATTACTTATGGCTGGCCCTAAGAGGACCAATATGTCAGTATGAATCAAGACTACTGAGAGGTTTTGGAGAAAGTTTGCATAATGAAGTTTTAGCGTATTTGTTTTTTTGTTTTTTTTTTTGCACGATTTTAGAGTGGGGAGACCTTACCTTGTCTAGTTTTAAATCAAAGAGTGTATTATTACAATCATAACATAACTTCTAGAATTGAAAATGGTTGTAGTATGTGAGAGATATGAGTTTTTGAAGTTGATGGAAATTTTTTTCCACCCAGGAGAAGACATTTGAGAGAGAGAGAGAGAGAGAGGAGCTTCTGCGGCCTTGTCGACTGGACCATTCAATCAATCATATCATCATTAAAATAAATATAACAATTGCAATATTAACTATTTTAGTTATTTGATCACAGCTAGATATGGTGTGAGCCGTTAGATAGTTAACGAGACTAGTCCTGTCAAAATTAATAACGCGACCATAGAATTTCTAAGAAAGAGAATGGTTGAAAAAATATGGAGAGAAAGAGAATTTATAATGTTTTCAACTTGGAGAGCAAGTAAATTTTATTAACTTGCTGAAAAAGTTTATTTTTAGGTCCAATTAACACATATGATAAATAATTATTCGTTAATTATTTTAGATGAAGGCTTACATGCATATTATATTAAATATTCTGAATACTATAGCAAACTTAAAATCTTTAGTTTAAGCTTTTTATTTTTCAATTTTAATATATGTTATTGTAAGTTATATTTATTAGTTAAGGGTTTAAGTTTTTAGTGTTTTATATTTTATGACCTAATTAATAATTAAATTGTCCTCAATTTAACTTTATTTATATTTTATTATTATAAATTTACGGGATTTCACAATCAATATACGTTATATATATATATACATTGTCTATATGTTATATCCATATTATATAATTTATACAATATATATGTTATTCATATAATTTATATTTTAATATAATATTTTATATATAACCTATACATGTCATGTACATCATATTCGTTGTGTGCTCGTTTAATTAATTTAATAATGTATATCATCTTAGGGTATTAATATAATTTAAGGCTTTTAAACTTCATTTTACAATAATTTGTTTGTCTATACTTTAATTGAGGAAAAAATTTAATAGTCTTTATAGTTGACAAGATTTTAGTTATTTAGTGTAGGTTGCGGGTGGAATTGAAGCCGTAGAGAAATCGGGTAGGTGGTCGTGGTCACGATCAAGGTGGTGAACAGATTGAGTATTTTCTTTGCTTATATTGTAGGCGTATTTACGACTGTGATATGATTGTGGGTCAAAGCTCGAGCACGGATGTGTTGAATATAAATTGTTTCAAGCCTGATTATAACATAGATTACGGTCGTGATAAGTATTGAATTTAAAATCCGAGAAGATCGTGGGGTAGATCGTAGTTGTGATGAATTTTGAATATTATTTCAGCAAGGATCGTGACTCACACCGTGGCTGTGATTAAGGTTAATTTTAGCTTCTGAGCTCACCTATATGAACTTAGATAAAAATAGTATTTGGATATTATTCACTATTATATATTTTATTGTATATATTGTTTGTTTATCGTGATTTAGTCTCATTAAACACATTTACATTTATAAAATTTATCGTTGGATTAATTATATGTGGTTGTCTCGAACTCATGATAAAGAGAAGAGAAAGAATGGGAGTAACTTTCATAATATTTTCTTAAAATCCTTAGAGCTTTATTATGAAATTTAGCAACTGATAAGGTTTTGGGTTTATGTAAAAATTCGGGGGATTACATCCAATGCTAGTATGCTATGTATGTAATGATACTATCTGGCTTAGAGTTACAACAACATGACTCATCCGCGGACAGGCTTTTGGATTGTCAAGTAGGCAGGGGGCAGCTAGCCGCACAACATCTGTAGAATCCTTTTCCATCGGACAGATGGGGGTGAGTCCATACAACAAGACTCCATTGTTCATGAGGTAGATTCCGCTCGTCTTCTAGTCAACAGCTCTAGAAGAACCAATCCAAAACTGTAAACATGAGAGGACAATGTGCGATGTCCTGCTACATGAATTGATGCATCATCAATTAACTATAGAAATTAGAAGATCTCAACGAACTTACGAAATTTCTTTTGTTTGATCCTTAGAAAACTTGGTTTAAATCCTTCAAATTTAAAAATTTTAGCATAAATTTAAGACCCCATCTGCAAAAATGAAGGTAATTAATGGAAATATTAGAGGAACGGGTTAGGGACCAATGGCTAGAACAAGGCATATTACAATCATGCTTCACATCACTGTAAAAAAAAGATCAAGATTTTACTATACCTGAAAGAATATATTCGGGAGCATAATACCCATGCGTGCCAGTAAAACGATTAACGAAAGTCCAACTCAATACAATATTTGGAGAGTCCAAAATAAGAAAGCTTCACATTATAGTCCTATAAACAATGTTACTTACAACATCTAATAGGATTTTGAAGGACCTGAAATCATGATATATAACCGGTCTCTACATTGTCATCAAGAAAAGGAAGGCCCCTTACAGCGCCTGGTGCGATTTTCATTCTGATGGACTAGGGAAGAGAAGGTACGTTGCACATAAACAATCAACTTTACATTAGCAGCAAAATTAACAAACGAAATAACTTCCCTGTATTACTGCCTCTTAGTGCTTCTCACCATTTTAAAGAACATTAAGGAGTAAAATAGGGTTCATGGAGGTGGATCTCTCTAGAGAATTGGAAAAGGGCTTTCCACCATGCCTATCCAATGAGGAAGCTCAAGCTACCAAGAAAGTAAAAAAGCAAAGAAACAGTAAAAAAAAGGGATAATGGGCAAGGCATATCTTTCAAAGATAAACTTATGCAATTTACGAAAGGGAGTGTCGATCTATAAGAGGAGTTTGGGGAGATGGAGCTTAATGATGATGATGTTTATTTTATTGCTGGACTAGAGACTCCAGAGATCCATTTATCTGATTGTATAAGAAGGCTTTTAGTCAAATCTATGGAGAAAACTATGGTGGTATGCTTGTTGGGCAAGAATATTGGTATAAGGCACTCTATAATAGGATTATGGATCGATGGAAGCCCCAATGTGATGTTAAAGTCATTCATTTGGAATATGGGTATTACCTAGTGTGTCTAGCTACATTGGATGATTATTCTACAACAATCCTAGGTGGTCCCTGGACTGTCATGGGACATTATCTAACTATGTAGCCATGGAGTCCCAATTTCGATACAAAAGAGGAGAATATTTCATCTATAGCTGCTTGGGTAAGATTTCTTGGAATGCCAATTCATTACTACAAGAAAAATGTTCTTAAGGCCATTGCCAATTCTATGGGAAAATTCATTAAGATTGATTATAATACAATTGCTACACAACGGGGAAAATTTGCTAGAATGTTGAGCTTGACTTACATAAACCATTAGTATCTAAGATTCTTGTAGATGGTAGAATTCAAAATGTTGAATACAAGGATCTGCCTTTTATCTGTTATCATTGTGGATGATATGGTCACATAAATAATTCTTATGTCTACAAGGATGCATCTGTTAGTGGTCAGAATGTGATTGAGAATTATCAAGATGCTAATTATGGTGATCAACATAAGGCAGGGGTAGGACAACAAGAGGTTTTAGGCCGTAAATTCATGCACAGAAATGAGGAAGGAAAGGCTATGAAAAGGAAGTAATTCTCGGAGCATCTCTAGTAAGAAATTGTCAAATGGTAATTTCCATACCCAGTTTAATATTGTGGCGGATTTAGAGGAGGAAAATCGAGAGGCGATTTTAGAAAATCAATACCAAAATATGGTAATTGAAAACACTATCCATGATCAGTTGAAAATTTGATCTAATCCATTAATAGAGATGAAAGAAGTCAACTTGCTAAGGGAAGTTTTGAAAAAGCTAGAACTTACGATTCATCTGAAGGAAATAATAGGCCTATTAGACTGGAGAAATCCAAGATAAGGAGAATCAATCCCCTAATGTGATTCATACTAATGAAAGATCAATTCCTCTCATAAACCCATCAAAGACAGAGTTTTGAAGCCGATTGGACTTTCGTCCTCCAAAGTACTTAATTTTGATTTGTTGGATAGTTCTATGCATACTGTGGTTGTGATGCAAAGTCTAGTGTCCTCTGTGAAGTATGTAGTTCTCTTTCCCAAATTTCAGAAGATTTCCAATTAGAAATCTATTCTTCAAAGATCTAGAAATATGGGTGCTTTCGGATAAGAACAGGGCGGTGCAATTGAAGAACAAATTGAAATTTAAAAATGTGAACTCTTCAGTCGTTGGATCAAAAGGCAAAAACAAATTTGAAGGGAGGATCATCTTGATCTAGATGTTGATGTTGATGCTCAATCCTACATTTGGAGAATATTCATGAGGTTGAAGTTACTGCTAATGTTTAGTGGTCTAATGGTATACATTTATCTTATTTCCTCCTTTTTGGTTAATTGGATGAGTTATATGAAGGATGTAGCTTCTCTTTCCCAAATTTCAGCAGATGGCTTTACAGATGGCATTTGGTTATTTTGGTACAAGGAGGTTAGGGTACAGGTAATAGAGAATAATTGGCAGTTCACACATGTAAGGGTATGTATCGCGTGAGGGTATGTATCCCTAACCTTCATGCATTTAGTTTTACCATTATATATGGTAGTCTTTCTCTTGTTGTTAGAAGAATTCTTTGGTTAAAGCTCATTGAATTGTTAGAGAACTCTCTTGGCCCTTGGTTAACAGTAGGGGATTTTAACGTGTCTATGAAGGAGGAGGAGAAACTAAGTTTTGCTAATCAAAGGTATTCGATTTGTAAAAGGTTTGAATCTTGGATTACTGAAGGAGAAATGTTAGATTTAACTTCACTGGTCAGTGGTTTACTTGGGCTATAGGGTCTTGTTTTGAAAGTTTGGATAGAGCCTTAGCTAGAAATGGTTTGATGATTATTTTAGTAATACTTCAGTGAATCACTTGCAAGGTTAAATTTGACCATTCTCCTCTACTCATTAAAGTTCAAAGTAAATATTTTATTTTAATACAACCAATCAATTTAAGTATATGGTAGCTTGGACTACGTATTTAATTGGAATGATTTTATTTCTAATGTATGGAATTTTGGTGTGGCTTTTAATGAAATGCTTGGAAAACTTGCTATGGAATCAAGTAAGTAGAATAAGCAGGTATTTGGAAATATTTTTTTACAAAAAAAGAAGGATTCTAACTAGATTGAATGGTATTCAAGAGGCTCTCAATAAACACCCAGTAATAACCTTGTCATATTGATTGTAGTCTAATGGTGGAGTATGAAAGAATTATGACTCAAAAGGAGATCCTTTGGCAACAACGTACTAACTAAAATTAGGTGGCATTTGGTGATGGAAATTAGGTTTCTTTCAAAAAATTGCTGATTCTAAAAAGAAGCATAAGCAGTTTGAGAAGTTGAGGCCGAAAGATGGGAGATGGTGTTTAGATCGTACTCTTCTTAAAGAGGAGGCTGCTAGCTTTTTTAAGAATGTGTATATTGGTGAGGTTTTAAATGGGAATAATTATCAGCTCTAAGGTAGCTTTCCTTAATTATCTAAAGAACAATTAGTTGAGTTAAATATACCAGTCTCAAGCATAGAAATTAGAAAAGTATTCTTCGAGATGGGACCTTTAAATCCCCTAGAGTTGGTGGGTTTAATACCTAGTTTTTTCAAAAGAATTGGAATATTGTGGGTGATTCTTTCTATAATATGGTAGAAAAAGTGTTCTAAGAAGGGAAGGTGAGAGTTTGATTAATCATACTTTGATTTGCTTAATTCCAACAGTAGAGAAACCAGAATGTTTTACGCACTTTCACCATATCAATTTATGCAATGTTAGTTATAAAGCAATTACTGACAATTTGAAGCCAATTTCTGCGATGGTGGGCCAGGGATGGTAAATCATTTTCAAGATTGCTTCGGAGTATGAATGCTCCAGTGTTGATTTATTTAACTTAAAGTAAATATAATAACCTGTTGTTGTTGCTACATTACATTTAGTTAAGCTTGTGTGTCACTCCATGCATGCTTATGTTACTGTGTGTTAGGCTTCGGCTCATTATTATTGTTGTAATTCTTTTTCCAGGTGTCGATGTTGATAATAATGAGATGGATGATTGAAGTTGATGATTGATGGTGATGTTGATGATAAATGATGATTGGTGATGATTATTATTTGTTAATGATGATAATGAATGATCCGGGTATAGGTGATCTTGAGGATATAAGAGGAGAAGTAAAGTGAGATAGGGCTATTGGATGATTGTATTTTATTTGATTTGTTGTAGAACTGGATTTATCTTTTTCTAAAGTGTATATTCTTTAAGGGCTTGAATGAGGAGCCCATATTTTGTATAGCTTTGTTTTGAGGGAATTGATCTACTCTGTAAGAGTAGAAGTTAGAAATGTTTTTATAAAGTTTTTTATTTATAAATCCAGTTATTTTGAGAATCTAATTATAGGATTTTATAATTTAAAAATGAGTAGCAAATTTTCACAATAAACATATCATTCAAGGAAGCCTGAGCGTATAATACATAAAGTATTATATGTGATGGTAATACCTTAATTAAATTTAGGACATTACATGTGGGTTCGAATGTGGCAAGTACTGGAGGTTCTAGACTGAGTGGAGAAGGATGTCTAAACAAATGTCCTACAATGGGTATTTGGATAAGAAGAAGAAAGGAATTTTTTCTATTGTGATCAACCATATTCTCCCAATCATTAATGTCCTAATATTTCACTTCTGGTTGTAATTCTTGAGGATGATAGCGAGGCAATTTCTGAGGCTTAGATTGAGGTAGGAGAGGACAAAATTGGGTAACAGACTGGACTATCTTCTAAGGTAGTTCCAAACTTGGAGTTGTCTTTACTTGCTTTACGTGGGTTTAATGGACCTAAAACAATGAAGTTTAAAGGAAAATTGGGTTTTCATAATGTGACTATCTTAGTAGAGTGGTGCTAGCCATAATTTTGTTTCAACAAGGTTAGTTCAATAATTACAACTTCCAGTAAGTTCTACTTCACCTTTTTTCTTTTAAATTGGGCAATGGCCACTCCATTCAATCTAACGATTTGTGTAAAGATTTACAAATGCAAATTGATGTTTTATCAATTACAGTCACATTTATGTTTGGAATTGGGGGGAATTGATGTTATTTTGGGGGTAACTTGGCTACAAACATTGGGTGAAATTAAAGTTTACTAGAGTTTGATGACCATGAAAATTCCTTGTCATGGAATGGAAATTTTACTTTGTGGCAATCCTCCTTTGCAAAAATCTAGTGCCACTTTGAAATCATTGCAGCAGTTGGATAGTGAGGATGGGTGTAGTTAGTTGTGGGGGGTTACAATTGCAAGTATGGACAACAGAGTTGAATACTGTTGATCCTAGGATTGAGGCTTTACTAAAGGAACATGATGAATTTTTGAAGCTAAAAATATACTATACCTCCTAGTGAAACTATCATCAGATTCCTTTGGAACAAGAGGTGGGTTCTATTAATGTAAGACCTTATCGATATGCTTAAATTAAAAAAGATGAAATCGAGAAGCTTGTGAAATAGATGCTTGGTGCAGGAATAATTCGACCAAGTTAATCCCCATTTTCTAGTCTAGTTATTTTGGTTGAAACAAAGGATAGGTCATGGAGGTTTTGTGTGGATTACCGTGCTTTGAATGATGCTACAATTCCTGATAAGTACCTAATTCAAGTGATTGAAGAACTTTTAGATAAGCTGTTCAGTGCTACAATTTTCTCTAAAATTGATTTGAAAGTGGGTTATCATCAAATTCATGTGTATTCAGACGATATCCCTAACACTGCTTTCTGAACACCCTAAGGACGTTATGAATTTTTGGTAATGCTTTTTGGCCTTACAAATGTGCCCGCAACTTTCCAATCTACTGTGAATGATTTGGTTCGACCTTACTTGAAAGATTTTGTGTTAGTATTTTTTGACGAAATTCTCATCTAGTAAGGACATGGACATACCTTTAGAACATTTAAGAATTGTGTTAGAATTGTTAAGGTCTCATCAATTTAGTGCAAACAAGAAGAAATGTGTCTTTCGACAATCTACTTTAGAGTATTTAGGCCATATAATATCGATTGAAGGTGTAGCTATGGATTCGATCATGGTTAAGAGTGTGCTTGAGTGACCTCTTCTAACATCAGTTAAAGGGTTACATGGTTTTCTTGGGTTATCTGGCTATTATAATATATATGTAATTACGGGAAAATAGCTAGACCATTAACTAATCTTCTGAAGCATGACTCTTTTGAATGGAATGAATCAGTTTTGGAGTCTTTTAGAGCTTTACAATGAGCTTTAGTTAAGGCTTCTGTTTTGGCCATACCAAATTTTCAACAACTTTTTTTATTGAGTGTGATGCTTCGGAGGCTGGTATTAAAGTAGTTTTTGCAAAATCAATGACCTATGGCTTATTTCAGTAAGGCTCTCTCAGATCAAAATTTGATGAAATATACTTATGAAAAGGAGCTCATGGCTATAGTGTTGTCTATTAATTATTGGTGACCATATCTACTTGGACGCAAATTTGTAGTGAGAAGTGATAAGAAAAGTTTTCGTTATTTGCTCAATCAACAAATTACCACACAAATCAACAACATTTGTTAGCTAAATTGTTGGGATATGAGTTTGATATTCAATATAAGGTGGGAGGAGAGAATAAAGCTCCTAATGCTCTTTGAAGACAATTTGAAGAATATGAATTGAGTGGAATTTTAGGCCCTATTTAGACATATATGGATTATATTCGAAGAGATGTACAGTAGGATTCCCTGCTTTCAATAAAAATTTAGCTATTGAAGGAAGGTAAAGATATAGGTCGAGGATTTCATTTAGTATAAGATACTTTGTACTATAATGATAGGCTGGTCATTGTTGCTAAATCTCATTGGGTTTAATTATTTCTACATGAATTCCAATTGTCTTTGGTGGGAGGACATGCTGGTTTTGTTAAAACCTATTTTTGGTTGATTGCTTGCATATTTTCAGTTGGCATAAAAAATGATGTGGCTTAGTTTGTGGCTAATTGTGTGTTGTATGTTAGCATAACAAAATCCAAGATTTAACTCCTGTAGGATTAGTTAATCCGTTGCCAATTCTAAATGTCATTTGGGAAGATCTTTCTATGGATTTTGTATCACCAGCTTACCTAAATCTTAAGGTTTTGATGTTATATTTGTTGTGGTTGATCGATTTTTTAAGTATGCCCATTTCATGTTATTGAAATGGGCATCCTTATTCGGCTAAGGTGGTCGTAGGTATTTTTATGAAAGAAGTGGTGCGCTTACATGGGTTTCTTGGTACCATTGTGAGTGATCATGATCCATTGTTTGTTAATGGTTTTTTGAAGGAGTTATTTAGCTTGCAAGGCACTTAATTACACTTTAGCACAACCTTCCATCTCGAGGTAGATGGTCAAACTGAAGTTTTAAATAGATGCTTGGAGTGTTATCTTAGGTGTTTTGCGTCAAAGGTGCCAAAAACATAGACCAATTGGATAGTTGGGCAGAATTCTCTTACAGCAATTCATTTCATTTTTTAGCTGGTATGACACCTTTTGAAGTGGTATGGGTGGTCACCTCCTTCTTTACCACTCTGTGTAGCAAAGGAAATACACAATCATGAGTTAAGGTTGGCTCTTCGTTCTAGAGATGAGATGTTAGCTCACTTCAGATCTAATTTGGAGTGGGCGTAACTATAGAATTGCTCTATGGCTAACAAGAAACATGGAGATGTAGAGTTTCAAGTGGGTCATTGAGTTTTTTTGAAGTTGAGACCTGCTTTGTCTTCAAAATTGGGAACTAAGTCTAGTTCCAAGCTAGAACCTTGTTTTTATGGACCTTTTTAGATTATTAATCATGTAAGCAATGTAGCCTACAAGCTACAATTACCTGAGAGTTGTAGAACCTATCTTGTTTTTCATGTTTCTCTTTTAAAGAGATCCCACGGTTCATTCCAGTATTGAATGAACTTCTAAAGGGGTTAACTACTAATAGTTTGGAGGTTAGACCTATTCCTATTGTGGTGTTGGGTAGATGTTTTGAGATAAGCGATGGTTTGGAGATTCCTTTGGTTAATCCACTGGTCCGACTCTTCGCTTGATGAGTCTACATGGGAGGATGTAGCAACAATTCAATTGCAATTTTCTGAATTTTTCCTTGAGGACAACGTCATTCTTAACAGAGGAAGTATTAATACAGTGCGAAGGTTCGTAAGCCCTTATTGAAGGTCTATAGTAGGAGAGTGAAATGTTAAAGAATTTGTGTATACATAAGTTTACATATATGTGGTTGTTATGTGTATAGTTGTGTGAGTATATGTTCGTGTTGTAAGTGTGTGTTGATGTGGCAAAGTGTTGTATGTGCTTGTGTGTAGTAGTACGCAGTTATAGTTAGTTACTTGTAGGAGAGTAGTAAAAAAAAAAAAAAAAAAAAAAAAAGAAAAGAAGGGCAGTCAGAAATCATTTAGATATATTCTTGATAATTGCAAATGCTTGGAAACCCTACTTGGTAAGCTTTGCTTTTCTAGCCATTCTTTGATATCGTCTTGGCTTATCTTTAGCTTTTCCATTTGGATTGTATCAAACAGGAGAAAACTGGAAGGGAATTCAACTCAAGTCTGTTCAACGTACAATACAACAATCGTATTTATATTAAATATTAACAGAACTAAATCAACATAGAGAACTAACTCACCATGTTCAGTACTTGTTCCACTTGTGCAGCTATCATGTTTAGATGTTGAAGATGAACTGCTTCTAAATAGCCTGCAACTAAACCAACAACCTATACTCTTGTTACATCCGTCAGCACCTTTGCCTCCTGATACTCCTCCTGCCATCTTTTGACAAACCTTAAACAAATCAAAATCCACCAATCAAGTTATCATCAAAACCAAACCCCCAAAAGAAAAAAAAACTACACAACATTCAAAGCCCTTGCCTTGATGCTTATTACTTTCTTAATAATACTAATAACTTATTCACTTCGCAGTGTGGAATAAAGAGGGAATGAAATTTTAATTTAAAGGGAATATAATAGGTTTATAATGGCTATTACATTGTTCACTTAGTATAAAAAGTAAAATAAGTATCTATTGGAATAAAATGTGAAATATCTATAATGCCCCTTATATTTATTAAAGAGAGATGATAATTATACAAGTGATATTTTCAAGACAGGAATATTTATGAAAAAATTGAAAAATAAACCATTGAATAGTAATTCATGGGATGAGGACATGAATAATTATTCATCATTTCACGTAATAACAATTTATTATGAATTGATTCTCCTCAAGTGAATATTGTAATAATATAATTATGTAGAACGAGGAAGGAATGAATAGTCATTTAGCCAACTGAATATGCTGTAAATATTTTATAGAGAATTTAGTCTCTCTTTTTTTGAATAATGGTATGACGGTTTTGTGGGGGGTGTTGGTTCCTTTCTTTTCCCTTTTGAAGTTTTCAAAGTTGACCAAGTTATGATCACCTTCGAATTATAAGAATGTGTAGAAATTTCTTCTGCCATTTTCAGTTGGGAAACGCGCTCATGCAATTGGTTACTATAATTTATTTTAGGTTTTTTCCAACTTATAACAGAGAGTTTAGTCTTTTTTTTTTTTCTTTTTTTCACGTTGCTATGCTTTACAGGATCATTTATGAAGACAACAAGATCATGATTGCATCAACTATCAAGTATGCCTTATGTGAGCTTAGACATAGGCATGTTCGGTTTCAAACCGGGAACCAAACCGAAACAGTCATCGGTGGTTCGAGAATCGGAACTGGACTGGTTGGTTGGTTTCAGAATTGGTTATGGAACTACCGGTTTCATGGTTCGTAGATGGTTCTTTAGCCTAGAACCAGTGGAATAGGTGGTTCCATCCGGTTCCATTGAATAAAAAAAAAGAAAAAAAAAAAAATATTTAATGTATAATTATTAATGTTTAAATTATTTCATATAAATAGTGAAATTTATTACTTATTCACAACATTTAATATGTTATTATCAACAACACAAATAAACATAGCTCAAAATCATACATAATTAGTTTAAATAAACTTTCCTAAAAGCAAAATTCATTTTCTTAATAATGTGAACTATTTTTTACATTGTAATTTTCTTTTTATCTTCTAGGGTATTTTATAATATCATAATACTAACTATAATTGATATTGAATGTGTTTGTATACATATAAATGTGCATTCTAAATAAATTTTTAAAAATTTTAGTTAAATAATTTAATATTGTTAGATCCAATAATTATTTTGATTTTAAAATTTATTTTATTAAAAATTAAAAATATTTAAAAAAGATGATTCTGCGATTCCAAAATCGAACCGAAAACCGGCGGTTCCATGGAGCTGGACCGAAACCTAGGAGACAGTTCGATTCGGTTCTGGAGCCGTGACGATGTCTGTGTGAGCTAGGTCTACAATTGACCGTAGTCATGTTTGCCCAAAATGGAAATGAGACAGACCAGGAAAGGAAATTCTGACATCTTGACTAGGAAATTAATTATTTGAAACAAAAATTCCATGGTTGGTGGTATTTTTCAATGGAATCCATTTTTTTTTTTTTTGCCTTCAATGGAATCCATTTTAAATTTATGTTATCTATTATTATAAAAAATAATACATACAATTTTTTTTTAGATTTTACTTATTTTTTTCCTATTGTAATTCAATATTAACCCTTATAAGTGTTTTCACAATTTTTCATACTAGTAATCTATTGCTTTAATCATGGGCATTTTTAAAACATTAACAAAGTTTTAAATTTTAAAATTTGTAGAAACTATCAGGGTATTCTAAAATGCCCCCACAAATCTATTTCAAGGTGAAGGATACTTTAGTAATTTGAATATTTCATTATTAAGGATTTTATTTTGTTATAATTGGAATTTATATTGCTTTAGAAGGGTTACTTACACCATAGCAAAAATACACCTTGCAAAAATACTAAAGATTAAAGGATGTAAGAAAGAAGAAAAGGTACACTTCCCTTTGTTGTTGGCATAGCATCTTAAGGAGAATTTCACAAGAACTTCAAGATGATGTACTACTAAGTGTTCGTGTAAATATAAATAAAGAATACAGAAAAAATATCAAGTTATTATGATCTTAGTGATATGCACCTGATTTGGAAGGGATAGAATTTTAAAATCGATCTAAGGTAAGAATCTAAACTTCAATTCAATTCTTTCAATTATAAGAAGTTTTAATTTTATTGTAATTGTAAGGAATTGATCGGAATCTGATGCTGGATACATATGATACCTATTGAAATCCCAATAATCATTTTATTTTAAGCAAGATGATATGAGGTCGAATATAATTAAAATAATACATGCTAAAAAATTAAGGATCATTTCTTTTTCAAGACTACTAAATATCCTACCCTTATATTTATGTCATGGAATTTTTATATAATAATAATATCCTAAGCCTATCCCATTAAAATAACCTGTCCAAATAAATGATTAAAATCAATGACATATGGGTAAATATGACCAACTTTATGAAAAACTCAACTAAATTCATATATATACATATATATATATATATCTACTCCATATCTTTCCATAATCTTTTAAAGCTACAAAGTTTCTTTGTTTTAAATTCTCAAGAAGTTATAACAAATTGAGACCTAAAAAAAAAATTCTTAGAATAAGGTTTAACACTTTTGAAACCTGTGATGGGGATTAATAAACTTTTCTAGAAATATTGTTGTCTTGTACAACTTTTGGTGGAGGAAAGGACTATATCTAAAGATTATATTGCTTTATATGTGGACTAGAAACTCTACAACATGTTGGACAAGAACTCTGACAAGATAATAATTAAGTGATAAAGTCATATTTCATACAATTTTCATAGGGCAATTGGTGCATAATTTCTCTTAATTTTTATGAAAATTGCAAGAATTGGTACTTGGACATGCTTAAATTGATGTTTCAGGTCAAAATGAAACATGGGAATCAAAGAAATCAGAGTTAAGGATTTTGAGCAAGATTTGACAAGAAAAATAGTAAACATTAGCCATGATAAGAAGGAGCACTGCTGGCCTTGAATAGAGGAAACACCAACCTTGGATATTTCAACCAGACACCGGCAAATTTTCTAGATACGCTACCGGCGTTGTGCCGGGCTTGTTGAGGAACAAAATACAAAAGATTAAAGCCGGCATCAACATAGGCGGCTTTCAAGAAGAAATCAAATGGCTTTGAAAATGTTGAAGATACACCGATGATTTTGTAATTTATGCCGTTGGCTTTGAGGCAATGTTAAGGGAAGATCAATAGCCAATTTTTAAGCACTGGCGCGAACATAGCTAGTGTAGGAAGAAAGAAAGGATGGCTTCTGCAATTTTAAAGAATGCCGCAAATCTTGAGGCTACGCGCTAGCGTTGAGGTGGTGCAGAGCATCCACAGAATGCAAATTTTAAACATGCCCTCTGCATCACCGTCTTTTATTTAGATCTAACAAGCCTTTAATTTCATCTTACTCCGGCCTCTTGAAACCCTATGCTGCCGTGTTGGAGCGGTATAGGTCATCCACAGAAGACAAAATATTAAAGCTGTCTTCAACGCTGCCAATGTTCAACTAGCTTACATATGTATGCCCTTTACACCGGTGTTTAAAAGGCCAGCGTATATTCTATAACTACAAAAATAATATGAAGCAATTCAAATTCTGTACACCTTTAGCTAGAAGAAAGTGATGGTTCCTTTGTTCAAATGTATGAGAAACATATCATAATACATTAGGGTTTAATTTAGAACCATAAATTGGTTTGTGAGAGTTGTTTTCAGATTGGAAACAATTATCAATTGAGTCCTTGTAATCTATTTGAAGATTGAATCAAGAGTTGTTGAATTTTGCAACAGAGATTTTGTTAATTGAAATTGGTGAATTCTGATCTTACTTGCTATGCAATTTCAATTCTTGTTTGTGATGATGAATTATGTTGTTGCAAATTCTATATTCTTTATTGAATTGATTCAATCCATGAGTTTCTAAGTTTCTATTGTGGGAATATGATGAAACCTTAGATAGCTAAGATGATTTTTGTAATCCTGTTATGGAACTATTAAGATTATGGAATACTCATGTTGTAATTCCATTTGTAAATCATGTTTCTTGTCAAACTAGGTTTATAGAATCTTGATTACTTGGAAAAGAATTAGGGATCAATAGGATTTCTTAAATCTAGGTTAAATTGCAATTGGAAGCGGTGGAGTTTAATCTATTTAGAAATTGTTTTTTGAAATTAATGCAATGTTTTTAAATCAATTTTTCACTAAGAGATTAGGGGAAATTGGTTTATATCATTAGACAAATATAGGATTGGAAGATTCATATTTGTATTTTCGATTCCACTATTAAATTGTGTAGCGAAAGCTAATGATTTAATTAGTGGTGTTAAAAGATTTTTAGGTTTTGATAATTTCATATGAATATTCATAAAGTTAATTGATATTATATCCATAAAGTTAATTGATATTATAACAAGATGGCAATTTGATTAGTGAAACTAGGGTGGATTATGTTCTTCCCATATTCAATTGATATTTTTAAGAAAACACTCTTGCACTCTTCTTGATTAGATAAATAGAATTAATATTAGATAAATTAGTTAAATCTTAAATTTTGATTGCCTGAATATCAGTGGAAACTAATACTGTCTAGTAGTTAATTGATCTCTGTGGGAACGATACTCGACTCACATTTGTATTACTTGATTCAATCCAGTATACTTGCTAGTAGTATTCGCACCTATTTTTGTCTATTCATTTTGAGCGAATGATTAAGATAACACTCATGGTTATATTCAAGACTTTCATTGTGAGCGGTCCCTTATTCAAGGTATGCAGAGATATATATGTCACTTGCAAGGATAAAAATTACTAATAATCTAACTAATACATAAACTCAGCTAATAAAGTGAGTTGCTTGTGTTTAGTCATCTCAAAGAGCGATACCTTTGTTAAGATCTTAGACCCTAACATGGTAGTTAGACGCTTAGGACTTTATTGTAGCTTGGCGGGTAGCTCATAAAAGGAATTAAGTGGTATCTACCGTAATGCCAATCGAAAATATTGAAGTTATGCCATGCATAGCTTATAGGATTTGGATTCTTCAAATTATATGACATTGATGGGTTGCGATGGGAGTGTTTGAGTAACCATTCTGCACTTTAAACGGGCTACTTTTGATTTTTCGTTTTGGACGAGTGATTAGCTGTTCTCTCAATGCCTAATACTACTATGGTGGTATTGAAACCCAAGTCTCCCGTTGTGTTGCTAGAGTCATGAGTACTCTTGTATTTTTTGCTATACTTAATTTAAATATTTAAATTGTTGTATTGGTATATGAATGCATATACATATCATGTGTGTTTGTGTTGTTGTGTGTGGAGCTTCGACTCGTCCCTTGGTTTTTTTTTTCTTTTTTCCAATTAGATGCAAGAAATGCTTATGTGCGACCATGATAATCCCAACTTATGCAATCAGACATTTGCTTTAGAGTTTTGACATAACTTATAAGATAGGTTATTTAGTTAAATTTTATTGCTTTAGTTTTGTAAAGACACCCTCTAAACCCAGACTTAGAGTACCGAGTCCCCAACCACATATAATGTTTTCACATTATATGTAAGGTTTCCTAAAACTAACAGTTTATGAAAATTGTTTGATCAAAACCATTATTCTTTGTAAAGATCTTTTCAAAACAAGATTGCTAACAAAACAATCTATACATACATTTGCATCATATAAACACTATAGTGTCAATACATGACACTACAAAAATTACATGTTTTCCTACATCAAAAAGAATCTTAAGGATTTTTACAACAAATACTTAACTAACAAGCCATCTATACATAACTTTTCTCTAGCAAAAATTCCTTCCAAAGGTCCAGGGTGATCGGATCCTATTCGTCCCACTCATCCAGAAATCTCTCAAAATCGACCATAGCCCAAATCATCATATAACTCGTCTCCAATACCTGCAAAGCAGCAAAAGTGAGCCAGAGCCCAGTACACAATAACCAATGCAAAAAAATCGTCAAGTCAATTAATGCATCATTAGACGGTGATTATCTTTATTACACTTTCTTCACAAATCAACAAGAGGGTTTCAAACATCGGTCACGCTTCGGGAATTCAGGGATCCTGAGTAACAGCACTGCTCAGGGGTTGATATAAGCAGTCCGAATACTTATATCTCCTATATCTATTCCATGAAGATAATACTTCATCTAGGTTTAAAACCGTTGCCCGACTCTACTTAAACTCATCCATAACATGAGCTTAGTTCACAAGTTCCCATAAACTTTGAACTAAATCATGGTATTTCCCCCTAAGTTTAAGCAAACGTTACTCAGATACTATCCCCCCTATCGGCTACCCATTAACCAAAAAGAATCGCTATTGCATCATAGCATACCATTGTTCATGGTAAAGTCATTGCATCATGACTTGGTTAAGCCTAACTAACATGCCATTGCATCATGACAGGTTTGCTGCTCCTCGACCAGATTAAACAGCGTAATAGACATCCAATTCATTTAAGTATATGTCAAATCAATTTAAATCATATTAGGAATGCCTAGTCCTAGCACATCAAACAATTATGCGTACCTGAACCCGTTAGTATATAACTAGGATCTCTCGTGAAGAACTAACCGAAGAATCCTTAACTGAAATAGAATATTATAATAATCAATAAATCAATAAATATAGATCTCACTCTCACAATTATACCATATTATCTCTATATATCATAATAAATCAAAGAAATTCAAAATTGAATACAAAGTCATAAATAAGCATTTAAAGATCCTATTATATCGTAAATCACTTAATAAATACTAATTGCTCAAATAACAAACTTCGAAAAATTTTAGAAAAATTTTTAAATTTCAAAAGCGCAGAGGATACCCGGCGGCTTTGAGGCCGGTGTTTGATACTCTGAAAATCAACACTGCCAACGCTGGCAGTGTTCAAAGGTACGCCATCTGCCTACATTCTACACGCCGCGGCCTTGAGCCGACGTAGAATTCAAAACCCAAAATTTTTCAAAACGTCCAGAGAGGTCTAAGCCGTCCGCTTACCCAGATACGGGGGCAGTTTTGACACATACTCGGCGGCCTTGATTCCCACGGCCAGCGTACAATATAATAAAGAACCGCTGACTTTCCTAGAAAGCCGGCGCGTAGAAACTCAAATTGTCGCGTACGTTCTGAAGAACAACTACTGGCAATTCTTATTGTAAAAGCCGGCGGTGTTGCAAAGCGGTGTTAAGAGAATTGAATCCAACGCTGCCTTTACGCCGGCGGCGTTGAATTCCCAGGTGCCGGCGTACATTTTAAAAACAGCTCAAACGAAAAACACAATTCCCCTGTTTTTCTTCTTTAACAATTCAATCCTAAAACACTTTAACCTTCCTCAACTACATTTTCAACCTCCTATACTAACCTCTACCTACCCTACTCAATCTTAGCAACTCAACATAAGAAATCCATACAATTAAACACTTCAAATTCCACTTCAATCCATTCTAAATTCTCCTACACAAATCCTCTCTCCCAACACTTCATATCACTTCAATAATACATCACAACCTCACAAACTCATAAAACATTCCTAGCTCATCCAAACATAAACAACCATTTAGATAACATTAAACTCATTCATTCAAGAACTCATACAACACCACAAGAAAAAAAACAAAACAACATCACAATTGAATCCACTCACATGTAAATGCTTTGCCTTGAGAGAACTTGATTTCTAAACTTGCTATTGTTCTTAGTTTAGACTTGTTGGAAATGAAATGGAAATGGAAGAAGAAAAAAAAGAAGGAAAAAAAAAGAAATTCGATAAAAGAGCTGCCCCCCAAAAAGTAGTTAATTAAGCAAAATTTGACTTTAAACATCTAAATTTGCCCTTTAAGCATATATAAATTTAGGGTGCATTTGGGTGTAATTTAGGTCTCATTTGGGCTTATATTGGCTTAATTACTAACTTAACTACTAAGAACTTTATCAACTAACCTTAAGCAAATTAAAATTGATTTATAAATCTAACTTAACTTAACATCTTAATTACAAACATAATTAATAATTTTATTACACACATACATTAATACATATAAAACAAAGATATAATTTCAATATACATGCAAAATAATACATTTTAGACCACTAGCAACATACCATTATTAATCATAATGCTCATTCAATTCAATACTTAAATAAATAAATAAACACATGGAATTTAAATAGAATTGAAATCTAGGTCATTTCAATTTGTTTTGATTATTTAAAATGTTATGTGAAATATTAATACTTAAGAATAGCACGCAATATTTCAAATACTTGTGGTTTATTTACTATATGTAGATTTTAGTTGTTCTGGACCTTAACATACTTATAATATCATATGATATGTATGAATTGCTCATATCCTTCGATTTTGGGTATGAAGTTTAAATGTATCAAATCAAGGTTCATGACATATAGGAAACTAGGATATTGATCTAAAAACGGAGATAACGAGCGTGATAGAATAGGAGGTAAAGTGATCCCATAAATAAATTTGTAATTTTGTTTGCAATTATAGGGAATCATTTTTGTTATTGTCGTCATATATTTTGGAGTGTTTTTTCATTATTTTGCATATTAGAGTTACTTATAAAACCTAGTATTGCTTTGGAATAAGACAAATAAAGCAGATTGTTTGTCAAATAATAAGTATATACTTTGAGGAATATATGTATATATAACGACATTCACTTTTATTCTTATAACATGTATACATACAGTTAATCAATAAATGTGGAGTAAATAAATTTATACTGATGAAGAACTTTTACCATTAAACTGCAATCAAATCTCAATTCACTAATATTGGTTGACTTATATTAGGAAATTATGAAATGAAAAAATAATAAAAAAAAAGAATAGTATAATAACAATGGTAAAGGAGAAACAATTAATATTTCAACCAAAACATATAGAAAATGAAATAATGAAAAACAACGAAGGAGTAAAGATGGTAACTTACCGGACATTCACATTTTTAATTATCAATAATTATTGTATAGTCAGAAAACAATATAAAAAATTGTTGACCAAACATATAACTGAAATAGAAAAAAAAAATGTTCACTGAATATGAAATATAAATTATCATAAAGTGGAGTATAACTATCCAGTCATAAGTTTATTCATCAACGTATAAGAAAACATAAACTAATCAGTGACATTAAGAAGAGAAATAAAAATTTATATAAATAAGCAACAAAACAATGAAAAAATAATATATAAAAAAATAATAAAAACATAAAGTGTAAATATATAACTGAATGGAGAATAAATGATACTAAAAATAAGAAGAATAGTTATAAATAACAAACAATTGAAAGATGTAAATGTAATATTATATACCTGTACATTAATTTTCAATTGACCAGCATTTAACAAAGCACAAATCAATAAAAGATAAAGAATAAATAGGAAATAAGTATGGGTAAATTGGCAAACAAAGACATAATTGTTTTTTAATAAATATTTCTAAATCTTTATAAAAATATTGATTAATAAAAAAAATCTATAAATGATAATTAAAATATAGAAATAATAAATTGTAATTACCTTAATTAAATACAAAAGGATGATAAAGTTGCACAGATGCAACCGAACATAGCTCTTCCAGATTAATCCAAACGTATGAATACTCTGCTGATTTCGGCGAAATAGATAATCTATATGTCAATTCGAAACAAAGAAGAATAGAATGTTGATGCACATATATATTGAGACAGAAATGATGATTCCATATTTTCTTTATTCTAACCTATGCCTTATCGTGTTTGTTGTGTATTAAAGTCATCATGTCATGTTCTATTGTATCATATGTCTTATCGTGTTTTGTCCTATTGTGTCATGTCTTGTCGAGTCATGCTGAATTTGTTTGGGTGGTCAGTTGTGGCTTTCTTCTTTGGTTCATTAAATACCATGATTTGCTGTACTTACGAAGATTGATCTAGGTGCTATGGAATATTAATTCTAAAATTCTAAAACGAGTATTAAGAAAAATGATAATGATAAAAGAAAATCAAATGACTTACCGACAAATCAAGGAAGATATAATAGGAAAGACAAGTTGGAATTGAAATGGTGTGAACTGTGAAATGCGAAGTACGTTCATAACACCTTAACCCAATTGTTTCAACCAGAACAACAAAAATTCTCATAAATGCTAAACTTAAAAAAGGACTAACGATTTTGAGCATAATGTCCGTCTTGGGTGCTGTTTCCATAATTCCACTTGCACGGTCTATAGGGAGAAACAAAATGAGGAAACGGCAAAATAAGGAGAGAAAAAAAAAAAGACACTCACGCACTACCATTAAGCTTGTTTAGGCTTAAATTATAAAATAATATATTTACTCTTTTTAAATATATTAATATTCAAATTAGATACAAATTCAAATGACATTTACACTTCACACTAGCTTGATCAGGCTATCAAATGATTAAATCTTGCTCTCCACTTAATTATTTCTAAATCAAAACTCAAGTACAAATTGATCTAGATCAAATAGTTTGTAAATCAATTTAACACCTGGAAAAGTTTTGAGATGGAAAACTCTTGTTCTTCATTGATTCAATTAGGGCTCTTTATACCGTTCAAAGATAACAGAAAATCTTTCCTACGCAACAGTTACGTAAAGATATACATCATCCAATACCCTCCCTCAAGTTGGAGCGTGAGGGTTATGAATACCCAACTTGTGAAGAAGAAATTCGAACCTCTCTCTGCCTAATGCTTTTGTAAATATGTCTACCAATTGCTCGTTGCTTCGAACATAGGCTGTGGCAATCACACCATTCTATATCTCATCAAGCACAAAATGGCAATCAATTTCAATTTGTTTGGTGCGCTCATTAAAAACGGGTTAGCAGCAATATGCATGGCTGATTGACTGTCACAGAACACTTGAACAGATCTGTCATGATTGATTCCCAAAAAGACAACAACAATCCTTTGAGCCATTTGAGTTCACAAATAGTTGTAGCCATGGAACGATACTCTGCTTCTGCAGACGATCTCGATACAGTATGTTATTTCTTGGTCTTCCAGGAAATTGCAGAGCCTCCAAGAAATATAAGATACCCTGTGAGTGATCGTCGAGTCAATGGACACCCTCCCCAATCTGAGTCTCAATAGGCTGTTAGCTCTAGATTACAATTAGCCTTAAGAAGAATTCCTTGCCCAGGACTGCCTTTCAAATATTGAACTATACGTAAAGCTGCTTCCCAATGTTCTTTCCTTGGTTGTTACATAAACTGTGCCAAAATATGAACACCATAGGACAACTCAGGTCGAGTTAAACTTAGATAAATCAAACGTCCCACCAATCGCCGAAATTTTTCAGGATCTTCCATTTATTCACCTTTGGTGAGTGCAAGATGGTGATTTTGTTCCTTAGGAAAACGCGATGGCTTAGTACCCAATAATCCAGCTTCATTAATGATGTTTAACGCATATTTTCGTTGACAAAGAAAAATTCCTTCCATTTCTTACCACTTCAACGCCCAAAGAAATATTTCAAAACACCCAAATCCTTCATATGAAAGCATTGGCTCAAGTATGACTTAAATTTGGCGATCAAGTTTGATTTATTTCTAGCAATGATAAGATCATCAACATACACAAGGACAACCAAATGCATTTCACCTCGAATCAGCGTAAACAATGAATAACAAATGGACTAAAGAACCCATACCATTTCAGTGCATCAGCCAATTTTGCAAACCAATAACGAGAGATTGTCGTAATCCATAAAGAATTTCCTCAAATGGCATACTTTTTCGGGCTGTTGAGTGTGAAATCCAGATGGCATCTTCATGTAAACTTCTTCAGCTAGGTCTCCATGAAGAAAGGCATTATGAACATCCATTTGATGAAGTTCCCATCTTTTAGCTGCTGCCATAGACAAAAATATGTACACTGTTACCATTTTTGCTACTGGTGCAAATGTCTCATTGTAGTTTATTCCTTCTACTTGATTGTTTCCAAGAATCACTAGACGTGCCTTGTATCGCTCAACTGTTCCATAAGAGTTATACTTAATTTTGTATACCCATTTGCTTCCGATTGCTTTCTTCCCTTGTGGCAAATCTACAAGAGTCCATGTTCCATTCTTCTCAAGTGCATCAATCTCCTTCTTCATAGCTTCTCTCCATCGAGCATCCTTTAGAGCCTGATGGTAAAACTTGGGCTCTATGTTCATTGTTATGGCTGCCAAGAAGACTTGGTGTTGTGGTGAAAAATTTGTGTAATTCACATATTTAGCTAAGTCATAGGACATACCTTAGAATGGATCTGGTTTGGATGAACTTGTAGAGGGGCTAACGCTTTGAGCAGCATAGTCACATAATCCTTCAGCCGCGTAGACATCTGTTTTGAGCGAAGACCACGCCCAAGTTCTGTCAATTCTTCTATTGATCCTTTTACCACCTCTACATTCTCTGACCTGGGTTCTAATTCTGTATCTCCCTCCCTCATTATAGTACTATACATAAAATAACACATATTCAACACACGCACTAATTTTATTACTCATGCACATATATCTCTTTTCAAAACCATATATAATTTCAATATCACATTTATAAAATATAATTTAGGAAATGTATGGCTATGTCATAGAGCCCATGTGATCAAATTCATTAAGAAGTCCAACATTACATACTCATTATCAGCACTATATTTGTGTTTGAGGGTGCGCTGGGAAGGCTAGTATACCTAGCATCACAATCCTTGCCCAAGGTGGTTAGAACTCTAAAATTAAGCTTGATCTTCGCAGAGCAATCCCAGGATGGTGACGTCCTAGGAAGTGCTGACACCAAAAGGAAAAAATCACGCAGTGTGTGGCCAAAGGGGATAATACTTTAGTAGGTGAGAGTTCTTAGTCATTACACAATGCCTCTGGTATCCTGGTTGTGCTTGAAGGTGTGTTGGGAGGGCCAGTATACCTGGCATCACAATCCTTGCCCAGGGTGGCCTGAGGGCCTAGGGGCACCCCCTCCGCTGTGGTGGAGCCTGGAGTGATAGGTCGTGATAAATGGTATTAGAACAACGGTTCTGAACTATGTAACGAAACTGACAAGGACGTCAATTCTATAAGAGGGAGGGAGTATGTGATACCCCTCAAATATAAATAATGAAACTCTAATCACAGAGGCACCTTTTCTGTGTAATGGCTTGGAGTTTGTCAGAACTCCAAAATTAAGTGTGCTTTGGGCAGATCAATATGAGGACCGGTGACCCCTTAGGAAGCGCTAGCACCAAAAAGATAAAATCGTGCGACATATGACCAAAGCGGACAATACCTTAGTGGATAGAGTTTCGAGTCGTTACATAGTGCATTTGGTATCCTGGTTGTGCCTGAGGGTGCGCTGGGAGGGCCAGTATACCTGGCATCATGATCCCCGCCTAAGGTGGCCTAAGAGCCTAAGGACGCCCCCTTCGTTGCAATGGAGCCTAGGGTAGTAGGTTGTGACAATATTGTTGATACTTCTGGTTGGAAACTACAACTTGTTCTCCAACATTAAATCATCTCTATGTGGAATAATATATCTAGGCCAATTGCTCATATTGCTTGCTGCTTAAATGGTTGTTCTTCGATCACAATAGTGTGTGAAAAGGGTATTTCTGTTTTCCCTTATTCGCAAAAATCATTGCTAGATCATTTGTATATGTACCCAAGACATTGTTGTTTAGTCATATTTCACTCTTCTAGTACATATGAAAAGTGAGTTTTTTTTTTGGAAATATTAACACCTTATTTTCATCTATAAAATAATTTTTTTCTTATAAAATCCTTTGATATAAAAGTAAATAAAATATTGCTTTCAAGTTTTTTATTATATTTTAAATTATATTATTTTAGCAAATTATTATCGTTTTTATTGGAGTGTATATTTTTAAAAATATGAAATATTTATTTAATTATTTTTTAAATAAAAAATTTACATTACGAATAATTTTTATATTCAATAATTATTGTAAATCTGTAACTTCTCTTTCTTTCTTTTTTTTTATTCTCCATATTATACTAAGTAGATATTTTATTTTCTTTATGAAAATATTTATTTTTATTTAAAAATATAATCTTCTGATACAATTCAAAATTATGAACTAAAGATTCATACTTCCACCAAACCCTTACCCCAAAGTTACGAGCTAAATTGAAATCTCATTGTAATCTATAACAATTTTTTCTTTTTAATATAGAAGTAATTTAATATTACTTTTCAAGTTTTTTATCATTTTAAATTAATATTATTTTATTTAATATCATCTTTTTTATTAGAGTGTATACTTTTAGAAATATGGAATTTATTTAAGTATATTTAAATGAAATTTCAAAAGAATAAATAATTTTTATCATTCAATAATTATTTTAAATCTATAACCTTCCTTTCCTTTTTTTTTTTTCTTGAGTCTCCTTACAATACTAGTAATATAGATCTTTTATTACCTTTACAAAATATTTATTTTTAGTCAAAAATATACTTTCAACGTTAGAATCCGATTCTTGAAATTTTGAAGACCGATTGCAGCAATTTGCTCCTTTTAAATGATGGTTAAAAAACTCTCTAAACAATTAGCAGTGGATGATACAACTTTTAACCACCCAATTTTAGTGTAAAAACTTTAGTAAACATAGTATCGTTTGTTTAGATACATTGTATGTATGTATGTATGTATGTATGTATGTATGTATTATTATTATTATTATTATTATTAATACTTTGCAACATAACATGAAATACTTAATAATTTTTTTGTAAAGACCCAACCCACCAATCCTTAAGATTTAGCAAGTTAAGTCCCCAACCACATATAATATTTTCATATTATATGTAAGGTTGTCTTAAGTCTAACAATTTATGTGATTGTTTGTTTAACCCACTATAACTTGATATAAAGACTTTTATACAAGAGGATTACTCACTTGAGTAATCCATTCATATAGAACTTTTAAGGAAATAATTTACAATTTTGTGTCAAGCAGGACACAACAAAACTTACATAAATTTTTACAAAGCAAGAAAAATAGACTTTAAGTCTTTATATACAAACAAGGCTTAACTAATAAGCCTCTATTCAAAATACATAAATACATATTTAACCAAACAACTTGTTCAAAAACTTTCTTCCTTACCATCTTGCACTCGATTCCTACTCGCCCCACTCATCCATAAACTTCTCTCAATCCGACCCATAGCTCATTCATCATACAGTCATCATCACTGAAAAATAGCAACAGTGAGCCAAAGGCCCAGTACACAGCAAAACACTCAAAAGCGTAGTGATAATCATACATAGACTAATGCAATGCAACACTAATGTTTCATTTATCTTTCTTTAGTATTCATTGATCAAATCATCATTGGAGTATTCAAACTCCGGGACAAGCCATGATATTCTGGGGATCTTGAGTAAAGCTCACGACGCTCAGGGGGTTGATATAGATAACCCAAATATCTATATCTCCTAGATAACGTTACACTGAAAAGAATAATCTCATATAGGTTATATAGTCGTTGCCTCACTTCACGTAACTCAATCCATAATATAAATTAATTCACATGCTCCTATAAACATTGAATTAAATTATACTACTTCTTTTTAAGAATAAGTAAAAGTTGCTCAGTTGCTACATTTCCTATCGATTATCCGCCGAGCCTAGTCATTGCATCATGACTATTGGCCTAAGCGCCTACACTAACATATCATTGCATCATGATAAATTACTGCTCCTCGGACCGGAATTCAACGGTGAAAACACAAGCAATTCAAGCAATATTTAAGTCATTTAGAATTTATATCAAATTTAAGTATGCCTATCCTAACAAACATACAAGCAAGTCACTGCGTACCTAAGATAGCTCGGGAATTAATGGGGTTAGCTAGGCGAGAATCTATCACTGTTTAAAACAATATTAAATTTCACACTTAGCTTAAGCACTAATTAACTAGTTGAAAATACAATTAGTCAAAGAAATTCAAATAAATTAATACAAAGTCATAATAAAGCATTTAAACATCCTATTATATCATAGAACACTTAACAAATACTTAATTGATCATATATCAAACTTCGAAAAATTTTGAAGAAAGTTTTTAAAATTCAAAAGCGCAGGGGATACGCTGGCATTCAAAGCCGGCGGCTTTGAACCGGTGTTCAACACTCTGAAAATCAACACTGCCAACGTTGCCAGCGTTCAAGGGTATGCCAGCTGCCTTTATTCTACGCCGGCGGCTTTGAGCCGGTGTAGAATGCAAAATTCAAATTTCCAAAAGTTTACAGAGAGGTAGAAACCGGCAGCGTACCCATGTACGCTGGCAGCTTTTCACTCTACGCCGGCGGCTTTGGAATCCCAATAGCCGGCGTACAATGTGAAAAAAATGAACGCTGGCTGACTTTTCCAATGAAAGCCAACGGCGTTCGAACAGTTTTAATAAATTTAACTTTGTTCGCTTCCAACACTGCCTATAAGCTGGCGGCGTAGAAGTCCCAGATGCCGGCATACGACAAAAAATATAGCCTATACGAAAATGTTTTTGATTTCTCCTGTTTTATTACAACCTTGTTCACTTTCAAAAATTCCCTTAAACTCATTCCAAGTTTCCTAAAGCTTATTATATGTTCATTACATTATTCAAACAACATAAACTCCAACTCAAAACATCAAACTCTCCACCACAAATCATACTTCAAACCCCAAATCACTACACCCAACATTTAGTCATCAACCATTTGCATTTCTCAACACTTCTAATCTCTTATACTACATATACAACTAACTCCTATAACAACAAAACACTTCTCATACAAGCAACAAAGCATATAAGTCCTCAAACACAAATTTAAGCTTAAAACCTATTGCTAAGAAATAATGAACTTGCATATTTTGAAGACATGAAAACATACTTACCAATAGAACTTTAGACCTTGGTTTTGTGATCCTCTAGCATGCTTCTCTTTCAGTTTGGCCCGTCCACAAGATTTTTACAAAAGAAATTACCTTCCTCCTCAACACTTTATCAATTCTATCCAGGATTTTGATCGGCTTCTCAACTGTACTCAAATTCGGTTGAATCTCTGGTTGGTATGTAGAGATGATGGAATCAGGATCTGATACACATTTTCGGAGCTGAGATACATGGAATACATCATGCACTTCCGACAAATTCGGGGGTAAAGCCAATTGATAAGCTAATGGTCCAATTCTCTCTAAAATCTCATATGGACCAATGTATCTTGGAGTCAATTTTCCTTTAGCCCAAATCTGATCACACCCTTTGTTGGAGAGATTTTGAGAAACACTTGATCACCAACTTCAAACTCTAACGGTCTTCTTCTTGTGTCAGCGTAGCTTTTATATCGATCTTGAGCTGTTTTCATCCTTTGTTTTATCTCTTGAATCTTATCCATTGCTTGTTGCACTAATTCAGGACCCAAAATAGCTCTTTCACCCACTTCATCCCAGTGTACTGGAGATCTGCATTTCCTACCATAAAGTGCTTCATAGGTGCCATTTGAATTGTTGCTTGGAAGCTATTGTTGTAGGCAAATTCAACGAGTGGCAAATAAGTATCCCACCTATTGCCAAAGTCTAAAGCACACGCTCTAAGCATATCTTCCAAGATCTGAATCGTTCTCTCTGATTGCCCATCTGTTTGTGGATGAAATGCAGTGCTAAACTGAAGCTGAGTACCAAGCAGCATGTAACTTTTCCAGAACCGACTGACAAAACGAGAATCTCGATCGGAAGTAATTGTCTTTGGAATCCCATGTAGTCTCACTATCTCTTTAATATATATGTGCCATCTTCTCTAAGGAATCTCCAACCTTCAAAGGTATGAAATGAGCCGATTTCGTTAATCTGTCCACGATCACCCATATGACTTCATACTTAGTAATAGTCTTGGGTAAAGCCGATATAAAATCCATGGTGATATCTTCCCATTTCCATTCGGGTACAGGTAGAGGTTGAAGTTCTCCTCCGGGTCTTTGGTGCTCAATTTTGATTTGTTGACAAGTCAAACACTTGGAGACATATTGAGCAATATCTCTCTTCAAACCTTCCCACCAGTATTTTTCTTCAAATCTTTATACATCTTGGTGGTTCCCGGTGAATCGAATATGAAGACGAATGAGCTTCTTTCATGATTTGTTTCCTTAAATCATAAATCTCTGGCACATAGATCCTGTCTCTAAATCTGATAACACCTTCATTGTCTACTCTCATATCCTTCTTCTTTCCTTCCAATATATCACTTCTTAAACTTTGGCTTTCTGGTTCTTCTTGTTGTCCTTGCTTAATCTGTTCCAATATGGTAGGTTGTAGAATTAAACTTGCCAACATAATCTCAACTTTATCCATAGTAACTTCAACATTCAATTTTCGAAGATCCTCTTGCAACTCTCTTTGATTTGTAACCATGGTAACCATATTCATTTGCTTTTTCCTGCTCAATGCATCTGCCAACTATTAGCTTTTCCCGGGTGATAAAGAATTTCAAGATCATAATCCTTTATTAGCTCAAGCCATCTTCTTGGCGCATGTTCAATTCTTTTTGAGTAAAGATATACTTTAAGCTTTTGTGGTCGGTGAAGATCTTGCACTTTTCACCAAATAAGTGATGTCTCCAAAGCTTCAATGCTAGAATCACTGCAGCAAGCTCCAAGTCATGGACTGGATAGTTTCTCTCGTGGGGTTTCAATTGTCTTGAAGCGTAAGCTATTACTCGGTTATCTTGCATCAAGACACATCCTAGTCCCTGTATAGATGCATCACTATAAACGACAAACTCCTTTCCACTAGCTGGAAGTGCTAAGACTGGTGCAGACACTAATCTCTCTTTCAACTCTTGGAAACTCTTCTCACAATCTTCATTCCAAACGAACTTCACGTGTTTCTAGTCAACTTCGTCAATGAAGAAGCAATCTTTGAAAATCCTTGAACAAATCTTCGATAGTAGCTTGCTAAACCCAGAAAACTACGCACCTCAGTAACATTCGTAGGTTGTGGCCAATCCAAAATAGCTCTAATCTTTTCTGAATCCACCGATATCCTTCCTTTGTAATGATGTGACCAAGGAATGCCACTTCTTTCAACCAGAACTTGCATTTGCTGAATTTGGCATAAAGCTTCCTTTCCCTTAGTCTTTGTAAAACTAGCCTCAAGTGTTGTTCATGCTCCTCTACACTTCTTGAGTATACCAGTATATCATCAATAAAAACAATGACAAACTGGTCCAGATAATCTTTAAATACTCTGTTCATTAAGTCCATAAATGCAGCAGGGGCATTTGTCAAACCAAAAGACATAACCAAGAACTCAAAATGTCCATATCGTGTTCTGAAAGCCGTCTTGGGATATCTTGTTGTTTAATCTTGAGTTGATGGTATCCAGATCTCAAATCTATCTTGGAGAACACTGCAGCATCTCTCAACTGGTCAAATAAATCATCAATTCGAGGAAGTGGATATTTGTTCTTAATTGTCACCTGGTTCAGCTCTCTATAATCTATACACATTCTTAAGCTTCCATCTTTCTTTTTCACAAATAATACTGGAGCACCCCAAGGAGAAATACTCGGGCGAATGAATCCCAATTTCTGAATTCTTCTAACTGGTTTTTCAATTCTCTCAATTCTGTAGGAGCCATTCGATATGGAGCTTTAGATATCGGTGATGTCCCTGGTATCAATTCAATTCCAAACTCAATTTCCCTATCAGGTGGTAACCCTGGTAATTCTTCAGGAAAAACATCAACAAACTCTTTCACCACTGGCACCATATCCACTTTAATCTCTTCACTACTCTTCTCCCATAATTCCATAGTATACATAAGCTGGTCTTTTCCTCTCCAAGACATGTGTTACTTTCCATTCTCAAATTAAAACTCACTTCCGCCTTCATACAATCTATACTAGCTTTATACAAATTTAACCAATTCATTCCAAGATAGCATCAAAATCAGTTAAAGGTAAAACCAGCATATCAATTGGCATGTTCACATTGGAAATCACAACATCAACATTTCTACAAACACATGGTTCTTTAGTTTGCACCCCAAGAGTAGTATTAATACTCATTATTCTATCAAGCAACACTTCAGAATACAAACCACACTCATTCACAAAGTTCTCAGCTAAACACGCATGAGTAGCACCCGTATCTATCAATGCATATGCAGTATGATTTGCAATCTTTATGGTACCTGCTAATGTATCCACTGGAGGAGCTTTCTCATACTGTTGTAAGGCAAACACTCTAGCAGCAGTCGTTCCTTTTCCAACATTAGGACCATCATTTAGGCTTCTCCTTACAATTCATCACATGGTGTCCTCTCTGTTTGCAATAAGCACAAAATATAGGCTTCAATTTTGGATTTTTGCAATCAGAAGCTCGATGACCTACATCCCCACACGCAAAACATGCTTCAGGAACCCATTTACACTGAGCTAATCATGGGGTCCAAAACATCTAGTACACCTCTTATCAAAAGGAGTAGAAGACATAGAAGTCTTCACAAATTGTCCCGAACTAGGCTTCTTCCCATATATGGTCTTTTACCCTTATCAACATTATCATACCTTGGGTAAGGAGTATACGATGTGGTTGATCTCTTGCCCAGAAAAGTAGCTCTTCTGTCCCTTTGAACCCTATTATCATCTGATATTTGCTCTAACAGTCTTGCCTTAACCACAGATTCTGATAATGTCATCAGTTGAAATTTCTTGACTTCGCTCTTTAATTCCATATTTAATCCATCTTGAAACTTTTGGACTTTCATTCTTTCATCGTTATAGTTTGCTCCTGCAAACCTTAGCAACCTGCAAAACTCCGCATAATACTCGTCTACAGTTTTACTTCCTTGTCTCAAACTTAGCCATTTAGAAATCATCTGTTCCCTCACAGTTGATGGAATATACTTCAAGAAGAAAGCATCTTTGAATGTATTCCAGGAATCGGTCTTGCAAAGCCTTCACTGTTCATCATCCACCAATTATATGCATCCTGCTTCATCACAAACACAGCTAAGTCGACCTTCCTATCATCAGGTACTTGGCAAGCAGCAAAAGCTTTCTCAAGTTCTATGATCCATCCTTCAGCTTTAGTCGGATCCATGATAGTGCCATCAAACTCAGGTACTAGCTTAACAAAGTCATGTAGCTTCACTTGATCATATCGGTCTTCTACTCGCACATTAGGTTCTTGCCTCACATTTGGTGGATTATATTGTTGCATGAATTGTTGTTGTTGTTGATACATCATTTGTTGATACTGTTGAACCATTGCAAACATATCCCGGAACAAATTAAACATAGTACTTGTATCTCCTGCTGGCATTTGAGGCATAGGAGGATATGCAGGAGGCATTTGTGGTTGTTGGGGATCTTGAGTAGTAGAGGCCGAAGCCGGTGATGGAGTCGAAGTAGCAGCTGGAGTAGTAGATGATGTAGATGCTGGAACAGTAGACTAGGAGGAGGAGGTGGCATATTCTCCCTATCTGAAGTCTGTCTAGTAATTCTCCTTGACCTATCCATCTTTAAACGACATACAATATACACATGACATATGATAATTAATGCAATGTTAGATTAATCTTAAAGTTAGTTAATATTAAAAATGAAACAACATTCAAGCATAACACACCATTCAAGCAAATCCTAACTCAAACCGTACTAATCTCACCGCATCTAAGGTCAAGTCTTCCTATGTTAAACAAACAATTTACATAAACAGCTCTGATACCATTTGTAAAGACCCGACCCACCAATCCTTAAGATTTAGCAAGTCAAGTCCCAACCACATATAATATTTTCATATTATATGTAAGGTTGTCCTAAATCTAACAATTTATGTGAATTGTTTGTTTAACCCACTATAACTTGATATAAAGACTTTTTACAAAAGGATTACTCACTTGAGTAATCTATTCATATAGAACTTTTAAGAAATAATTTACAATTTGTGTCAAGCACATGACACAACAAAACTTACATAATTTTTACAAAACAAGAAAAATAGACTTTAAGTCTTTATATACAAACAAGGCTTAACTAACAAGCCTCTATTCAAAATACAAAATACATATTTAAACCAAACAACTTGTTCAAAAACTTTCTTCCTTGCCATCTTGCACTCGATTCCTACTCGCCCCACTCATCCATAAACTTCTCCAATCCGACCCATAGCCCATATCATCATAACAGTCATCATCACCTGAAAAATAGCAACAGTGAGCCAAAGGCCCAGTACACAGCAACAACACTCAAAAGCGTAGTGACAATCATACGTAGACTAATGCAATGCAACACTAATGTTTCATTTATCTTTCTTTAGTATTCATTGATCAAATCATCATTGGAGTATTCAAACTCCGAGACAAGCCATGATATTCTGGGGATCTTGAGTAATGCTCACGACGCTCAGGGGGTTGATATAGATAGCCCAAATATCTATATCTCCTAGATAACGTTACACTGAAAAGAATAATCTCACATAGGTTATATAGCCATTGCTTCACTTCACTTAACTCAATCCATAATATAAATTAATTCACATGTTCCCATAAACATTGAATTAAATTATACTACTTCTTTTTAAGAATAAGTAAATGTTGCTCAGTTACTATATTTTCTATCGATTATCCGCCGAGCCTAGTCATTGCATCATGACTATTGGCCTAAGCACCTACACTAACATATCATTGCATCATGATAAGTTACCGCTCCTTGGACCGGATTCAACGGTGAAAACACAAAAAATTCAAGCAATATTTAAGTCATTTAGAATTTATATCAAATTTAAGTATGCCTATCCTAACAAACATACAAGCAAGTCACTGTATACCTGAGATGGCTCGGGAATTAATGGGGTTAGCTGGGTGAGAATCTATCACTGTTTAAAACAATATTAAATTTCACACTTAGCTTAAGCACTAATTCACTAGTTGAAAATACAATTAATCAAAGAAATTCAAATAAATTAATACAAAGTCATAATAAAGCATTTAAACATCCTATTATATCATATAACACTTAACAAATACTTAATTGATCATATATCAAACTTCGGAAAATTTTGAAGAAAGTTTTTAAAATTCAAAAGCGTAGGGGATACGCCGGCATTCAAAGCCGGCGGCTTTGAACCGGTGTTCAACACTCTGAAAATCAACACTGCCAATGCTGGAAGCTTTCAAGGGTACGTCGGCTGCCTTTATTCTACACCGGTGGCTTTGAGCCCGTGTAGAATGCAAAATTCAAATTTCCAAAAGTTTACAGAGAAGTAGAAACTGGTAGCGTACCCATGTACGCTGACAGCTTTTCACTCTACGCCGGCGGCTTTGGAATCCCAATAGCCGGCGTACAATGTGAAAAAAATGAACGCTGGCTGACTTTTCCAATGAAAGTCGACGGCATTCGAACGGCTTTAAAAAATTTAACTCTATTCGCTTCCAACACCGCCTATAAGCTGGCGGCGTAGAAGTCCCAGATGCCGGCTTACGACAAAAAATATAGCCTATACGAAAATGTTTTTGATTTCTCCTGTTTTATTACAACCTTGTTCACTTTAAAAAATTCCCTTAAACTCATTCCAAGTTTCCCAAAGCTTGTTATATGTTCATTACATTATTCAAACAACATAAACTCCAACTCAAAACATCAAACTCTCCACCACAAATCATCATACACAAATCATACTTCAAACCCCAAATCACTACACCCAACATTTAGTCATCAACCATTTGCATTTCTCAACACTTTTAATCTCTTATACTACATATACAACTAACTCCTATAACAACAAAACACTTCTCATACAAACAACAAAGCATATAAGTCCTCAAACACAAATTTAAGCTTAAAACCTATTGCTAAGAAACAATGAACTTGCATATTTTGAAGATATGAAAAACATACTTACTAATAGAACTTTAGACCTTGGTTTTGTGATCGTCTAGCATGCTTTTGATGGTGGAAAGTGTAGAAGATGAAAGGCTTATCTACATAGATCTATGGGAGAGCTTTGGAGAAGAAGAAAATTATGTTTTAAAGCTTTTGGAGGCATGTTTAGGAGGTCTGAAAATTGTGCACGAATTTTGCACTATTTAAGTTGATATTATCTCAAGTTTTGACTTTTGAGGCATAAGAGGTCAAGGGACTTAATGACTTATCAATTGCTAATTAATGAACTTGTCTTTGGTTAATTAATATTGTGTTTAAGCTCCTTTTAAGGTAAAAGAATTATGCTATGATGAGGCTTATGTACATGGATCTATTTACTTATTTTAATACATTCCAAATATAATTCTTACATGTTAATACAATTTAAATTTTATGAACTAAATATTTAATAAATTCTAGAGTATTTGAATATTTTAACACAATAATGAAACACATAGTTCATCATGAACACAAATCATATTCAATACATATCAAAAGCATTTATAAATTCAATAACACATATAAAATATAAGTTGGAAATTTCATGGTTATTTCATTTTCTTCTTATAAATTTAACATATTTAAGATAAAAAAAATTCCAAAAAATTATAAGATACTCAAACCAGCCATGCATTCACAATATATTTGATCAATATATTCACTTTCACTTTAAGCACATATAAATATTGTGAATGCATGCTGGTTTGAGTATCTTATAATTTTGGAATTTTTTATCTCAAAATGTTTATGTTAAATACATTAAATTTTTAAGAAGAAAAATTATTAAGTATTACATGTTATGTTTGCCATAATAATAATAATAATAATAATAATACATACATACATACATACATACATACATACATACATACATACATACATACATACCATGTATATGAACAAACAATACTTTATTAATAAATTTTTTACATTGAAATGGGGCAATCAAAAGTTGTATCACCCATTGGCTAATTGTTTAGAAGTTTTTTAACTATCATTTGAAAAGGAGCAAATTGCTATGATCAGTCTCAAAAATTTCGAGAATCGGATTCTAAACTTTGAAAGTATATTTTTGAATAAAAAATAAATATTTTTATAAAGATCATAAAATATCTATGTAGTATTATATGGAGACTCAAAAAAGAAAAAAAAAAAGAAAGAGAAGTTATAGATTTAAAATAATTATTGAATAATATAAATTATTCATTATTTGAAATTTCATTTAAAAATACTTAAATAAATATTCCATATCTAAAAGTATACACTCTAATAAAAAATATAATTATTAAATAAAATAATATTAATTTTAAATATAATAAAAACTTAAAAAGTAATATAATAATTACTTCTATATCAAAAAGAAAAAATTGTTATAGATTACAATAAGATGTCAATTTAGTTCGTAACTTTATGGGGAAAAAAGTATGAATCTTTAGTTCATAATTTTAAATTGAATCAGCAGATTATATTTTTCATAAGATAATAAAATATCTACTTAGTATAATATGGAGAATCCCAAAAAAAAAAAAAAAAGAAAGAAAAAAAAGAGAAATTATAGATTCACAATAATTATTAAATAGAAATTATTCATAATTTGAATTTTTAATTTAAAATATTTAAATAAATATTTCATATTTTTAAAACTATACACTCTAATAAAAAAGATAATAATTAGATAAAATAATATAATTTAAAATATAATAAAAAAACTTGAAAGCAATATTTTATTTACTTCTATATCAAAGAATTTTATAAGAAAAAAAATTAGTATAGATGAAAATAAGGTGTTAATATTTCAAAATAAAAATTCTCATTTTTGATATGTACTAGAAGAGTGAAAGATAACAACAATGTCTTGGGTACATATACAAATGATCTAGAAATGACTTTTGTGAATAAGGAAAAACAGAAACATGCTTTTCCACACACTATTGTGATTGAGGAGCAACCATTTAAGCAGCAAACAGATATGAGCAATTGGCCGAGACATATTATTCCATATGGAGATGATTTAATGTTAGAGAATAAAGTTGTAGTTTCAAACCAGAAGTGTCAGCAATATAATGCTGATAATGAGTGTGCAATGCTAGACTTGTTAATGAATTTGATTGCATGGGCCCTACTTTAATGCTTTATGACAATTTCCATATAAAAAAACCAACAAGGATCATAGATTCTTAAATGGAAGACAGAAGATATAGAGAAGCATGTTGATTCTTTGTCTTAGGAACTTCATTTTAATTTTTCATGGCCTATTATCTATATACTAGTACATATTAGTATGGTCTGCTATATCTAGTAGTTCTTTGGTCATCATTGCCAATCTTGAAGCATCTACAAGGGGTGTTTATGGTTGGAAAATGTTATGATAGATATTGGATCTAACATGGGAACAACAGTCCAACAATTGCAGATTTTCATATGAATGTTACTGTCTACACCAATTATTGTTGATCCACAAGCAGGGGGCTCAAAATTACAATTTTGGACTTCACAAAGGTGTTACAACCAGTATACATATTGTATGGGTAGATGACACTTGCAAAGACCTCACATTCATCATAATTACGATACGACATCTCAAGATACTTCATTTAATCAGATATTTCAAGCATCAATCCAATAGATCAGAAACAATATTCACTCATGAATTCTTATGATTGACAAATGTCCCATAACTTATATTGTTAGGGTTTGTACTGATTTCGCGTTTTAGGGGCTTTGTACTTAGATTAAGAGAGAATGAAGGAGCAAAAGGTGACATTAAGGAAATAAGATCAAGGTCTGGGCTTTTAATACATTAGTAACATCAAATCTTAAAACCAAAATGATGGAGGTTTAGCAAACAGGCTGAAACTTAACTCAAATTGTTATGAATCCGGCAAATTAAAGGTTGAGAAGAGTACTATTAAGCTTAGCTTCATCATGTGGCTAATTGTTGACACTAATCTCTTGATTCCCAACTCCAAGTCAATCACAAGGTCTGCCCCATCAAAGATACTATTGCACATTTTTAAAACGGTATCAACCAAGCAAGTAAATGATCTTGAAACACAATAGTAGTGAAGATAGACTCAAGTTCAAACTATACAATTTTCCCTTTAACATTGAAACTGATAATGTTAAGGCTAACTTCATCATGTGGCTAATTGTTGACACTCAATCTCATGATTCAGCTACAAGTCAATCACCAGGTTTGCCCTATCAGAAACACTGTTACTGTTAGGCTCTTGTTGCACATTTTTAAAACGTTATCAACCAAATAACTAAATGATCTTGAAATGCAATAGTAACTAAAGATAGACCCAGGTGTAAACTATACAAATTTCCTTTCAACATTGAAACTGATAATGTAGGAATATTAACCTTTTGTTTCATTAACTTGGAATCCCCAGTTTGCAAAAGAAAATTGTATACTCCCTAAATCAAAGAATAAAACATGGCATTTAATTATTTTCCTATGTTCTTTAGTTTAACTTGGAATCCCTAAGTTTGTAAAAGAAAATTGTGTTATCCCCAAAATCAAAGAATAAAACATGGAAATTAATAATTTTCCGATGCTCTTCAGTTCATGAAGAATCTAATATATGAAATAAAGTCTTAACCACCACTGTTAGGAAACTTATAGTGCGAAGCTTATGATCTTGGTGTTTCATCCTTACATCTGCCACCCATGTGAAATGATCATAACCCTTGCATTCATGGTACAACACAACTGATGTTAGTAGTGTGCAACCCACACAACCTCCCTTCCTCTAATCACGTCCCAAAAGGTACCTTAAATGTGATTGTCCGCCACACTCAATATTAACGCTTAAGTATGACAACCTTAGTCATCCCAAATGCTTCGATATCGGGTGTAAAGCGTACTTTCACGATCATAGAGAACCAACTTTGAAACAAATTATTTAAGAAGACATTCATATAGCAATTAAGAATGGAAATCATAACATAAGCATCTTAATATATGGAAATATAAAGGTCTTACAAAATATTAAAGGGGCATTCCCCTATCAAAAGATAATGTCCATCATAGTCTAATTATAATAATTACATAGGAGATTTACTTAGAAGTCTAAGTCTACACCTAGTCTTTGACTTCATCCAAAAACTCCTTAGTCTAAAAGGTAATACCGAGAGAAATATCCTTTGGGCATCGACCAAAGGTAGGGTGCTGCAATAAAAATTTCTATAAAGGGTAAGCTTCTTACTTAGTGAGAATTATTTCCAGTAATAAAGTACTTGAACAAACAATATTCAAACAAGTTATTTAAACAAGCATATGAGATGCAATCAAACATGTGAGCAAACAATACATATAATTTTTTGGGAATCATATATTGAATGGATTTCCTCCATTCAGGGTTAGGAGTTCCGGGCCGTAAGGCCATAATTTACAAATGATGTTTCTGTATTTTTTATATGAACCACTGCTAGCCACTAAAATATAGTTAATTCGGGTGTCTATCCACCATTTTAATTGGGCGAACATTCGCCATAAAGTAGATGTTCGAGTTTTACGGACCTCACTACTATACCCTCATCCCACCAAGGGCATAGTAATGAATGCAATATGCTCACTATGTGTAATGCATGAATCATTTTATTGAAGTAATTGTGGCATAATATTAGATATTTTTAAGAGTAATCATGGAGTTCGCAGATGTATCATTCCATACTAATCATATAATGATTATTGGACAATTCCGCCTCGATATGCTTAGCATAATTTCAACCATAAAAGCAAGGCACATGTGCTTCTATGTTTTATCTTTACCTAATTTTAATGCCACTAAACTACAAGTAAAAACATAAGTACAAGAATGTAAGAAATTAAACTCACTCACCATGGCAGCAGAAACTCCTAGTCAAAATAGTCCTCGGGTAAGGAAGCTCGGACTCCATGTCACCTAAACAAAAGAAATACAAAAAATGAGTATTTCTTGGAAGTTCTACTTAAACTTGTAATTCTATTTCACTAAGTTCGTCAAAACCGCATGCAGTGAAATTTCAACTTAAATGGCTATAACTTCCTCATTTTAACTTGGAATTTTGTGTATTATATACCGTTTTTTACCTACTCAAAAAGATCTATCCATTTCTAAGGTTATTTTTTATCATCAAAAGTCATTTAGGTTTTGAAAAAACACAGTACAAAATTGACACGAAAATCCCAACCCTTAAAACATGATTTTTCCAAACTTTTTATCACCCAAAAATCCCATAGCAAACGTGTACGTATATATATAGTTGAAAAATTCTTTTATTACATATGCAACTCATCTTATATATATGATTCTAATGATGTTGCCTCAATCAATGATTTTTTATATAATAATTTGTCTTAGTAGTTGAAAAAGTGAAGTTTACAAAATTATTTTAAGTTGTTTGGAAATAAAACTATAGATTTTTGGGTCCTCAAATAAGTGGTATAATTTATTCTTCCATACTCTTAAAGGATAATTTCATTTCAAAAATTGTAGTCTTTTCAAGTTATCTACAAATTTTATTCCCTAAGTAGACTTTACTTGATGAGTTAATTTTAACTTGTTTTGATAGCTTGTTTTGGTCCTTGTATTTATTAAAATACTATTGAGGGTTTAATAACCAAGTTTTTTTTAAAAAAATTCTCATAACAAGGTATTATCAATATTAATGTTTTAATGGTTGTTTAAAATGAGTAAAGAATTTCTTGGTTAACTTTTGAAAATTCTTGTCTATTATCAATATTAAAATCTATGGTGAATTTTGTCAAAAATTCTTTGAAAGGCATTTTATTGATATAAAGTTTCTAAACTTTAATGGAACTTTTCCTAAGTGGTAAAAGTACATTTTAAAGTGAGTTCAGCTTGTTTTCTTTTATATTAAGAAAGAACTTTGTATTTCTATTAAGATAACCATCAATATGATCATGCATGAACAATGAGTATGTAGCTAGTAACACAACAAAATTAATAATAATAAGAAAAATGGAAAATATAACGATGAGCAAAAAATAAATATCAAGTATTGGAAGTCTTAACTTGATTTCAAGGCTTCTGGACTTAGTCATAAGCAAGTCCAAAAAGAGAAATAAAACAAATAAGAAAATCATTTTGACTTGATAAGGACAAGTCTAAGACTAGAAAGACTAGTCTTAATATTAAAGCATGAAATAAATAAATTGCAAAGCATAATATATAAATAACGGTTATGTTAGTAAGCTTTTATGCTCTAGGAAATATATGTAGATACATAAATATAGATAATATAATATAGAAGTTAGATCAAAATAATAATAATAACATGTAACAATATAACAACAATAAAATAACATAATAATAAAATGATATTTATTTATGAACAAGAATAAAACATGAACATAATGTTGCTTTTATAACATTTTGATGTTTGGAAAATATAGACCATAGTCATGTTAAGTTACGTGACAAGGTAAGAAGAGATAGGTAAGAGTTTTACCTAAATTAGAAGTATGGAAGATAGGAAAAGAGAGGTTGTTTTGGTATAGAAATGGTAGAGATGTGGGAAGATGAGAAGAGATTGTAGAGAGAAAAATTGAGAGAGTTTTGGTGTAGTAAATGAGTATGTGAAAGAAATGAAGGGAGATGGGGTATTTATAGAGTTTTGAGAAGGGAAAATTGTGTGAATACAATAAATTGAAAAAGAAATATATATATATATATATATAAGTGTGTGTGTGTATATGGGGAGAGGGGTGCTGGCCATGGAGAGAGAGAAGGAGAGAGATTATTTATTTTGTATTTTTGTTAATTAAAAGTAATAATTTATATGATATGATGTGATTAAAGATATGAGAAAAGTAAAAAAAGTAAAAAATAGGTATGGTAGAGTGTAAGAATAGGTATTAGAAAAAGTAGAAATAGTTAAATAGTAATGAATAGTGTAGAATAGTACTATAAATAGTAGATAAGACAAATTAATACCGATAGTGAAGAAAATACATGTAATTAAGCTATGTATATATTTTTAGATACTGAAAAATTATAAAACTGATATTTTTAAAATCTTGTATTTTTACGAATCTAAGGTATTATCGGAATATTTTTATCGTCCAGTGTACCAGGGTACAGTTTTCGAAAACTGATCTCGTTCAGATCTGAAACACACTAAATTTTAATGAATCCAATATTTTTAAGCTTTCTTATATTATTACGAACTATTATCCAAAATTATCTCAATTCTATTGTTTAGGAGTTAAGAACGCTAGATTACCGGATCTAAATCTACTAGGGTTTATTATAGATTTGTTGATGTTAGGGTTTTCGGTTGACTTTTGGTTTAGGATTTTAGCATAAACCGTAGCATAAAATCTAGGGTTTTACACCCTCTAACAAAAAAATAATAATAATAATAATTATCAAATTTTGTTTTTCGCCATGGTATTATAGCCTGATGACATCTCTTTGATCTCTTAAGTAAAAGATCTCATGTTCGAATCTCTCCTTCCCATTGTAGTGGTAAAAAAAAAAAAAAAAAAAAGAAAATTCTGCTTTCCAATTTTAATGAATGACATTGAAAAACAGAAAGGCATGCCTTCCACAACATAAAAACACCAAAGCTAATTTCACTGACCGCAGTTTTACAACTATAATAATGGCTGCCGATGGCTTCTCGCGAATTGGAAATTTGAAGCTCAATATACTGTTGACAAGAGGGGCAAACATGCGCAGGTTTCTGCAAATGTTACCGTACATTAAACAGTACCTGGAATTATCATATATTAAACAACCCACTCCCCAATCCAACACCGTGTAGCAAACCCCAGATCATTGTTTTAAAACTCAGCCACTTTAACTTCTTAACATTACTTGAGGCCAAAAAAATAAAAATAAAAAACTCTTTTAACATTACTACCATAATGTCTAATGAATATAAAAATTTTATTGTAGCAAGTAATAAATATCCAAACTTAAAATGCTCTTTTTTTTTTTGGCAAGACATACATTCACTGCATCATTTAGGCTTTATTGATGAACGGAAGTTTAGATCCTTGCTCCTGAAAATTTAACACACCCGACCAGATTTAGGCCGACGGCCATAACTTTTATGCCAACAAATACATAGATTTACTTCCTGTTGAAGAATGCATAAATAAATAATAGCCATATGGTTGGAAACGAGCCATCAAGTTACTATTGGAAAAATGGAGATAATCCAAATATAAATCCAATTTATTAAGCATTAGTTCAGGCACTGAATGAAAAAAAAAAGGCAAAATTATAAAATATGATATGCATTATAGTATTTTTACAAACAAATAGCTTGAATTTGATTTTTAAAAATATATAATATATTGTTTTGACATTTTAACAATAGTCAAATGAGTTTTATTTTTTACAACATAACCGTGTTTTTACTTTTACAAAAAAAAAAAAAAAAAAGACCAAATTTTTGTTTATGGCCAACTACATGTCCAGTGCTTTATATTTCTGCAAAAAAAAAAAAAAAAGAGTTTTATTTTTCACCAAATTATGTGACGTGTTTTACGCTTTTATCTATTATTAATACAAAACTTAAGTAATATATTTGCAAAAATAAAAACTCAAACTCAGGTTACTTTTTTATCAAAATATAAACATAGATCATGCATTTATTAAAAATCAAACTTAAGGTCACATTCATGTCTTTGTAATTAAACAAAAATAAAAAATTGTAAATAATCTCTTAAATTTTGATCTAGTTAGGGATACACCCTAAACTTCTAAAGTTACAATACAAATTATTCCACCTAAATTTCAATAATTAGCTAATAATCTATAAATAAAGTTTCTTTTGGCAAAAAACTTCTTTTAAAGTATGTTAACTTCCCACATCTTTTATTTTAGAATGTCTTTAAGTAAAATTTAAGTAAATTTTTGCAATTTTCCCCTAAATTAAAAGTATAAGCACCTGAATAAAACAAAACTGTGAAACTTTATTTGAAACTTAACAAGTACATTAAAATGATTTTCTTCACAAGAATTACTTAATCAATCATTTTAAACTACGTGTATGGAAAAATGTCCATATTCAAAACCTTATTATAACATTGGAAAAAAATTTTGTGGCTTTTTGATAAAATAGAGTAACTATAGAATTTCCATTAACCTCCTTGATAAACCATCTCTTACTATTAATTCAACCTTGTTCTCGAATTATCACTAAATACATCACTCTTTTTTCTCTAAGATTTAGTTGGACGACCCAAACTTTTTTCTAAAGTCCAAAATATTCAAGTTTATTTAATATTTTCTTAAATTGTTTCAATATAGTCATATAGAGCTTCATTGTTTCAACAGCAGTGAGATAGAGCTTCAGCACTTGGTGGTGTACAAATATCAACCAAATTTAGGCTGAGCTAGATATTATTAATTTCAATAAGAGAAACACTCCTTTAAACACCACTAAAAGGTATAATTACAAATTTCTAATAAAATTCATCTGATTCTATCCGATAGGATTTCCTCTTGTAAAAGATCAATTTAAACTAATCCAATATGCAGAATTTGAGCATGTTGATGTTTATTTTAGAATTTAACACAAGCCGAAAATTCCAAATCCGACCGGGAATCTTTGGCATTTTATTGTTTCAAAAATTGTGGGGAACATGAATTATAAAGGCTTAAATAGAGTCAATAGACAATAATACCAATTTGAATTCTCTATACGAATGCCATATGGTGTTTCATTGTTCACCAACTAAAACCTTATCCCAGACAAATGCTGCGAAAATTTTCATACACATTTTTCGATTGGTTGTAAGAGAGAGAATACAGATAAGGAATTGCACAAGGTTCACTCCACCTAAAAGGCACATGGGGCAGTTTCTATGCCTCCACTTTATTAGGGTAATTTCCAAGCTCATGGAGAAGCTGGGCGAATAAATGGAACATCTAAACTTCTAGTCAAATGGAGATGAATATTTAAATTTCAAAAACATATATAACTTCTACATGATTTTTCACAGACAAATATATCCATACATTCTTCAGATATCCCTAAAACCTTAACCCTAACATCACTTATATAATCTCAGTATAGCAACAGTTTTATGATTTTATCTGTAGCATAGTGGATAATTTTAAAAACTATAGAAAAATAAATTAAGATTTTTGAACTTTAATTTATATATGTACTTCTACCAATTTCTTTGGCAAACTCAAACAAAGCTTAAAAGAGAAGAACATGTACTATACATCTATACCTATAAAAAGATGAATAACCTACAACTATAGAGAATTTAAACGACACCAGGTCAGATGTATACGTCACTCCAATCTTGAAATTTGGGTTTGTTCTCTAATTTTTCCCCATAAAAAGAATAAAAACTTGTGCTGAGCCCTAAGCATTTTAGGGCACCGATAGGTAGATTTTATCCACTAAAGATCTTGGAATAATTAAACTTAAACAAGCATATCGAAATGAAAATGAATTTTCAAAAATAAATTAAAATAGTAAGGAGGAAATAAAAGGTTTTTCATGGAACATCATCGTTGCTGGACAGAGACAAACACTGAGTCTGAGTTGATGCCCTGTGACATGTCTAGGAAATTGTTGCTCACACAGCAGGTATATTTATATATTCAAGGCCCAAGAAATTAAGCAGCAGCTCCCTGTGGTCAAATTCATGCTCTCCTTCATTTATTTATTTAGTTTTTATTTTTATTCTTTTTTGTTTTTCCACATCCCTTATGGCCCAATTTTAACCAATTGTTAATGATTAATTTTTTGTGATTTAAGGTCCATCCGTGTTGTTAACCTTTCATACCAAAACATGTATATATGTTCTTTTAACCAAAATTAACAATCACACATAACTACGTCTAATGATATAAAGTTAATGAAAACTACTATAATTGACAAAAAATACCAAATATGAACCAAAACAATTACAAACACACAATTAATGGAATAAATATTAAAATCTGAGAAAACATATGACCAAATACATAGTTATAACATAAAATACATATACTACCAATAGTGATAACACATATTTATACACTTTTTACACCAATATAAATTCAATATAACACAAGACACAATTACCAAGGACTAACTATCATACCAATTAATACATAAATTTATCCTGCTTGCTCAACAAAAAAGGAAAAACTGGGGAATCGCATAGAATCGTCGTATCGGTTTCTTACATGCAGTGTACAAGAACAGTCGAGAAATCAGAGAGCTCGAACCCTAAATATTCCACCTACTTCAAAACATAGAGCGGGGAACTGAATTATATAATTCAATAAGAATGAAATAAAAATACAATAGCCATCACATGATTTTTAACATTTAATATTTAATTGAGATTAAAATAAAAGCAATTACTTTAAAATAATAATAAAATATGTATTATGTGTGTATATTTATGATGAATAGAGTCTAACCGTGTGTTAAAATTTTTATAAATAAATATTTATTAAAAAGATGATAAAAATAAATCACTTGATAGTAATTTATGAGATTTCATTATTTCATATAGGGAACTCACGCATAATTGCTATTTGGTGCTAAAAATACAACTAAACACCTAACAGCAACTTCAAAAGAAAAAGAAGAATAAATTAGGAAAATGAAATAACTGTTCATTGCAAATCCACATGGGTAAGCAGTTGGTTTATTCTTCCAAGCCCTAATGGCAGCTTTGTACCTTTACCACGTCAAGAAGCATCAAATACGCAGTTCAGCAAAAATAAATAAGAATCCTGTGTATATATATAATATTTCGATTATAAATGTAAGGTTAATTTGTTAATCTTTGGAAATTAGCCGAAAAAGCCATGTCATGCCAACGTACGAAAAAGAAAAAAGAGAGCAATTCTCAATTACAGTCATTCTAGCCCTAAATTATACTAGTAAGAAATTTTTTTTTCCCCCAAAAACTAGGTTAAAAAACGTAACACCAACCAACGAAATGTAAACAGAAAAGAAACCCCAAAATAAGATTCACATTAATTAAGAAAGGATTCGGCCTCGTGCAAGTTATTTATTCCGACTTCCAAATTGAACCCAAAAAAAAGATACGAAAAGAAACCTAGCTAAGTTGTTAAATAAAATTCATTTCTTAAAACTGATTCATATATTTGAATTCAAACTTCTACCATTTTTATAGACAAACAGCATGCATATTAACTGGATCACATGGCTCAACATGATTCATATTTTTGACTTTGAAACCAAGAAAAATAAAATTTTAGCTCAGTGAAAAAGAGTGCTCATAGATCAAGGAAACCCCCTCCAGAACCAAGAAATAAAAAAAAAAAAAGGAATTAATATCAATTACCAGTTATTCTAACCCTAAACAGATGATAGAAGTAACATTTTTTCCTTCAAAAAATTAGGGCAAACTGAAGAAACGTGATTCCAACCCTCGAACTGCAAACAGAAAAGAAATCCCAAAGCCAAATTAACATAATAGATGATAAAGAGAACCTAACTTTATTTAGTCTGGTTACTTGTACAATTTTTCCGGTGATCACAATGGGTAGAAGATTTCGAACCTGTAAAGCATACATGTCAACTGGATTAGAAGGCCTCGATCTACTTGTTTTAAACCTACGAAACAAAATTTAAGAATGGAGACAGATAAATTGTGATAATTAAGGGAGCTCCCTTCAGTCCAAAGACGGGAAGCTTAAGATTCAACAAGTCTCCCGCTTCATTCACTCATTTACTAGGTGACAACAACAGCAACAACGCTTCCTCTCGAGTTTTTTCCACCTAAGTATTTGAATGAATGAGTCGGCAGCCAATTAAATCCTACTACCACCCGTTAATGGACTGAAGAAAGCTCTCTTTATATATATTTAAAATAAAAAATAAAAAAAAAAAGCATGCATACAACAAAACAATAAGTTTATTGAGAGGGAGAGGGAGCGGGAGAGGGAGAGAAGGGTTTAGTTTGGGGGAAGGAAAGGAAGGATTTTGTTTGGGGTAAGGAAAGGAAATTAGAAGAAGAAGGGGGTGGTTGCTTTAATTGATCTATGGGGAAAGAATGGTGGCTAGGCTATATATACGGGTGGAAAGGCGAGTTCCGACAAAGAATCATATATTAAAGAGAAAATGACACTTCCAAAACATGCTAAATCTCCAGGAGAGCAAAATCTATATTAAGATTTTAGGATTTTTTTCCTAAATAGAGCACCCAAGATTTTATATATATGTATAGTATATCATAGGATATGTCTCTTTTAGAGGACTAACAATTAATTATCACTAGATTTGATAATCTTAAGGAAGTGATATTGATTCTTTAATGCATGATAGAGTTCCGAAATTTAAAAATTTATGAGCTGACTAATTGGGTAGGGCAAGCTGAGCAAGCATGTAATAAAAGCTGCTTTTTATCTTGCCGTAGGTTTCTACAACGTTCATTCTTTTTTATTTTATTTTATAATATAAAATCAAAATAAACGAAATACCTTTCATTAACTTCGATATAAGTTGAGGGTAAATTATATTGGGAGGGCCTAAGATATTTTAATTTTTCTCTTATTTTGATATTATTTATTTCAAGACTTATATTATTCAAAATGAGTCAAAATAAGATTTCTTTATTACTTTCTGCAAGTTCTATTAAAAGTCAAGTCCTAGAAAGAAAAAAGAAAAATTAAAATACCGGCCCTAAAATTTAAAAAAAAAAAATGATAAATAGTAGAGGTTATATAACGAAAAGGTATAAAAAACTTATGTCTTTATATTGATTTTTTAGTTTTTTTTTTTCTCTTTTTAAGATTTGATTCTATTCTTGTTCATTTTGAGACCTAATTTTAATATCTTTGTAACGACGAATGAAGAAACGCAAGATGATGTGTTCTTGGAAATGTAGGTGCTAAAATGAATAATTTGGAAACATAGCTTATGAAATGAAAGGATAGAAAAGAAAGTTAGGCCAATTTAGTGTATACATTATATTTTACTCCTATTATAAAATTATATTAATGATAAATCAATTATATATATTTCACGAGCTATTCATATTACTTTTATGCAAATTAAGGGTGTTAGCAATTTAATTGAATAAATTTATATTATTTTTATTTTAGAGACCAAGTTGGATCATTTAAATACAAAAAATATTTGATTGAGTTATTGAATTATTTGGAGCTAAATGGAGACACTTAAAGACTTCACTGGATTTACACTACGAAATTGCAACCAAAGTATAGTAATATGCAAATTACCAAGTGTTGGAGACACGAAGCAATGCTCAAATATTTGACATCGGAAGACATACATGGGTTATAACTTGGCCATACTTCATGCCATGCAACTTTCTATGATTGCGTGTGATTTTTATATAAATCCTACTGAGATGCCCCAGGCTATAAATAGTTCTGCAGTTAACTTGAGAGACATTTTTATCATCTTTTAGTTTTTGGCTATCTTTTGAAACTTGTGAAGACAAGTTCGGTAGATTTGAGAAGAGGACAATCATCAATGATTATTCGGCTTAATTCACTACTTATTTTGTTTTCCTTCTTGATATTATTCTTGTGTTTTATTGTTCGAATCCACAAATTAGAGGAGTAATTTTATAATACCTATGCCAAATAACCCTAAGGGAACTATGTGGTCGTGTTGTTTTTATTTTGAATAGTTTTTCTTTATTTCATTTCCAAATATGTCATTTATAATTAATGACTTTTATCTTTTATATTTGCTGGCTTAGAAAGCCAAGCTTCCATCGCACGTACACAGGAAAGTTTCATGTGTGACCAAACCTCATCATTAGAGAGAGCTGCATTCAATTATGAATATAGGATGATATAAATATGTCAAACTAAGGTCAAACTTGATAGAGGAATTTACGGCACAAATTGATTAGCTAATTTGTTAATCAACTAAATAAGGTAATGCAAGATAAAACAATTAATTAGGAAAGTTCCAATTACTTGATGGATGGTTAGAGATTGTTGGGTCTATGATAAAGACATATTTTACTCACTTTTTACTGTATGAATTGTGTTTAATTATTACTGATTTCATATAAATTATAAAAAATTAATATTTAAGTGTGCTTATTATGATATTTCAACTCTTGAAAGATTTATACAACAAATACAAGCAATTAAGAGGAGATTTGTCAAGTTTTGAAGATGAAAAAGTAGGCTGGCCATTACAAGTTCAAAGCCGCCAACCTACATCAAGGGAAAATTCAACACTGGCCAAATTTGAACAAATGCTTGCAGCCTTCAGCAACATACAACATAAGACTTTGAATTTTCCTGTATGCCGGCAATTTGTGGATAAAGGCCGCTAGCCTTTGGCTAACCTACATCCAACATTGGCAGCGTAAGTTTCAAAGTTAGCTGGCATCTTATCTCGGAAATTATTTTTACAAAGAAGGCCGGCTAAATTAATTTCAAGGTCACCGGTCTTTAATCTAGCCTAAGTCTCTTGAGTCTTTTTCATATATAAACTCTCTTGTTGGATCTTGTGGAGAGAAGAAGAAACCCTAGAACGAATTTGAAGATATTTCTCATTGTTCCTTGATAGAATTTAGGGCATAGACTACTAGAAAGTTTTCCTTCTTATTTTGATTAAGGATTCCACACCACGATCAAGCAGCAAACATGATTTGAACTTGGATTTGAGAATGGCATTTTCTTGATAAGGTAATTTCGTTCTTTTCTTATATTCATTTTATGGATAGTGCTTAAAATTTGTTTCTTTTGTGCTTATTTAGGGTTTTGAGTTTATGATTTGGATTATATGATTGATGATCACTGCTATTGATTGAATTGTTATTTGTATTCGAATTGTTGATGTTATTTCATAGATAATGTATTTTGGATTGAATCTAAAATGTGTCATAGGTTAGGAATATAATTGGGAAATTCCTTTCTAATCGATTCTGTGATTAACTAATCTAGATTATAAATCTCATAGACATATGGATTTAAATTCAACTAGGGTTTGGTAATCTATACAAATTAATCAATTGATCACTTTCCTAGGAATAGAGAATATTGATTAGTTAATTTAAGATAATCATTTTCTTTGGAAAAAAGGAATTTTTGCCTGGTGCTTGATTAATTGAATACACTAAACTCATCATCAATTTAGATTTGGCATATTTTGCTTGATAGTATACATTCAATTGATTTTCACATCTATTGGCTCTGAACTTAATTCAATTAAAGGTGTTAGAAATCCCATATCTTTGTATATTAGTTATATAAAAAAAATCCAAAAATATTTCTTTTTTATTTGCCTAGCTACAATTAAAACTAATAATCGATACTCACCGAAATTTTTATTACTGTACACGTACCCATTACACTGGCCGGTAAATATTTGCTCATTCAAAGAAATTTTAAAATGAATTAAAAAGAGTTTTAAAAAGCACATATGGAAACAACGTGAATAATCTGAGTGTCTCTAATGCAGTTTACTATATGTTTTTTCCATGGTTTTGAATAATGGAATAACACATAGATATTGTTATTAATCACACAAGTAACCTTACCAGTGATTCACAATTGCTTAAGTATATTTCTACTATTGTCAGTGAATTGTGATATTGATTTTTAATACTCTTATTTAAATTAATTGCTATTGATATGACAAAACGTAAAGCGTAGATAATCAAGATTTGAAATAAAGATGCAAACTTTAAGAAAAAAACTTCTCAATTAGGGTTTTAAAGAGTAATAATAATGTTTAAAATCTAAAGATAGGTTTTTTGAGACTATCTATACTATTAAAGTAAAACCACTCCCTTTGATGTCATTAGTGTATATATTTTTAGTATAAATGTTTTTAGCATATGGGCATAAAATATTTTTAGTATCCTCGAAATTATGAAATTAAAATAGGGTTTGAATAAAATTAAATAGGGGTTGAATAGACATAGCCTTTTCCTTTTTTAGCTTAAGCAGGTATCTTTATATACCGATATAAATATCTTTAATATAATATTTTGTCACATTTTACCCTCACGCAGCGAACGTGATGGCCAGCAGCTCCCCTTGGCCGCCATAGGCCTTGCCCTTACGGGGCGCACCCCATTCTCAGGCACACTCAAAGGTATTATTATACATAGTTCAGGAATTCAATTGAGGTTCGTTGCAACACCCAAGAGTCGAACCCCAGACCTATGCCTTTTGTTCCTTCCAAGGGAGAACGCCTTCATCAATTGACTAAGGCGTTCTCCCTTGGGAGGAACAAAAGGCATAGGTCTGATGTTTGACTATTGGGTACTACAGCGAACCTCAATTGAATTCCTGGACTATGTATAACAATACCTTTGAGTATGCCTAAGAAGGGGGTGTGCTTCGTAAGTCAGGGCCTATGGTAGCCAAGGTGAGACACTGGACATCACATTTGCCATTAGAGGGTGGGGCGTGATATATTTTTAGCATATGAGTGTAAAATATTTTTGGTATCTCTGAAATCATGAAATTAAAAAGAGGTTAAATAGACATAGTTTTTTCTTTTTTAGCATATGGGCATAAAATATTTTTGGTTTTAAAGAAATTGTGAAATTAAATAAGATTTGAATAGAATTAATAGAGGTTGAATATACATGGTCTTTTCCTTTTTTAGCCTAAGAATGTATCTTTATATATCGATCTAAAGCTCTGATACCATATTTAATGATGTTCTATCACGTTTTCTCTGGATAAAATTAATAATATTCCCAAATATATGATGCTGGTCTGAGATTCATCATGAATTGCTTGAAGGACAATCACCACAAAAAATCAACTCTATGTAGCACTATCATGAGGAGTATCGATGGCATAGTGGTTGTAGCATCCACCGCTAATGTGTGGAAGAGGGTAAGCTTTCTATGTAGATAGGACGTATTAACACCTTTTGCTTTAAAGGAAATATTTTATAAGAATATTGTGCTGGTCTTAAGGACCAGGATTTCCAACAAAAGTTTTGGTTAAAAAAAGAAATCTACCTAAGGCGTGTGAGACATACATAAGGAATGTTGTATAAAAAAAATGTATTATTATCTTGAAGGTATTTTTATTACCAGCATGTTATGTTACATTTTTACATATTAAGAACATTGTTGGATATAAATGTATTGCATTAGAATGATCACTAACTATTTACTATTCTTCATATAGGTTCCAAATCAAATTAGTCAATATTTTAAAAAATTACCTTTTTATTTGTACACACATCGCGGGTGCTTCGTTTGCTTGTATATACTAATACATAAAGCCCTAGAAGATAGAAGAAGAAAACAATTCGTGCATATAAAAGTTGGACTAAAATTGGTGGCTTTGGAATGCTGTCTTCGAGCAGCCTTTAATGTACGCCGACAATTTTAGGATATAAACCGGCTACGTTGAGTCGGCGTTGGCTTCCTGCATAAATTCCATGCTCATGACATGACCCGTGGTACAATTTGGGCAACTGATTCTTCATTCTACATTAGCTAAATGCTGGTGGCCTTCCTGGGAAACGCCGGCGGCTTATGTTGCAACACCGGTGACCTTTGTCTACTGTCAACAAGCTGTTTTTATCTTCTTTCGTTTCATCTTTGACACCTATATTTTGTTCAAATAAACATCCACTATCCCATCCACATCATCATATCCCTAATTAATATTATGAGGTAGATAATAGAGTAGAGACGTATTATTAGTACTCATTGTATTGTCTCTTTGAGTATTCATTTTGCACTCATCCATTTTGCACTCATTCATTTTACCTCTATAAATTTTTCTTTATTTCCATAATTAAAATTTCTTATTTCTAATTGTTATAAAATATAACTCTAATCACAATGTCATTAAATTCTGGTTTCAAAATTTATTAGGATTTAACTTGTTCATGTTAATTATTAAGAAGACCTTTTTCTTCTTGTATACATAATTTATGGATTCTATCTAAGTTGGATCTACCTCATTCTTTAATTTCAATTTTTTATGTAAACTTTCTTATTCGTTCTATTTGACGAATTACAAAAAATGAACTCATGACTAGAGGTGGGCAAGTGGGGTTAAACGGGCCAACCCGGCCCGGCCCACTTTGGCCCGTGGGTTAAACGGGCTAAAATTTTTTAGCCCATTTAACCCACGGGCCAAAATTGCCTGACCCTAACCCAACCCACTTTAGCCCGTGGGTTAAACGGGCCAGCCCACTTTTTGACCCTTTTAACCCACTTACATATTTTGTGAGTTAAATGGGCCAAGTTGACCTATTTAACTTATTTATACTAATTAAATAAAATATATATATAATAAAAAAGAGAGTTTTATAAGGTTATATTATTAATGATTAATTTCATTATTATTTTAATTACTTTTTATATAAAAATAAGTTTTCTAAAATAATTTATTAGATAATATATTTCATTTAAAACAATAATAATATATTTTATAAAATTTTATGGTGCTTGTGCATCAATTTTTCATTCTTTATTATAATTAACACATAAATTTAATCTCAAGTATAAAAAATATCAAGAATAACCTTCATTAATACATATTTATCCTATAATTATTTATTTTATTTTTATAAAAGTGGGTTGGTGGGTCAACCCACTTAACCCGCGGGCTAGCCCACTTTGGCCCGCGGGTTAAGTGGGTTGGGTAAAATTAACCCGCTTTTAAACGGGCTAAAAAAAGCTGGCCCTAACCCGCTTTTAAAGAGGGTTAAACGGGCTGGCCCGCGGGCCATAGCCCATTTGTCCAGCTCTACTCATGACCGAAAAAAAAAAGTACACTAGGAGAATCTCTTTATTTTTTTTCATTTTTAAGATTTATGTTTTTATAATTTTCTTTTTATTTGAGAATCCGTTCAATGCGTCAAAACATGATGATGCCGACCAACATTACGTGGACGATGGGTTTGATACAGATAGGTTGTTTTTTATTATTTTCATAAATTCTAAATGTACTGTCGTTATAATAGTCTATTTTAACTATAATCAATAAATTTATTATAATAGTAACAGTACGGCCCTATCTCGTGCAAGTTCCCCAATAAGAAGTATGAGCCATACGTTCTAAATTGAAAAACGTGGAAAACTTACGTCCGTCACTTTTCTTTTTATTTTTGTTTCTGAAAAAGGTTGCTCCTGTTTGAGGGGGGGTAAAAAGCAAAAATAAAAAAGAGCTATCACGATACAAAGTTACCGAAGGCTTGATTTGCTTTGCATACAAATTAGAGAAACGCGATTAGATGCATTGTATTGAAAAAGAATTATGGCAAGACATAAATCATAATAAAATTAGATAAATTTTCTATATGTGGTACAGAGAATGATATGATTCTGTCATTACTTTTAATATAATCGATCTTGTCACTTTATAATTATTCATATTATATCCAACCATAATCGAATTATAAAATAATAATATCAATTACTATATTTAATTAAACTTAATAATTGATTGACTCGTGTTGATGGGATCGTAAAGTTAACAATTGAATTTTTTTTTGGGACTTCTTTTCTCCAAGAGATCAAAAGAAAAAAGTGTTTTGTGATTTTAGGAAAAGTGAAACCTAAAAAGATATATGTAGCAAGCTCACACCACTAGACTGATTTAATAATGGCTTCACATCCCACAGGTTCTTGATGGAATCACGTCATTAAATAAAAAAAAATCACACCAATTTTAAGAAAATAACTTATAGGTAATCAATATGTAATTCACCAATTGTCATGTCAATTATAGATTTGTCTATATATAGGATAAAATAATATATGAATTAAAAGATTTAAAATCTAAAATAAGATATCAATCCTATCGAATCCTAAAATAACAAAATCAAAATTTAATGAAATAAAATATAATAATTCAATAATATCTATCCTAATAAAATAAAATTCTAGTGTATTGATTTTTCTTCATCCGCATTAAAAAGGGAAGTAAAAAGTGATGACGTAAAGATAAAACTTAGCATATAAAAACCAATTAAATATGCTAAATATGTTAATCATTAAATTTTCAATAGAAACCTCCTCCTCCTCCTCCGTTATGAAATTAAAATTCGTATGTTGTAGGGACTCGTATTAGGTGGAGATTACATAAATGTGTTTCAGGTGTATCAAAGGTGTAAACCTTATTATGAAATTATTTGGCACCAATAAAGGTTTTAACCATATGTATGGCATGTGATACTTTTAGAAAAAAGATTAAGGTACAATGGTCAATAATTATCAATAAAAAGATTATCAACTAACCCAATAGGATTAACACAATGAATGTTCAAGAACGGTTTCTAGATAATTCAACAAATTAAAGGATTAAAATTTTGGATTAATATAAAAATCATGACCTGTGTTTTGATTAATTTGCAAATACATGGCCTGTATTATCTTTTTTTATAATTAGGTGACTCAGGTTTTATTCAAAAGTGTCAATATTATTTAATAATTTTAGAATGACACATTTCAATATTTTATTAGTCATAAAAATTAATTTTACTTTTCTTTCAATTTCTAATTTTCAAAATAAATTTTAATATTTTATTTATTTAATTTATTTAGTATTATTTTTTTTTATATTAATTTTTTTAGATCAATAAGACTTTAACACATTCCCTCTAATAGTAATTAATCATATTGATACTTTTTATAAAACTAGGGTCATCTAATTATAAAAAAAAAAAAAAATAACGCAGATTATGTGTTTGTAAATTACTCAAAACACGGGTCATGTTTTTGTAATTAATCCTAAAATTTGTATACCCATAAACGATATTTATATAAATGATACATATTTGAGAGGGGAAATTTTAATCCCAAAATGGGATGACATAGATGAATGTGATACTTACATCATATTTATGGGTCTATCCCAATTGTCTCTCTGCTTCTTATCTGCATCTGATCTATTTGATTTATTTATGTGTAAAAGTATGTATTTTTTATTTATATATGTTTCTATTTTATAATTATGAATTATGATGTAGGTGATATTTGGTATAAGTAGGATATAAAATTTGCATGTTTTCAAGGAAAAAACTTTAAAAATATATATTTAATTCGTTGATAAAATTACAAATGATATTTTTTTGAGACAAGTATATATACTTATACATATAGTTATATTGTAGACAAGTCCAATTCTATAGGGAATTATTGAATATTAAAGAAATTATTGAGAGGTATATATACTTGCATCTCTATTTATTTTAGTGTTTTATTTTTGACAAATACACGGTTTAAAATGAGTGCCAAGAAGATACTAAAAGTATTAAAAAAGAAAGAGACATTGAGAATAGATACTGCAGTTACATGGGGTTGAGTACTTAATCATATTAGCATTGGATGAATTCTCTATATCTACTTATTTTAAATATTTGATAAAATCAATATTAAATCTATTTTTATAAACGCCTTAAACATTAATGTCCTATTTGGTTGATAGGAATAAAATTAGTATTATGTATTTGTTACTGTGGAATAGTTATTCGCTCATTTTGTTTAAAAAAAATTCTACCACATAAAAACTTCTATTCCTTGTATGTGGAATAAACATGGAACTCTATTCCTTCCCTTCACCAAGGAATTGCTAATCCTCATGAAAAAGTTTTTTTTTTTTTTCCAAAAATATCTTTAATCATAAAACAAATAAATTGCTATTTCTTTTCAATCTTATTCCATTCTAATAAGTCAAATGAGATGTAAAAGTGTCCCATTCTTTAGTAATACAAGTGATGTTTAATAAATTTGACCCTTCTAATTCAAAACTTCGTGGATCATTATCTTGTCCGTTGGTCGGTTCTTAAGATGAAAGATACAGCCGCAACCATTTGGTTAGGTTATAATTTTAATCGTATTGCGACCCGCTAAGCTTGACTAAAAGTTCCATAATCGTTATATATAAGTGCATTCCCCTTTAAATTAGATGCAGCTTAAAAAATATTAGGTGTTCTGCACTATCGTTGTCGTGTGTTCTTGTGAATGGCTGCTTCTGTCATTTCGGAAAGTCTACTACACTTCTTTTCAATTTGCTCGAATCACTTTTTAAGGATAAGTTGATTTACCACTTCTATAATGCAGTCCTTTCTTTTTGAAGAATAATATAATAATTGCAATTGGGATATGGGATTCGTGGATATTATTGTGTGTTGCAAGTGATGTGTTTTGTATATATTATACATGATATATAATACGTATATAAATGATGTAGACGGGATCGCGAACAAGTGAGTTGTCGAAGAAACAACGGAGGAAGACCAAGCTGTAGGAGATGGACTGGCTTGCCAATTTAATTTATTTTACTGTTTCTGTTTCATTTATTTTGACATTTCTATTTTATTTATTTTACCGTTTCGTTTCATTTATTTTAGGGGACTTAAAGGTCGTATTTATTTTACCATTTTTGTTTCATTTATTTTAGGGAACTTAAAGGTCGTATTCAAGCCTTATAAATGGCATTGTAACCTTTGTACAGATCATTATTAACTTTTGATATTTGAAGTTCTTTATTGAGAAATTCTCTCATAAAGTTTGCATTGTTATTGCAAATTTTGATCTTTGAACGCTTTACGCTACGTCAACAAATGTTAGTTATCTTGAAAACTGCTATCTGTATCGTAACAAAATTTTATTAATATTTACATCCATACTTATTTGTAAGTAGTATGTATTATTATTGTTCCGTTACAATAAATCTTTTTTCCGACCTTAAATAAGCGATAAGAGTCATTTGAAAGTGTAAAGTGAATATCTAATTAATACTTAACCATGAACTTTTTAAGTAAAGTAAATCCAAGAAGGAGAACCAATTGCTTACGAGTTGACTTTGGTATTAATCATTATTAGACATCAACACGTTGCGAATGTTATCACAAGTCAACCCCGTTTTTAAATAATTAGGCCTCTGATTCGTAAATGAACCAAAGTGCTAATGGTGGATATGTGATGATGAGGAACTAAGAGAGTAGTCAAATGAGGATGGAAGTCAAGGCCTGGGCAATAAATAACTCTTGATGGAATTTTAGGATGGTGAAAACTCTAGGATCTTCTGAGTTCTGCCGACGGGAAATTTTTTTCTACTGGGAAAAAAGGAATAAAAACATTGGTTTAACGTTTGGGAAAACACCATTTGCTCAGCTCACAAGTGAAATATGCGGTCGGGTTAGCCTTTGATACGGGGGAAAAGGAAGGTAGAAACGAATATGGGAAGGCTCAAGGGATAGCGCGATATAGTTATGTATAAATATTGGTAAAATGATTTTTCATATAAATTATTACAAATTTATAAAAACTATATACTATTTTATTTCTTATTTAAAATAAATTGATACTTATTTGCCACTCATATAAACACGTAACGTATCAAGTTTATTAAATCTTCTTACGGAGTATGAGACTAAAACCTAATAAATTATCATATACACATGAGAATTTGCCCGAAAAGGCTTTTAGTTTACGATGCTCTAAATATTTTTTGAAAATATCCTAGTAACTACAAGTGAATTCTGGTAATATACATACATATATATATATATGGATTTGTATCTTTTAGGTTTTTATTCTCCAATTCTTTCTTGATTAACAATTTAATAATTGAGATTACTTAAATTTCTAAGTTACTATGTGATGATGTCATTGTATTTCTTACAATTCTAACCATCGATAACATTTGGTAGTATTTTAAAAGAGTAAATTGGAGAAATTAAGAGAAGCAAGGGACAATATAGTGGTATGTGTTTTCTCCATAATATGAGCACCAATCCACCCGCATGTCTCAAACGTAACAAAATTAAGTCACCGGAAGTATAAGTACAAATATATATGGATATATGTACATATATACAACGCAACATTAAATATCTAGTACATCATTGATGCATATATAATCTCGTTTTATTGAGAAAACTTTTAATGAAAGTCCTTCACCGCTTCTCCATATAATTTTCCATATTCATTCACACGTGAAATTTTTTGGCAAAGAAGGCATTTGTCATGAATTAAGGAATAGAGCACATAAATCGTATAATAATTTTTTGTTTTAATGGTTTTTTTTTTTTTTTTCCGTAAGATTTCAATCAATTGTCATCCATCCCAATGAAATTAAGATGCCGATGAAATTCAAAACATTTCCGAAAACAACACTGTTTTACTTTTTATTCCAAATCCAAGGAAAAGTGGAGCGCCTTCCTTGGTCTAGAAATAATGATGCAGACCATGAACCCCAGACCATTATCTAGAGCATACCACGACGGTAATCCCTGACACTCCCAAAAGCTCTAAACATTTTGACCTTGACATTGCAGAAAGTTATAAGATGAAAATCGCATAACAACTATTTAAGAGCACCAGCTTTAGTGTTGATTCAGCTTACCAAAAGGGGATAGGCCTATAGTATATCGGCATTACCTAAATTTGGTATAGAATGGTAGCTCGATTAGTTCTCACAAGTCTAATTGAGATCGAGGTCGAGTATAAATATTAATTGAATTCAAATTGAGTTTAGTATTAATATTATTTTAATTAGATAAAAATATATTTTTAAAAAATTGAGACTAAAACAAGCAAATCGAGCTGAACTTAAGATTATATGGTATTACTTCAAGCCAACTCAAGCTTAGAATCTTAAAACACGAGTGAATTCGAACCGAGCTTAAGTTTTTAAATTTTGAGTTAAACTTGAACTCGAACCCAGCACTGTATTATCTCAAGTTTACTCGTTTGTAACCTTAATGCTACAAAACTTGCTAAACTCTTTAAATTATTCTTTGCCAATTTTAAGTGTTTACAATACACTCATTAATTTGTAAATGGAGGGAAAATTATTTATTGAAAAATTTTCTATATTACATCTCATAAAATCTTTAAACATTCAAAGTTCATTAAAAATCTATAGGATAGCGGTTTAATGTCAGTAGGTATAAAGTCTTACGTGTATCCAATCTTGTAGCAACTCGTTGTCGTACACATCCTATACCCTATGGAACTATAAATCCCCTTTTTTTTTTTCTTTTTCAAATTTCAAGTTTATAATATTTATAAAGTTTATGTAATATGTAAAACTAATTATTATTTTTGTATTATAAATAACCTATCAAAAGAATCTAAAAATAATATTTTAACATCATAAGTTCTACAATATACAAAATTTGTTTATGTGTCAAAATTAAAATCAATAGTAAACACCTATAAAATCTAATTATGTTATAAAATTGTAAATATATAGTAAATTTTAAAATAAATAATACTTTGGAAGCCCTTTGGGGCACTTATGTATTAATTAGTTTAGAAGATATATAACATTTTTATATTATGATAAGTGTCTTAAGACCCTCATTATTTGTGCATTATTGAGCATATTTTATATGCTATTTAGTAAGTCATTAAAGGAAAGAACTTTTATTGGGTTAATTACTTGTTTCAGGGATGATTATGGAACAATGAAGCTTTTTAAGAGATTATCATGAAAGAAACCAAGTTATTGAAGGATTATGGAGCCTAGATGAAGTTACTGGTCATACACTAGTAATTATACACTACTAGTGTAGATTTGGAGGATAAACTTGAAGAAAAATCAGCTTTTTCAATGTACACGACCCAAGCTACACGGGTAGTGTAGGATGAGTAGTGTACACATGACAACAAAGGAAAATGCGCTGGAATTATGTTGTACACGCCCGAGCTACACGAGTCGTGTAGGGTACCCGTGTATGTGCAATTTTGTATAAATACAGCCTTCTTTCATTGTTTGAAAAAGAGAGAGTCAGATATCATTCTAACCCTAAGTTCGTCTTTTGGAGAGCTTTTCAAGGAGAATTGACGGCACAACCATCCGGAATCACAACAATTGTTTCAAAAGGGGTTTTTGTCATTATGTTTTATTTAAACTCTTCTAGATCCATTGTTTCTGTTGTTTATCATATGGAAGAGTAGATTTGTTTGCCCTAGGTTTTGTGAAACCCTAACTCATGTTCTGAATTGTTATCAATTGATGAAAAGTTTTGATCTTGAATTCATTCATGTGATTTAATTGTCTTGTGATAATTTTCTGGCCAGGATTATTGCTTGTTTGATTCTTATTAGTTAGAAAGAGATTTCAACTAATAGGATAGATCTTATATGAATGATAAATTTGCATGTTTCACCTAGACATAGGGAGACTTCGAATTTCTGCTATAAAGATTAAATCTTTATTTAGGGTTTGTGAGTTTTATGCAATTTTACATTGGCGTGAGTGAAGGAAGAGATTCCCATTTTCTCATGTAAAATTAGGAATCAATTGACTTGAAGAGAGTAATTGGTTTAATTTAGAAACCCTGCAGTTCAAGATTTGATTTTTCATCAGTTAATTTTATCATAAGTATTAAGGGTTAGGGTGGATCAAAACTAGGGGCATTGTTGTGAATTGAATTAAATTAAATTAAGGAAAGCTCTCATATTCTATAATTAGGGTTTGTCAATTATTAGCATAATTAGTCATTAGGGTTAATACAATCTTTTGATAATTTAGACTAGATAGTAGTGAAAGGGTATTACTAGTAATTGCCCATAGATCTTTAGGACGACATCCGAGTTAATTTATATACTACAAGATAGGTGCGCTGCCTTGTGTGGATTTGAATTAATTGGATTATAAATTTTATACTTGGTGATCATACACACATCAAAAGTTTTGGCGCCGTTGCCGGGGATCTAGCAATATTAGGAAAGCCTTATTAGCTGCTAATTTAGTCATTTTTTTATTTTTCTCTTCCTTCTATTTAAAAAAAAAATACTAATCCATTTTTCATCTCTTGCAGTTTATGACAAGTAGTTCTTCATCGGAGAATTTTGAATTTGATCCTGAAATAGACCGGACATTTCACAGGAGGCAAAGAGAAAGAAGAGCCAATCTAGAGACTTTGGAAACCATGGAAGGACAAGGAAATGAACGAGATCCAAATCAAGTTGGTGGGAATGAAGATAATCCACTTCAAGTTGCTGGAAATGAAGTGCATAGACCCATGTGGGACTTATTTATGCCCACGTTGAAGGAGTCGCTCCACCTATTGCATGGCCTGCAATACAAGCGAATAATTTTGAGCTGAAGCCTGCTCTAATTCAGATGGTGCAGGTAAATCAATTTGGAGGAGGAGCTTCTGAAAATCCACACGATCATTTGTCAAGATTTCTACAGATATGTGCCACCGTTAAGAGTAATGGGGTATCCGATGATGCAATACGCCTTAGACTATTCCCTTTTTCTCTTAGGGATAAGGCAAGCAACTGGTTAAATTCACTACCCCCTCATTCCCTAACCAATTGGGATCAAGTGGCACGGAAATTTTTGGAGCAATTTTTCCCACCAAGCAAGACAATACAATTGAGAAATGATATACTCTCCTTTCGTCAGTATGAGGGTGAATCACTCTATGAGGTTTGGGAGAGGTTCAAGGAAATCCTTAGGTTGTCCTCACCATGGAATTTCTCTTCATGATCTGGTTAGAATTTTCTATTCTTCCCTTGGTGATCAATTGAAGATTATGATTGATGCAGTGGCTGGTGGAAGTCTAATGAAGAAAAGCGCTCCTGAGGCATATGATTTAGAAGATATGGCAAGAAACACATTCTGTTGGCATAGTGACAGAAATAAACCGAGGCAAGTAACTGCCAATCATGAGTCAGAAGCAGTTGCTCAACTTCAAGCACAAGTTGCATCACTTACAGCTCAAATGAGTAGAATGCAACCTATGTCAAATGCAGGACCAAGTCATATGCCAAATATGGATGTTTCACCTCAATGCAATTTTCCTACGGGCTTTTCAGATTTTCCTATGGGAGATTCTTACGTTCCTGGTATTAGCTCAAGCATGGAGGGAGCGAATTTTGTGAACAAATTCGACAGAGGAACCGGAAGCTATAATCCCTATAGCAATACATATAATCGAGGTTGGAGAGATCATCCAAATTTTTCTTGGAGCAACCAGAATGCACAAAGACCCAATTTTCCACCTGGGTTTCATAAGCTGCAGCCACAACAATTACCAACGCATCAACAACTTCCTGCTCTTCCACCACCTGAGAAGAAGCCAAATGTGGAAGAACTTCTAACACAGTTTATCCAGAGTTCTGATGCACGTCATCGAAATCAAGAAGCTTCTATTCACACTTTGGAGCAACAAATTGGCCAAATGGCGAAACTGCTTTCAGAAAGACAGCCAGGATCTCTTCCTGGGAATACTGAGCCTAATCCTAAGGAACAGGTGCAAGCCATTAATTTGAGAAGTGGTAAAGAAGTTCCGAGCAGAAGTGAGGAGGAGCCTGAGCAAAATGTGGAGAAGGAAGTTAACATGAATGAGAATTCTGAGAAGGGCACAGCTGAGCCAGAAAAGAAACAACCTCAAGCAGTTAAAGAGTATGTACCTAAAATACCATATCCTGCTCGTCTTCATCAGAAAAAGGATAAAGAACAGTTTGACAAATTCTTGGATCTGTTCAAGCAGCTTCACATTAATCTTCCTTTGTGGAAGCTCTTTCACAAATGCCCAGATACTAAGTTCCTTAAAGAACTTTTGTCTAACAAGAGGAAGTTGGAGGATGTCTCTACAATTGAAGTAGGAGCAAATTGCTCCTCGATTATTCAAAAAGTTACCTCCAAGTTGAAAGATCCTGGAAGTTTCACTATTCCATGTGTTGTGGGGGAATTATCTGTTGATAAAGCATTGGCTGATCTTGGGGCAAGTATTAATCTCATGCCTTACTCCTTTTTCAAGAAACTAGGCCTTGAGGGCTTAACTGAACCCCCCCACTCGCATGAGTCTTCAGTTGGCTGATCGTTCTGTAAAAATTCCAAGGGGAATTATTGAAGACGTTCTAGTGAAAGTTGGAAACTTCATTTATCCTGTAGATTTTGTGATACTTGACATGGATGAAGATAGGGATATACCCTTGATTTGGGAAGACCTTTCTTAGCCACAGCAAGAGCAGTGATAGATGTTGAGGAAGGGAAGCTTACACTTAGAGTTGGGGATGAAGAATTGGTGGTAACAGTTTCTGCAGCATTAAAACATCCGATGGGATCTGCTGACTCCTGTTATTCAATTGATGTTGTGGATTCCTCAGTGTCTGATCACATTGAAGAAATTCTAAGCAGAGATGAAATGGAATTGAGTTTGACTCACGATGAAAAGAAAGAAACGACGAGCCCGAAGTAAGAGCTATTATAGCAGGATTGGATGCTACAGAGCAATTCATACCTCAGAATGGGTTTGAAGAATTGAAGAAGAACAATGAAGCACGATTGAAACCTTCGATTGAAGAACCACCGGTGCTTGAATTGAAGCAGCTACCAAATTTTCTTGAGTATGCCTTCTTGGAGAAGGATTCTAAGCTGCCAGTGATCATTGCTTCAGACTTATCGGATGAACAGAAAGAGCAACTAATTTCGATCCTAAAAGCACACAAGCGAGCAATTGCTTGGAAGATCTCTGATATAAAGGTGTTAATCCATCCTTCTGTACTCATAAAATTTTGTTAGAAGAAGGTTACAAGCCTGTTGTTCAACCCCAAAGAAGGCTAAACCCGAATATGAAGGATGTGGTTAAGAAGGAAGTTATAAAGCTACTTGATGCTGGGATGATATATCCTATATCTGATAGTTCTTGGGTTAGTCCAACACAAGTGTACCCAAGAAAGGAGGGATGACTGTGGTCCCAAATGAGAAAAATGAACTCATTCCAATGAGAACTGTAACTGGATGGCGAGTTTGCATAGACTATAGAAGACTAAATGAAGCCACCAGAAAGGACCATTTCCCGCTGCCATTTGTAGATCAGATGTTAGAGAGGCTTGCCGGACATATGTACTATTGTTATCTTGATGGGATGTCCGGGTACTTCCAAATACCTATAGCTCCAGAGGATCAAGAGAAAACAACATTCACCTGTCCCTATGGCACTTATGCCTATAGGAGGATGCCCTTTGGGCTTTGTAATGCACCGGCTACATTTCAGCGGTGCATGTTAGCAATCTTTGATGATTTGGTGGAGAAAATTATGGAAGTATTTATGGATGATTTCTCGGTCTTTGGAAATTCATTTGGTGAATGCTTGGCTAACTTGGAGAAGGTTTTGATCCGTTGTGAAGAAACCAACCTGGTACTTAATTGGGAAAAATGCCATTTTATGTGCAAGGAAGGATTGTGCTTGGGCACAAGGTTTCGGAGAAAGGGATTGAAGTTGATCGAGCAAAGATTGAAGTCATTGAACAACTTCCACCTCCAACGTCAGTGAAGGCCATTAGAAGTTTTCTTGGACATGCCGGTTTTTATCGACGATTCATTAAGGACTTCTCCAAAATAGCTCGCCCATGACAAGGCTATTGGAGAAGGATGCTGCTTTTGATTTTGACCAAGAATGCCTTGATGCTTTCAATCTTTTGAAGGCAAGTTGACAACCGCTCCGATCATGATAGTTCCTGATTGGAATTCCATTTGAACTAATGTGTGATGCGAGTGACTTTGCTGTGGGTGCTGTCCTTGGACAAAGACGTGAGAAGCATTTCCGACCAATATACTACGCCAGTAAGACGCTCAACAGTGCTCAGGAGAACTATACCACAACAGAGAAGAATTATTGGCGGTAGTATTTGCTTTCGACAAATTTCGATCTTATCTTGTTTTATCTAAAGTTGTTGTGTATACAGATCATTCTGCTTTGAAGTTTCTGTTGTCCAAAACTGATGCTAAACCTAGGTTGATCCGATGGATTTTGCTTTTACAAGAATTTGACTAGAGATCCGTGATAAAAAGGGAGCAGAAAACTTAGCTGCAGATCATTTGTCAAGGTTGGAAAATCCACAATTAAGTGACCCTGATGAGGAAGACATTGATGACAATTTCCTGAAGAAAGACTTCTTGCAGTTTGTGAGCGTTTGAGTACTAAATTACCATGGTTTGTGATATTGCTAACTATCTTGCTGCAGGAATTCTCCCTGATGATTTATCGCCATGCTAAAAAGAAGTTTTTCTCTGATTTAAAACATTATTATTGGGAGGATCCTTTTCTTTTCAGGGTTTGTGCAGATCAAGTCATAAGACGATGTGTGACTCATGAGGAAGGTTGGAAGATTCTATTTGACTGCCATTCAGGCCCTACTGGGGGACATTATAGTGCCAACGGACAGCGCATAAAGTTATGGAGGTAGGTTTTTATTGGCCTTCAATTTTTAAAGATGCTCACCGTTTTGTTCTTTCTTGTGATAGATGCCAGAGAATAGGAAATACATCTAGACGGGATGAAATGCCTCAGAATTATATCTTGGCATGTGAAGTATTTGATCTTTGGGGCATTGATTTTGTTGGACCGCTTCCCACATCTTTCGGGAATAAATACATACTAGTGGCAGTGGACTAGTTTCCAAATGGGTGGAAGCTCAAGCTTTACCCACCAATGATGCCCGGGTAGTATGTAAATTCTTGAAAAAGCTGTTTTCAAGGTTTGGATTTCCTAGAGCTATTATTAGTGACAGAGGAACACATTTCTGTAATCTCAATAGAAAAAGTTTTGAGGAGATATGGGGTTACTCATCGAATCGCCACACCTTACCATCCTCAGACAAGCGGTCAAGTTGAAGTGTCAAATCGAGAGTTGAAGAGGATCCTTGAAAAGACGGTTAGTCATCACAGAAGTGTAATGGTTGTGCTATGGGTGTATTGGGAAGGCTTATATGCATGTAAAAAGGGTTGGATGTTTGCCATGTGGGCCACCCAGCGGTACCAATTCCTGGTGGCACTCATAACACCCTGGGCCAGCTAAGGAGGGCACCCATAGGTCCCTCTTGGACCACCCCAGGCAGCAGAGGAGTGCACCACCGATCACAAGGTGTGAAGGACTTGTCCCACATGGGGGAGGCCAAACCCTTTTTACATGCATATAAGCCTTCCCAATACACCCATAGCACAACCATTACAAGAAGAGATTGGGCGGAGAAACTCGATGATGCCTTGTGGGCGTATAGGACTGCTTACAAAACACCTTTGGGGACTACTCCCTATAGATTGGTGTATGGGAAAGCGTGCCACCTTCCGGTGGAAATTGAACATAAGGCGTATTGGGTAATCAAGCAGATGAACTTTGATTTAAGTTCTTCGGGACTCAAAAGAAAATTTCAGCTGAATGAATTAGATGAATGGAGGATGACTGCATATGAAAATATGAAACTTTACAAGGAAAAAGCGAAACGATTTCATGATGCACACATTCGTCATCCAAAGAAGTTCAAGGTAGGGGATCAAGTGCTTTTATTTAATTCCCGGTTGAAGCTTTTCCCGGGAAAGTTGAAATCGAGATGGTCCGGGCCTTTTCTGGTAAAGCAAATTTTTCCACATGGTGCTGTGGAATTGGAGCATCCTGAGCAAGGCACGTTTAAGGTGAATGGCCAAAGAGTCAAATTGTACTTGGGAGGAGGAGCAGAAAACGAGGATCAGGAGGAGTTTAAACTCCATCCACCAAATAATTAGCTTTGAAGAGCTTGAGAATGTCGAGCCAACTACGTTAAACAACAGCACTTCATGGGAGGCAACCCATGTCTGACTTTGATAGATAAGTTTTTCTTTTTCTAGCTTTTTCTATCCTAATATCCCGTTTTTGCAGATTGTTGAGCCATAGTCGAAAGAGACACTTGAGTTTTCATGCTAAGTGTGGGGAAAATCACAATCAAGGAAGGTAAAGAGGAGGATTTAAAATTGCTAAGTGTTCTAGGTAATTATTCTATCATATGCATTATTTTAAACCTTTGACACTTAGGATCATTCAAAAAAAAAAATTTTTTTGACTCCCAGTGTACACTACCATAGTACACGACCAGTGTACTAGAGTAGTGTATGGATTCTAGCTACTGTGCCTTCATGATCATAGTACACGACCAGTGTACTAGAATAGTGTATGAATTCTAGCTACTGAGCTTTCATGAGTCGTTATACACTACTCGTATAAGTAGTGTAGTATGCATAGCTACTGAGAGTCATGAGTCCATCTACATGACTTGTGTACACTACCGTGTTTAAGATCAAGCAAGTTGTGTAGTCATGAGTCGTTCACATGACTCATGTAAGTGGCAGTGTACGAATTTTGGTAAACTGTGAGTCACAAGTCGTTATACACACTCGTGTAGGAGAGCATGTATGTTTTCATTGCTACTGAGGAGTCACGAGTCATTCTACACGACCTGTAGCTCGGGTCGTGTACACTCGTCACTCCTTGAAACTCACGCACGCAATTGGTCTTTATATTGTTCTAACTTTCTCTTTCCCACTCCTACACAACACGACACAACACTACACTCCTCTCACTCCTTACACAACCATCCTATCACACTATAGAACTCACGATCGAGGATCATCATCATCATCAACGAAGGTATGTAATCAACTCTTCCTTTTCTCATTGAATGTTCTTTATTTTCATCTAGCTATGCGCAAGTTTTGGAATTTTGGAGCTGTGAAGTTAAAACGAATTTGGGTGAAGTGTGATTTTGTTGTTGATGTATGCGTGTTGTTGATGATCGTTTTTGAAGTGCTAGATATATTTTCCTTTGCTCTAATCATGCATGGTTTTCACGCACAAATCGCAATTTTAGGTTCATGTGAGATTTTTTATTGCAAGAAAATTGGGCTTTTGTGTTTTTAGTGCAATTAGATCATTCTAATATACAATGCACATGTTAAATTGGAGAAATTCTTACTATATCATTCTAATCGTAATTCTAGGGTTTGTTTTGTGCGAAAATTGGGTTTTGAAGGAAAATTGATTGAAATTTTTGTGATTGAAGTTGGTTTATTGTTTTAGTGACAACCATGATTCTCAACACGAGTTCTTACAAGAGTGGTTTTCCCGCGTTCGTGTTGATTTTAAAATTTTACAATTTTTTTTGTTATACACTACCCCTACACTAGTCGTGTACAATGACTAGTGTATACATAGTTCTATACAACTTTCACACACTTGTTTCCACTTTCGTCTCCATGTTCTTGATGTTACTTCTCATTATTTATATGACTTCTTATGCAATAATTTTCAGTTCTATATACTCAAATTTGTTCTCTCATTTTCATGTAGGATGGCAAGGACAAAAGAAGTAAGCAAGAAATTCTAAATCCTCTCAATCTACTTCAACACCACCTTCAAAGAAAAGAAAGGTCCACAAGCTAAAAAAGCTAGTCCACTATTATCTGATCAACTATGGAGCAAAGCTAGGAAAACTAGTTACAAGAAGCCTTTTAGAGCTCACAAGTACGTAAATTGCCCATGCTTGCTGAGTATGGTAAGGAGCAACGGATCCGTGAGCTCTTGTCTTTGGGACCATGGAGCAACTATTTGCTATTCGAACTCCTGCTTATAGGATATTACTTTGGAGGCTTACAACTTTAAGACATGAGGAGGAGGATGAAGGTCAATCGATGAAATGTTTTGTCATTTCAAGCTTTTGGAAAGTGTACAAGATTACTTTAGCTCAGTTCTGCCAGTATATGGGTTTGTACACTCAGAGGAAATTACATCATTTGAGTTTCATTCTTTACCATGGGTCTACCCCGAACAGTGGAGCCTCAAGATTACTGGCAGGAGTTGTGTGATTGTGCTATTCTATGAGCCATCTAGATCTAAAGCTCTGCCATGGTAAGTACTGATTTCAAGATTATTCACCACATTTTTCTCATACGATTGGTGCCAGAAAGATAGTAATGAGTGGAATAACTTTAAGCTGAGCTATTTATATAGCATTGATAAGAATGCAAGATCAATGTTGGATTGAGTGGCATTTTTTCTCATTCGCTAAGCTACTGACACCCGAATAAAAGGGATTTTTTGTGAGGTTATATCACTAAGCTGCTCATGGATGGAATTTGAAGGAACCATCACCTGCTGATTTAAGGTTGATATTAAACCTGTTTTGGATGGCCCCTTTAGGCATTGGGGACTTAAGAACATACATATAGGACAGAGTTCTTCTAGAGAGTATACTACACCTCCTCGACCTACCACGAGCGATCCAGCTGGCTCTCTTCGAGGATCATCTGGTGGGTCTGATATGCTGTTATCCAGACAGGAGTTCGAAGCGGCAGAAAGACGGCATGAGAAGAAAGTTAAAGAATAAGAAATTTAGGAAAGTCGTTTGGAGTTTTCTCCAAACACTTGCTGGGTGTTTTTCCCCACCGCCTAGAAATCTTCCGACTTATGAGTCCTCACCTGAGAGGACTATTTCTGAGGAAACTCCACAGCCTAGGGTGTATCAAAGGAAAGGGAAAGCTCCGATTGTTGCTGCGCAATTGACTTCTGAAGAAGAAGCGGTCGCTACTTCTGGTGATGAGGAGGAAACTGATGATAATGAAGAGGATGTGAATGAAGATGAGGATGAGAATGAGGATGATGATGAAGATGATGACAATGATGATGATGAGGATGACGAAGATGATGCAGATGATGATGAGGAGGGGGATAAGTGATGTATCCTCACTAGATTTGATCTGATTTGATATATTCATTTGTTTTCTTTTAGACTTTCTGATCTGATGGTCTGTTCTTATTGACATCCCATTGTGGGAAGACTCTTTTGCTGCTGGTTTCTAATGTTGATGATGGATGTCTAGGATAGGTTAAATTTTTCTTTTTGTTTTGATTTTTTTTAGGTCAAGCTGGCTCAATTTTGTTTATGGTTCACGAACCTTTACTTCTGATGGTGCTGCAGTCAGCTATTATTCCTGGAAGCTGCTTTCATATGGGCAAGTTCTTATCTTTATTCCTTTATTTCTTCTTTTCCTACTTTGCATTGCATTGTGAGACATTGGGGATACTGTCTCAATTAAGTGTGGGGAAGGGGTATTCTGAAAGGAATATATTTGGGTCTTGATAGATTTTGCATGTATTTGATTGATCATATATATTGATGATGAATTTGAATTACCGAACCCAAGTTTTCCCCCACTTACAAGTTTGCAATTGTGCTTGGCAGTTGAATATGAATTGAGTTAAGATAAATCTTGAAATATACTCTTTAAAATTATTTGAATTAGCATTCAATTTAAAGTAAAAGCGACTTACATAGTACCTTACTCACCTATTTTGTAGTTGGTATACTTAGTTAAAATTTAGGATAAAATCTAGGTGGGTAATCTTACTTGCTATTTAACAATGGAATTTAGAGTTTAGAAGTGGTTGGAGTCCTTAGTTGAAAGTTAAACGGTTATGTTTTTAAGCTTGTTGATTTGTATACTTTTCAAAAATTTTGAGAGCCCTCTTAATATTTTGTGAAAGAGCATATGATGTTTATCACTTGGTGATCCTTTATTAATAACTTCTTTGAATTGGAAAAAAAAAGAAAAGAAAAAGAAAAAGAGACACAATCTTTACTCCAATGACTCAAGCAATTGAGTTATGAGTATTCTGAACTTGAATGTTAGAGTGAGGGAGAGTTCGATGGGGTCCCTTTAAAACCTGGTTACTTGGGTGATGAGCCCGGATATGCCGACTCAATGAACTCACTATAACGAGAAGGGAGGAGATATAAAAGTTCATTATATGAGCTTTGAACAAATAATAAGAGCTGAAAAGATACGGGCTATACCCCTCCAAAGGAAATCCCTTTGAAGTCTATAAAAAAAAAAAAAAAGAAATTCGAAGAGATTTAAAATGAAGGAGAAAATCTAAGGGAAAAACTGATGCAATTACTTTCACTTTATATTATTATGCTTAGAGAAGTGGGTGAAAAGTTTATATACTTGTTAACAGGTGGTGAAGTATAACTGGTCTCTTTTGCTATTGTTTGACTTTGTAATTACTTTGTAACTCTGGAATCTACTTTTAAATGGTGAGGGTAAAGTTTGACTTACCTGGATTAATCTTAAAATTTTGATTTTAGTATACTAATTACATTTATACGGTAGGTTTGAGCAATAGGTACAAAGTGAGTCGCTATGGTCTAAAAGACTTGATGAATGCTAAGTGAACTCTTAATTTATGAAGAATTCATGGGTATATTTGATGATGGATTTTCTTTATTCTTTGTTGTTTACTTGAGGACAAGCAAACGATTAAGTGTGGGGAAGTTTGATAAGTGTCTTAAGACCCTCATTATTTGTGCATTATTGAGCATATTTTATATGCTATTTGAGTAAGTCATTAAAGGAAAGAACTTTTATTGGGTTAATTACTTGTTTCAGGGATGATTATGGAACAATGGAGCTTTTTAAGAGATTTATCATGAAAGAAACCAAGTTATATGAAGGATTATGGAGCCTAGATGAAGTTATTGATCATACACTAGTAATTATACACTACTAGTGTAGATTTGGAGGATAAACTTGAAGAAAAATCAGCTTTTTCAATGTACACGACCCAAGCTACATGGGTAGTGTAGGATGAGTAGTGTACACATGACAACAAAGGAAAATGCACTGGAGTTATGTTGTACACGCCCAGAGCTACACGAGTCGTGTAGGGTACCCATGTATGTGCAATTTTGTATAAATGCAGCCTTCTTTCATTGTTTGAAAAAAGACAGAGAATCAGATATCATTCCTAACCCTAAGTTCGTCTTTTGGAGAGCTTTTCAAGAAGAATTGACGGCACAACCATCCGGAATCACAATAGTTGTTTCAAAAAGAGGTTTTTGTCATTATGTTTTATTTAAACTCTTCTAGATCCATTGTTTCTGTTGTTTATCATATGGAAGAGTAGATTTGTTTGCCCTAGGTTTTGTGAAACCCTAACTCATGTTCTGAATTGTTATCAATTGATGAAAAGTTTTGATCTTGAATTCATTCATGTGATTTAATTGTCTTGTGATAATTTTCTGGCCAGGATTATTACTTGTTTGATTCTTATTAGTTAGAAAGAGATTTCAACTAATAGGATAGATCTTATATGAATGATAAATTTGCATGTTTCACCTAGACATAGGGAGACTTCGAATTTCGGCTATAAAGATTAATCCTTTATTTAGGGGTTGTGAGTTTTATGCAATTTTACATTGGCGTGAGTGAAGGAAGAGATTCTCATTTTCTCATGTAAAATTAGAAATTAATTGACTTGAAGAGAGTAATTGCTTTAATTTAGAAACCCTGCAGTTCAAGATTTGATTTTTCATCAGTTAATTTTTATCATAAGTATTAAAGGTTAGGGTGGATCAAAACTAGGGGCATTGTTGTGAATTGAATTAAATTAAGGAAAGCTCTCATATTCTATAATTAGGGTTTGTCAATTATTAGCATAATTAGTCATTAGGGTTAATACAATCTTTTGATAATTTAGACTAGATAGTAGTGAAAGGGTATTACTAATAATTGCCCATAGATCTTTAGGACGACATCCGAGTTAATTTATATACTACAAGATAAGTGCGCTGCCTTATGTGGATTTGAATTAATTGGATTATAAATTTTATACTTGGTGATCATACACACATCATATAACTTAGAAATTCAAGTACATATAATTTCTACGATAAAAATTACAAACACTTCCATATTAAAAAAATATAAGTTTTTTAAACAAAAATTCCTAAAAGGTAATCTAGAAATGATAAACTTAAACAAATGTGATTTCAAAATGCAAAATAGATTATTATTATTTACATAATTATTTGAGCAATTTTATAATTTTTTTGATAGAATACAAGTTTCAAGGTGAATATGGGAATGATGATACAAGATATGAAGATCTCTTATCTATATTTTACCTTGTGAGAATATGTTTCAGAAAATTTATACCCATATTTCATCATGTGATCCTCAATGCCCATTCCGACTCTACTTTGTCTAGCGAAATATGGTGGGTACCATGTATGATAGGCATGGTTGTCAAACTCGCGAGTCAACTTATGCGTTTCTATGAGTTTACAAGTTAATGATGAGATTTCGGTTCAACTCGCATACAAAATCGTTTTTTAAGTAAACATAAGTAGAATCGTAGAATCATAAGAAAAATTGGTAGAATCGTAGTAGAATCGTAGTAAAATCGTAAAGTTGTAATTGTATACTTTTTTTTCTATTTGGAACTTTAAAAATACAATCAATTTAATATATTTAAATTTAGGGTTTTTTGGTTGGTTCTTGATATTTATCTTAATCTAACTTAATTTTAGTTTTTTTTTTAATTTTTTTTCCTTTTATTTCCTTTGTTTTTGGATTTTTCAGAGAGTTATTTTCTTTTAGGTCATATACTTTGATATATTTTGAACAATTTGAATGAAAATTAAACTAATATATATGCTATATTTTTTCATTTTTTAAATAATTTTCTATATATAATTTATTTGCCATAAATGCAATAATTTTTTGTGCAAATATAATGAACAAGAAAATGTTCATTATTGCATAAAACTAGCTACTCACACATGATAATTTAAATGATTTACAATACATCTTAATAATTTAGATTATGAATCATCATTAAATAAAAAAATTATTTTAATTATAAAATTGCACTAAATATATTAATGATAGTATGTGAATTATGATTGGTAAAACTTAAATTTTGATTGTATGTAACTAATTTAATACTAAATTCTTTATTTTCATAATTTATTTAAAGTTTTATTAGTTTAGTAAGTATATCGATGGTTTTTGCAAGCAAATTTACATTAGCTGTAAAATCTTACGATTCCATGTTTCGATTTTATGTTTTGATTCTACAGACCCCTTAGCGATTCTAGGTAAAAACTCGAGTTTGACAACCATGATAATAGGATTACCCGCTCACCATCTAATTACTACATCCACAGTATGATTAAGTTCAATAATTCAAAGTCCATCAAAAGCTAAAGGAATTATAAATATTTAGATGAAAGTATAAAGAAACTAATCTACCATACAATAAGTGAAATAGTCAACATTCCTATTATATATATGTGTGTGTGTGTGTGTGTGTGTGTGTTAATGAATTTGTGCATGTTAAAATAAAAATTTATAGTATAGTATATAAGTTTGTGTTAATATAAATATGTGCTAATGTTTGAGTTAGTGTAATAAATATTGCTGTTTAATTGTTGTCTATGTGCTTGTTAAAATTTGAGTTTCTAAAATCAAAACCAAAGTTAAAGCCAAACTAACTTAACATAAATTTTATTACAATGAGGCCTACAAATCAAGCCAAAACCCAATTTCTTTTAATAACCCAAACCCAACCACAACTTAAAGCCCAAGCCCATGTCTTATGCATTTTATTTCCACAAGCTTCTATGCTTAAAAGTCAAAGTCAAAGTGGTAGCAAAAAATATCCCTTAATTCAACCGACACTTTCTCTCTCCCTCCATCGACTCTCTCTCTCTATTTGTTTCTTTCTCTTCCTAAGCCCAAAACTAAATCGAAATTTTCTCCATTAAATTTCTTTCTAAGCCATAACAAGCTTGGCTCAAGGCTAGGAAGTGAGATTTAAGCCCAAGTGGAGTAAGAAGAAAGTGAAGAACGTGGGAGAAGTAAACTTAATCTCTAGAGACAACTAAATAAGTAAGAAAAGTGATTTTCTTGTTTGTCCTGTTTATCTATGATTTTGGTTGGTGTTAGTGTTAGTTAGAGGTAGAATTTTGATGTTTTATGTGGATTGAAGACATACTATCATGTATGTTGAAGTAGATGAGCAAATAGAAATATGTACTCTAGGTGTTTGATGAAATGAAAGATGATATTTATAGTGATATGATGTGTGTATGGATATTTTTTGTGATAAATAAGTGTAACTTGAAGGATTAGGGTGATAGTAGAGTTTAATAAGCTTAAAAGATGAGATTGTGTTGTTGAGTTAGGTTGGTGGGTGTATATTTATGAGAAATAAACTTGTGAAAGCTTGATGATGTTAATATTATGTTAAAGACTAGGTTAACATGTTTTTAGAACATATGAGAGCTTATTAAAGGAATTAGAAGACATAAAACTAAGAGAAATTTCGAAACAAGTATCATAGGATGATTGCCCTGTTCATTACGGCGCGTGATCAAGGCCATCATCCTCTCGTGTATAAATTCCTTGCCAAAAGGCCGTTTTAGTAGCCATTATCTTGTTGGATAGATTTCTAAAGATAGATACGACGTATATGAAATCGTAATCTCCCCGGAGAAAAATTTCAATCATGATCACAGGCGTAACAAGGCTAGTGATCTTCTCTAAGTATATTTTTAAAGTTTGAGATGACCTGTATCATGGTCGTAATTGAGGGCGTGATCTGTATCACAGCTCTATTACAAGCGTAACCTACCCTCTAGTACTATTCATCAAAAAATAAAAATAAAATAGGTAAATAAATAATTGGTATTGATGAATGGATGATCAATGAAAAATGATATAAATATCTATGTTTGTATGAATAAAGTTTGTGTAGTAATTAGTAACTATTTGTGGTGATTATTCAAGTAAGAATTTATGATTTTAATATGAAATGAATTTCTTGCTACAATTGTTAATCCTTGGTAGAGTGCTTCCATTGATTCTCGATATAGCATAGGTATGTAGTAATATGGTTGATTGCTTGCCTAAGATAGGCATATCTTAACTTAATTCTAATTAAAGATAACTTAAGCTTTGTTTGAATTGGTTGTGTTTTATGCTATTGATCTAATTTGGGGAGTGACACCTTATTATGACATTAACATAGTAGTTTAGGTGCTTAGGCCACCCCTGTTAAGAATTAACAATTTATAAGTGGTACGGTGGGTAGTCGATGGGGTTATTAGTATCGGTATAATATTTGCTCATTCTTATAATATGATTTAGTTCACGTTTATGGGACCATTTGAACTAAGTGATATTATGGATTAAGTTAAGTAAAGATGAGTAACGGCAAAGAACCCTGGATGAGACTATTAATCGTTGTTGGATATATCATTAGGAGATATAAATATCTAAACTGTCTATATCAACCCCTTGAGCGTTTGCTGTTACTCAGAAACCCTAGATTCTCGAATTGGTCCAGAATTGGAGCACTCCTATGCTATTGACTAACTTAAGGAATATTTAATAAATTGTTGTTTGATACGTTTGCATATAGTCTAAGCTTGTGTGCCATTCGTTTGTGTTTTCATTACTTGTGTACCGTTTGTGTTTTCGTTACTTGTGTACTGAGCCTTTGGCTTATGTTTTATCTCTTATAGATATTAATGATGAAGATGAGTTCTATGTTGGGATGGGATATGGAATCGATTTTGAAGATTTTTTGGATGATTGGGAGGACTAGAGACCTGACCTTGGCCTTTGATATGGATCTTTTTGTAATAGAATAGGATATAATCATTTTGAGGAATATATATGTAATGGTTACTAAAGCTTTTGTTTAATTTATGTCTATATTTTGAAAATGGCTTGTTTAAAAGCCTTTGTTTGTAATATCTCTATGTATATATGTGTGTATTAAGGTTATATGAAGTTTTACATTATTAAGCTCATGAAATTGTTCTTATAAGAGATTTGGATAAATAATTACTCAAACCATTTTTTATTGACAACCTTACATATAATACTGCAAGTTATATGTGGATGGGGAACTAGATTCACCGGTTTTATACATATGTGATGGGTCCGGATCCTTTCCATAAGCTAGAACAGATGAGAATCTTTTCTAAAGCATTATTCTCTACCTCGCTTAAAGAGTGGTCAATTGGTTGAAATTCAAAGTGGGAGTCTCATTTCGTCGTAGGTCCTCAACATTCAGCCACTTCAGGTCACTATTAACATAGCTAAGGTTACTTTGGAATTAGGCAGGGTCGGAATTTAAGGATTGAACTTGATATTCAATGGCAAAAAAAAAAAACTTAATATTCACCCAATCCTATTTTCCTGTTGGTCACAATAATTCTTTTTTTTTTTTTTCTTTTTTCATTACTGTTTGAAAGACCTATGAAAGTATTATTTCCTAGTGTCAAGAAATCATTATTTGAAAAATATATGCTTTCAAGAAGTCTTATCCATAGAGCATATGAATTATTTATGATTTCCCTAGCTTATTTTCCAATAAGGGAATCATTAAAAAACTTGGAGATCCTTAAATCCTAAATACTCTACATGTTTATATTTAATTTGATAAATCCAGCTTTCCAATCAATTTTAGTACCTGTTTGAGTTTGCCCTCACCAAGGCAAGAGACTTCCCTATAGTTACACTCTTCAAGCTTATGGGGATTGTAAGCCACAGCTTTAAACATTATTTCCTTCTTACCTATAAACTATACATATCCTTTCCCTCATAATTTTAGAGCATTTTTTCATAATTGACTCTAGAACCTTATTTTTGGACCTTTCCTAATGAAAGGGAAGGCTTAAATAATTTCTTAGTTTGTTTTAAGCATCAATCTTAGTTGAGCTACTAAAAAATAAAATAAAATAAAATTGGAATCTCTCTATTTGCCTAAAAGAATACAATAATCATTTGAATTTGCTTCCGGCTTAGATGGTTTTGCTTCATAACTTTGAGGATGGAAACACAAAAAAAAAAAAAAATAGAAATAGCATCATCGGTTAAAATCCTAATGAGTAAGCTTATGACTATTCCTTTCTAAAACCTTTTAAAAGACCTTGGTCATTTACTATTTTTACCATTTTTCATAATAATTTAGCTACTGAAATTAATAGATAAGAGAACAACGGATCAACTTACTTCTCTAATATGGTTAATCGCCTATTTAATCCACTTTGATAGAAGTCCAACTTTTACCATTACTTTCCCTAAACAAACTACTTTACCTTCTTTTAAATTTTTCCTATTTCAATTTTAGAATACAGAAATCAGTTTTCCCAACTTTATTTTATTTTAAATAGTGAAAAAAAAAAGGTTCAGGAACCATTAGCACATTGTCTTAGGTTTAGCCAATATCGAGGATAAAGTCACTTTGCAAAGGGAGAAATAGTATCTAAAGAAAGGATGCAATCTGCTTGAAAGAATCTTAACACATAATTTTGTAAGCAAACTTGGAAAGGATAATTGGGTGGAATCGGCATGTTTTTGGGATATGTTTGAATCTCATCGATATGTAGCTTTTCTCTACCTAACTTAGCACATAGGTAAGAATATTAAAATTTTTCACTATCTATAGGTTTTGCATCAAAGTTTGCACTATTCACCGACATGGTTCCATAGAAGGATTCCCGATGAGGGAGAATTAGAATGCTCAATGAGAAAGCTATTTAATGTAAATAAAATAATCATATATCCATGTCCGAGATAGATCTATAATTTATAAAATAAGCTCATGAAAACGTTAACTAGATTATCCCAGTTTCCTATTCATGCACCACAAACCAATTATGGCATTGCATGCTCTCTTTGGCGGATTTTCGCGGTTATGGGGAATATAGCGTTTTGATTCATCTTTCCATTAATCACATGTTTTTATATGTAATCAAGAAAGTACTACTAGAAAACTAGTCTATAAATATAGAAATTTTGCGATAGAAAATAGATAAAAAAAAGTTTTATTTCTATAAATAAAATTAATAACGATTATTTTCACAATAGAAATTTACATGTGTAAATAGAATTTTTATTGTTAAAATTCAGTTTTCTTATAATGGTATAATATCTTATGCACGCTAAATATTTTGATAGTAGTAGTTTGTATTTAAAGGAAAGACAGCAAGGACACCCTATGAAGATGGAAAATTCTTATAATCTGATCGGGATAATGTAAGGGGAAAAGATATTTAAGTTTTATAGAGATTTGCTTTTTTATATTAAATGACATAGAGAGTCCTTTATTTTTACTTTTACTTTTATTTTTCAAGTTATTATCTACATTTTAATTGTAAAATATTAAATATTTAAAATGGAAAAGAAAAGTTATAATTCTTTTTAGGTTCGTTTATCTTATCTCATAATAAAAAATAAATAAATGTTTATAAAAAGATAATTGAATGTGAAAAAAAATTGAAATATTCTCAATAATTCAATAAAATAACAATAAACCATGATAAACGATAAAAAATTATTAATTTTAATCCTGTTGACTTTAATAGACTATCCACATCAAACTCCTTGATACAAGATCCTAGATTGAAGACCTCGCTCTATTAGACCCTTTCACTACATTTGGGAAGGGGGAAGAATTTAGAAGGAGGATTAGGATGAAAGGAAAAAATAAAGAGGAAAGAAAATGAAATAAAATATTACAAATTCCCGTATTTGGATAAGAAGAAAAGAAAATGGAAGTAAGGTTAGTAGCATAGTTTTTTATTTGTTAAAATATCATAAAAGCCCATGTATCTTAAAATTTTACATTTTTTTATTTAAAATGTTTTTTTTTATTTACTTTTTGGTGAACCCAAGGAAAAGTTTTCTTTCCTAAATCACTCCTCTCCCATTTCCTTCCTTCTCTAATAAGGCAAAAGCAAAAATTTTTCCTTGTAGTTCCTTCTCTTCCTTTTTTTTTCCCTTCAATCCAAACGTAGTGTGCGAGTTATGGGTATCTAATGATTGTGTACAAGTGAGACCATTGCAAAGAATCCCAAAAGGTGAATTTTTCATAATATTTTATTATTACGTGTAAAAGTAGATAACTCACAAAGACTTAAAAATAAGTGAAAAAACTAATATAAAAAACCTTATAGATAAAGTGATGAGATCATCGAGGAGAAGAGATCTTTAAAGTGTTAATGTGATGCTTCAACAACCTTATAAAGTTTCTTACAGATGTGGAGGTCTTAAACTCTTGCAATCTATTATAAGAAAGTTTTCTTAGTCTTACAACAGTTGATTAAAATTTTCTCTACCCTAGGTATGCTAATTTATTCATTAGTCGGGGTGGGTAAAAAAAAAATCAGTCAAACTGAACCAATCCGTAATCAAACCAAACCAAAAATATAATTTTGTAAATAATTTGGTTCAAAAAATTCCCATCTAAGCCAATTCATAAATTTATGGTTGATTTAGAGAGGTAAATTGAACTAAACTATTTTTGGAAAAATACAGAAATATTTTACCAAATTTTTTTATGAACATTTGCCGCACAAAATGGGTACACGGATTTTGCAAATCTCAACTGAGATGCCTCTCTTTTTATGATAATTTATAAGACATGCCTAATTTGTCATGTGTCGGTAACTGAGTGCCAAACTTGTACCTCTCATTCTTCTACCAACAAAAAGATGGTACTATATTTGTCTTCTCAAATTCTGGTACAAGGATTTTGCAAAAAAACTTATACAAGTAGATGAAAGGTAATTTTCACCCAAATGAAATGCATATTTAATTTCTTTTGATGCTCAACACTAACAACTATCACCTAACATCCATTACTCAATTACCTGAGGCTTCTAATTAGTAGACAATACAACGGTTTTGGACCATAAAAATGTTAACAAACTTTATTAGTGAAACTATAAAAATATTTAATCTGTAATCTAAATCGAACCAAACTATTATTTAATAGTTTGAAAATTTTTTAATTTGAACCAAACCATTATTTAGGAATTTGGTTTGAGGGGGAAAAAATCCAAACCAAATTGATCCGTGCAAACTTTTATTCATTAGTTTGAGTTTTCATATAAAAACAGTATAGGAAGACTAAACTCTTATATCGCAAGTTTCCACCCTAATCACTGAGGATTGGCAGGGTGATTACTCATCCGCTACAATTCATAGGCCTTTAAGATATTGAACTTGCCCTTTGTCCTCGTCCTATTGCCTACTGAGTAAATAAGAGCTGGTTATAAGATTTCATATTAAATTAATATGGTATTTAATCACTATAAAGCAAAGAAAACAAATCAAATCTGATGCTTTGTTTGTTTTACGGAAATCATTTTATAGAAAATATTTTCTTTACTTTCATTTTTTTTTGGCTGATTTTTATTTTCATTTATATATCCTAAATACTTCCATCTAAATGGAAACATTTTTCCTTATAAGGAAAAACTTTACTGCTTTATAGAAAAATTATTTATACTTTTCTACAAATCACAACTGAACATTTGAAAATATCATGAGAACATGTTATTTTCAAGAAAATGTATACAATAAAAACCAATTTTAGTTAATGAGAGATTTTACTAAAGGTTTTGCTTAAATCTATTTTTCTAAATTGAAAAATTTTATAGTTTTATCTTCTTTTTTTTTTCAAGATGCTTTCATTAGTTATTTAACGACTCAAATTTATATACGCCTATCAAATATTTCATCTATTACTTATAGATATTGACTGTTGAATAATCCTATCCGGTAGAAACTCATTGTAATTCTATTACTTGATTTGGTCTGTTCAAATAATACAGGTTCCTCCGAACTTATTATTAAGCCCTTTGTTTATGAAGACACGCTTTTACTTTTACGCACCATCGGTCAATGATGTAGCAAAGCAATCCCCTTGCTCCCACAAAATTGATGTTGCAAGCCAATTATTGACGTTTCTGGACACGGTTTTCAAGATGTGGGATGTACGCGTCCAATGTCTCATATATTTGAAATTAAATGAGATGATATGGAACGCTTTGAAGATACGATGGAACTGGATAAAATAAGATTAAATGTTTCATATAACTTCTTTCTAAAGAAAATAATCTCTTAACCTTAAGATATGTATATATTACGAATCAACCACTCTAAAAATAAACTTTGATAAATTGCTATATAATTAGCGCTGGTAATTTGGAACCTAATCCGTCGACACGATATGATTATAAAAGGTATGGGTAAGCAAAGGTCAACATGATTAATAAATGGATTAAACCCGAAAATGACACGAATTTAAACATGTTCGGATTTGGGTTTACGTTTTAAACCCGTGCACAAGATAAGCTTCATAAACAGATCCGGGTTAGCAGTTCGAGTCAACCCGTGAATCCGTTAAGTAATAATTAAAAAAATAATTATTCATTCAAATATATGTTATATACAAATAATACATATATATTGTATATGTTATATATGTATAACATATTATAAATTACATATAGAATATGCATACTTATATGTGGCATATATAAAATATAGACATATTTAGCAAAAAAAAATATATAATGTATATATTAATATATGATTTATTTATTTGCTATATGTATGATACATACATTTACAACAAATATAGATTATAGAGCATATAAACAAGATATCTATAACAAATAGATATATATACACATATATATTCAAAATCTATAAGTTATAAACATAATCTATGTGTTATAAGGATTATATATAGCATATCATAAAAATACTTATGTTAAAATATAGACTTTATATAGGACATTTATTATATCATTATGTATATATATTACATAATCTACATGTTATATATATCATAAGATGTATAGCAAATGTCTAAAAAATATGTAATTTATAGATTATAAATACATAGTCTATGTATTATATATTTACACATATAAATCTTTTTACATGTATAATTATATGTTTATTTAAGTATGTGTATATAATTCATATTTTTACATATAATCAGTATGTTATATTTATGTTTATGTTATACAATTACATAATGTTACACATATATATAATATTATATGTTTAACAAATGTCTATAACATGTATATATGTATATCTATGTCTGTGCCATTACGGAAGCTTAAGGAAGTCTTCACAATTCATCCTTAATGTTATTATATTTTACACAAATCTAATGGTTAAAATTTACACTTGAAAAACATATATAATCTTTCTTGTTTAACCCTAGATTGAACTCATTCTACATTACCTCTAACACAACACACTGTCATTGTGTTTCCTTCTTACTGCTTCTGCAATCACTTTCGCTTGCAATTTCATCATCAATACACTACGATTCTTATGTCAAGTCCCAATACTATCATAGGTTTGTACAACTTGAAAAACCTAACTTTTTACTTGATGAAATATGAAATGGATTAAAAAGTCGATTAAGTATAGTGATATTAGCTAAACATCCTAGTCTTTGTCTTTCAAATATATTAAATTTATTAAAGACCCTAGCTCTATGCTTAAGTGAAGTGAAATTATGTAGAAATTCTAGCTTTCATCTTTTTTCAAAGTAAGATTGATTAAAAACCTTGTTTCTATCTCTTAGTGAAGTGAAATCTATTGACTGAGTTTATATAAGAAAATATATTGTTAATGGTTGTTTATCCTATGTTCTATTTTCCTTGCTAGATTCATTTTGTGTTGAGATTTTATCAATAATGAAATTGTGTGCATGCAGTATAAAGATGGATAATAACTTATGATTTTTGTTAGACATTTAGATGGAGATGGATTCACCTATAGAAGATTTTGATGAAATGGAAAAATTAGGAGCAAATGAAGAGGATGATGAGGTTGAAGTTTTTCCATCAATTAATAACTCTAAACGACAAAGGAGGCTCACATCTCCATGGTGGAAATTTTTACTCGTACTCATGAAAAGAGATCAGATGGATCAATTGTCACAAAAGCTATATGTAAGTGTGTAAGACTGCTATAAAATGTGATAGTCAATTTGAGGGGAACTTAAAAAGGCATGCTAATGAATGTCCAAAATGTAAAAAATAGTAGAGACATTGGTCAGATGCTTTTGTCGGCTAATGTTAAATGCAAAACCAACAAGTTTGATCCTAAAAAATATTGTGAGTTATTTGTTGCTGTTATTGTTAAGCATGAAATGCCTCTTGTATTTGCAGAGTATAGTGGATTTAGGACTATGTTTGAGTATTTGAATGAAAATGTTGTTCATATTTCTAGAAATACTTTGAAAGCTGATTTATTGAAGATATATAAGAGGGAAAGAAGTAGGATAAAAAAATATGCTTTTGGAGTGTTTAGGTAGAGTTTGCTTGACATTTGATTTGTGGACATCTGTAGCACTTGATAGATATATATCAGTGACTGCACATTTCATTGATAAAAACTGGGTCTTACAAAAGAGGATTTTGAGTTTCGCATATATGCCACCTCCACATTCAGGTGTTGCATTAATTGAAAAAGCAATGACATTACTAGCTGACTGGGGTATCGAAAGTAAATCATTTAGTGTGACTTTGGATAATGCTTCAGAAAATGATCTTTTTGTGAGTTTATTGAAGTCACAACTAAATGTGAGGTGGACTTTTGGCATCAGGTAATTATTTTCATATAAGATGTTGTGCGTATATTCTTAATTTGATTGTTCAAGAAGGTCTGAAAGATATTGACGGTGCTGTGGATAAGGTCAGGGAAAGTGTGAAGTATGTGAAGGGTTCTCAAACAAAAAATAAAGTTTGCTGAATGTGTAAGCCTATTATGTTTGTTAAAAAATAAGGGTTTGAGACAAATGTCCAACTCGGTGGAATTCCACATATTTCATGCTTGAGAGTACATTCATTATAAAAGTGCCTTTTGTCATTTAGAGTTAAGTGATTCCAAATATAAGTATTGTCCTTCTTTGGAAGAATGGGACAAGCTTGAGAAAATGACCACGTTCTTGAAGCTTTTTTTGATATCACTTGTTAATTCTCTGGAACAAAATATCCTACTGCCAATTTGTACTTTCCATCAATTTGTAAGGCATATCGAGCACTAACAAATAATATGGGTGGAAGTGAACTATATTTGATAGATATGGTAACTAAGATGTTTGTGAAATTTGAAAAGTATTGGTCTGAGTTTAGTGTAATTTGGCAATTGTTGTTACATTGGATCCACGGTATAAGCTTGATTATGTTGAGTGGACTTACTAGAGGATTTATGGTGCTGACTCAAGTGAGTTTTTAAAAGTTAAAAGAGCATTATTTTCTATCTTTGATGAATATGTGCTGATAGATGATGGGAGTTTAGATAAAAATTTTGGTGGTGATAAATCAAAGACCATGGAAACTATTAATGATGAATGGGGCAATAACATCGAGGTAACTTTATTTTTTATAATTATATATATATATATTGTTTACAATTTTCGAGCCATTTTTATTCCATATGATGCTTATCAATTTTTATTTTGTCTAGGATTTTCAATCTTTTAAAAGCGTAAAAATGCTCAAGAGTGTTACAAGAGCTGAACTAGAGCTATATTTAGATGAGGAGCGACATCAGATGGTAGATTTAGATATATTAAGTTACTGGAAAAATAATCAATTTCAATATTCTCAAGTTGCACGAATGGCACGTGACATCTTAAGCATACCAATATCTATGATTGCTCCAGAATCTGCATTTAGTATGGAGGCCAAATCCTCAATGAACATCGTAGCTTATTGAAGCTAGAAACTACAGAAGCTTTGTATGTACAAAGATTGGCACTTTGGTGAAGAATAATAAAATACATTGTTTTTATAAAATTGATAATATTCATTTTTTATTTACTATTTTTTTTCATCGTAGGTTCTTCAAGTGTCTCCCTTGAGGAATTGACAGAGAATATGATGAAACTAGAAATCACCACTAGTAACGAGATCCTTTTAGGCCATGGTTCAACTTAACAAGATTTAGTGTTCATATTGCTCTTTTTGCTAGCTTTAGATATTCTTTTTAATCCTTGTAAGATTATTTCGGCTTAAATTTTATGTGTAATTTTATTCCAAGATGATGTTTTTGAATTAAAATATTTTATGACCCATAAGCATACCAAACGCAAGGTTATTTATTTTTAATTTTAGTAAGACTAATCATATGTATTAGGTATCAATAACTTGTGAGGGCTAGTTGTTTTTGCTATTATGTGGGACGTTTATAATATCTTCTAGTTTTATTGCAAACCTATGATAGACGAAAGTAAATAACCAAACTTTTTTATATGCTCTTCAAGTACTAGATTCAACTTTCGATAAGTGAGTTAAATAAGACACAAGACACGATATAAATGGGTCGGGTCACAGGTTTAGGTTTTCATACACGATTAATAAATGGGTCGGATACCGGGTTTTGGTTTTCAAGACACGAACCCATTTAGAGACGAATACGAGACACGAAACGGTAATACGAATTGCTAACACTAGCTATTCGTGTGTGTGTGTGTGTGTGTGTGTGGTGTGTGTGCGTGTGTGCGTGTGTGTGATGGAAAATACAAAAATACCCCCTAAACTTTAGGAGTGGCGTGGATTGATTTCATGAACTTAAAAAGTATGGTTTTCGACCTCTATAACTATAAACAATTTGCAAATAAGTCAATCCCGTCCTTTTTTAATGTCATTGTCCATACAAATTCGTACAATATTCATTTTTTTTATAAAAAGTACACTTGGAGCAGTAAAATTTTTTGTACTTTTTTGATAGGAAAGTATAAAATGGACTTATTTGTAAATTTTTTATAATTATGGTATATCGACTGATGTATTTGGTTACTGAATGAAAGAAAAATTAAAAATTGTTCTAGTTTCTCTTCTTCTCTTCTTCTTTTTTTTTTTTTGGCCCTTTACCTATAAGCTTCTCTTTACTATCAAACAGAAAATCCTGTGCTAGGTTTCGCAGGTGCTGTCTCATCTTTTTCAATCCAGCCTTTAGATACATGACCATAGCGACCTTCACCAAGAAGATTTTTATGTCGAAAGTTTCCTGTTGCCAATTTAATATCATTGGAGGTAAACTTGCAAAGGCAAGGTTGGTCTTTGCTTTGATCATTTGTAATGTTTCTTTCAGCTGCTCACAAGTAAAAACTATATCAATCGACTCATAGATGAAAAATGTAAAAACCGGAGATTCTACTCAAAATATTGTCTACCTATGTAAACCCAACCGTTCAAATCAGAGAGTACTAATATAATCCTTGGGAAATATAAGAACACTAATGTAAAACAACAGAATTAAACAATGGAAATGAGCCAAATATGAAGCTAAGTCCACAATCGACTGTAAGTCATCTTTGCCAAAAATGGAAATGAGAAAGATCAGAAAGAAAGACAAGGAAATCGGTCCGAAGTTTATTGTAATACTCAGACCATTGATCCGAAAGTCCATTTATAGGAAGTTTTATATATAAAGGAAGGTAACCGTTGTGGTTCATTGTAGGATTGTCGGCTCATTGATACTACCATTAAATTAATTATTACAACGATAATTTATAAGGTATTTTAAGAGCTTGATTACCATTGAATATATCTCAGTTGTCCAATAATCATAAAGGACCGGTCCGTTTAAAAAAAAAAAGAAAAGAAAAGAAAAATGGTGTAAAGTTTTCATTGGTGGAAGGCAATTATAACAGGTAATGTTGTACACGACAGGATCAAGATTATATTTTCACATGGTATTTTACATGTACTATAATTATATGTATTTGTAACTGATATTATTGTAACGTGTTGTACATTTACGCTAATACTTCTTAATCAACCAAAGTATATTACAATTTTATGGAAATTAATATATTTAATTTATTAGCATGGTTTTAAAGGTTTAGGCTCGCCTAGTTTAAAATTTATTGAGCTCGAGCTAAGCTTGTTATCGAGCTTGAAATTTAGGCTCGAGTTCGGCTTAATTAGATAAATGATTTTTAGTTTGAGCTTAATCCGAATTGAGTTTTTTATCTAGTCTACCAAGCTTTTTATGATATCCCTCGAATATAGGTTGTGGAACTCTAATTACAGAGGCGCCTTTTCGGTATAATGGCTTGGAGTTTGTTAGAACTTTAAAGTTAAGCGTACTCTGGGCAGAGCAATCCTAGGACGAGTGACCCTTGGAAAGCACTGGTACCAAAAGAATAAAACCGTGCAGAGTGTGGCCAAAGCGAATAATACCTTGGTGGATAGAGTTTAACTTGTTTAAGTAGTCCATTTTCCCTTTTTTTAAACCTAAAAATAGTATAGAAGTGTTGCTTTAAGTACATATACATAGATATTAAATAAAAATTCATTTTTATTGTTTTAATTATATAGTTATATATAATATATCAGATATATAAAACTTATAAATTTGCTAATAAACTTGTTAACGGGCCTACTCACGAGTTTATTCATGAGCCTAAACAAGCTGACTAGCAAGTATAAATCAAAGCTTGAACTTGGTTCGTATACTAATTGAACTCAAGTCGAGCTGAGACCAAATAGCTTTTGAGCAGCTCGACTCATTTCCGGCCATACTTGTGATTAATTAGTAAAAATTTATAACGAAATAAAAATGTTAATTAACATATTATAATGTTAAATTATTGATAATTTTTTACGATTACTAATGGTTGTTATTTATATATGATTACTTATAATTGATAATATCTAATGGTTAATTTATCAAAACCATTTCTTTAATTGTTGATAACCATTATAATGATCATACAATTAGTATTATCATGTGGTAGTTAATAATTATATATAAGCATATGTTAATTACCCCACATTACTATATCATTATATAATCATTATATATTAATAAAATGGAATTGTAATAAATACTCGCCTATTAATACACATAGCTATCAATTTCGAATAATAGCAAACTAAGGGTCTATACTTCCAATTTTTGGCAATTTAGCATTTCATCCTTAAATTTTGGAAAATTAATATTTATACTTTTAAAGTATATGCAATTCAGTGTTCTGTCAAATAATATTTGATGAAAATTTATTTTTGTTAACAAGATAATGGTAAGGCAACTGCTTATACTTATAATTTTTGGCAATTTTATAGTAATTTAGTATTGCATATTTAGATTTTGGTAATTTCTTGTTAAGTGTCTACTGTTATTCTATCATCAATATAAATGTTTATCAAATATTATTTAATATCAATACTAAATTATACATACGTTGAAAGTATAAATACTAATTTGCCAAAATATAAAGACGAAACACAAAATTGCCAAAAATTGAAAGTTCAGGTATTTAGCCCACTTTTATCCCCATCAATTTTAAATGGTACTTGTTAACTATATAGTTGCTTTCATAAGAATACAAAAATGTGTTTGAATTATATTATAAGAACATTATAAGAGCATGAGAAATCAAGTGTGCAAGTGGGTTAAACAAACTAACCCAACCTAGTCCACTTTAGCCCGCGGGTTAACAGGTCAAAAAAATTTGCCCACTGTAAAAACAAGCTAAAATTTATTTACCTTAAACTAACCTACTTTGGCCCTTGGGTTAAATGAGCCAATCTATTTCTTAACCCATTTAACCCACTTGTATATTTTTGTAGGCTAAACAGGCCAAATTGATCCATTTTACTCATTTATACTAATTGAATAAAATGTACATAATAAAAAAAATTAAGTTTTGCAGGGTTCTAAATATATAAATGATTAATTTAATTATTATTATTATTACTTATATTGATAAGAACCCGTGAACCCTGATCAATAATGGAATACAAACCCTATGCTCATCTTGAAACAAGCAAATAAGTAATTGGACCCCAATTGAACCTGTCAATTGAAACCACAAGTATCAATATTCAATCATAACCTGACCCAATCAAACCTGTAGATTGGAATCAGAGTTATCATAAGAGGAACTTGACCTTATTTAACCTATTGAATAGAACCAAAGTTATCAAAGACAAGTTTCTTATCACAAGAACCAAAAGAAAACTCTCAAGAAGTACATTCTTTAATCATCTAAAAACTATCCTTCCAAAATAATGACAAAGACCATATATAGAAATGCAAAAAAAAACGAACCCTAAAGAGATCAAAGAAAAACAACACTGTCATAAAACAAAGGCTAGAGACCTAAAGCTCAATGCTGGCGGCCTAAAGCTCAACACTGGCAGCTTAAAGCTCGACGCTGGTGGCCTTAAAAAACAAAACAAGAAAAAAACAAATGTCTATGCTTCATAACAAGGAAGGCCGGCAAGAAGGTTGGCGATGTAAGCTGGAAGGCCGACTGCGTAAGTGATAAAGGCTGGTGGCTTACTCAACAACTTTAAAGTTTTCAATTTTGTATGCTTTTGGTCGCTATGTAAGCTGGCTATATGCTGGCAGCATACTTGGGAAAGCTGGCGGCGTTGATGGCAATGTACATCTCTACAATGAAGGTTAGCGAACTCCAATGAAAAGGCTGGTAGCTTTTGATCTATGTTAATGCACTTTGGATCCTATCATATATATTAGAATAAATATTTTAAAATAATTTATTGGATATCATATTTCGTTTGAAACAATAAAGATATACTTTAAAAAATGTTATAATGCATACACATTATTTTGTCATTCTCTATTACAATTAATATATAAGTTTATACTCAAGTATAAAAGTCCCAAGAAAAATGCTATATTAATAATAATTTCCCTACTTTTATTTATTTATTTATATAAGTGGGCTAGTGGTTCAGCCTACTTAACCCGTAGGCCATCTCATTTGACCCGTAAGTTAAATAGGTTGGGTAAAATTGACCCACTTTTAAACAAGATGAAAAACATTGGCCCTAACCCGTTTTCAAAGTGGGTTAAATTAGCTAGCTTAAAAGTTATAGCCCATTTGCATAACTCTAAAATCAACAACAAAATGCACATATTGTTACCTCATGGTTTGAGGGTGAAACTCTTGTTTTCCGTCACTTTAAAAAATATTGAATATTAATTATATAAAAAATTTTCAAAATACAATTACTATGTCGCATTTATTACATGTGATACAACATTTTTAATATTTATTGCATGTAATAAATGTGATAAGAGTATCTCATTTAATACATGTGATACTCATTTTCCATGTATTGAATGTGATGTATATCATTGTATCGCATTTAATACATGCAAGACACATGATATAGTATCCCATGTATTAAATGCGAGACCATATTGATATTTATGTGTTTTTTTTATTTAATTATTGTTTGTATAATTCTTTTTTATGCTGTGGTAAACCAGAAATTATCTATATATTTCGACCTTAATAGATATGCTTCTTAAATTTCAAATGTTTACAGATGATTGCTCTGAACTTGATATTGTGCAGATATATTTATATGTACACAGTGTATATATGCTCACCTTGATCATAGAATGTCCATATCAAAATTAATTATTATATTATATGCTATGAATTATATCAACATACGTTTACTAGTTTTAATATAACATGCATATATTATTTTGTGCAGTACATGTGTATAGAAAGTGCAATAAATGAAATAAATTATGCTGTATAATGTACCTCTATATTATGTATATTATATATTAAGTAATGGTATGTAGCTAGTATGTAAAATATTATAAGTTATATATTGGAATATTGTGTATCATAATCATATTATCGATAAATGTGCATTATTATGTTAAATATATTACATCAATATTGCAACATACTTTATATTTATGTATATATACACCAAGAGATAGATGGTGATTAAATGGTTGAATTTTTGCACTATTATCATTTCATTAGAACATTCTTACATTTAGTCTACAATTGAAAAAACTATTTTTACAAGCATTCATATAATTATCAATGTAATTTGACAATACTGGAAATACATTTTCCATTTAGATATTTAATAGCAGTTATATTTTTTACCTGCAAATGAATTTGAACTGAATATAACAAGTGTTAATGAAAAGAACAGGCTATGAACATGTTTTCATAGGCAATTAATAAACGTGTTTTATCATTTTTCAACATAATCCTTCAAATCTCAAGCGATAAATAAGACCTTGAAATGACCTAACTTCAATGCATAATTAATTTAATACATAAATTGATTTAATTAAATTATGCAATTTTGTTAAGTGTTTAGTTGATGAGAATTTAATGTGTTAGTGTAAATTAATATATGATATGTTGCTTGAAATATAGAAATTATAGTAAATAATTAGTTAATAAAATATGGTGTGATATAGGATAATATAAAAGCAAAAATTTGCAACAAAATATACACTCCAAACCAAATTTTAACTCCAAAAAGGACCAACGAATTTTTTTCTTTTCTTAAAAAGTTTTCTTGTTACAACTCATTCAAGGCTTGTTCTAGTGTTCTCCATCAAGTTAAAGCCATATAAGGTTAGTTTGTTGGCTCTTTTGGTTTTTGTTTTCTTTATTTTTATCATAAGAATGAATTCTTGCTCTAGTAGTTTTATAGTATTTTGACTATGGTTTTGATGATTCATGTAATCAATAAATTTAAATGAGCGTTTGGAGTGTGTTCAATAAGTATATGGAAGTTTTGAAGTGTTTGGAGATAGATGAGTTGTGGTGGATAAGTTGTAGTATGTGTAGAAGTTGTTTTGAATATACATGAGTTGATGAAAGTTGAAGATGAAGGATTTGAGTTATGTTGAGTGATGTTTGAGGAGTTGTTTGATATTAGGAAGTAAAGTTCATACATGTTTTGAGTTATTAAGAGCATAAAATATGTTGTATGATGCATGTGTAGTGTTTTAGTTGTGGTAAGATATGTCAATAGTGTGTAAAAAATCAAGTTTAAAACAAGGGAATTCGTCACAATCCAAACACCCTGTCAACCCACCTACCTGGAGGGGTGTATGGGGCAAACAGCCCTTAAAACGACCCATATGAAGGGGTGTTGCACGTTCTTGAGATTTTTGAACAAATCTCCTGAGTCCAAACGGCCTTAGAAATGGCACATTTGGAAGGGTATTGTGCTTTTTGATCTTGGTACAAAATCCATCAAATGCCATAGGCCTTTCCTTCCTACGCAATCGGCCTTGAAATTTTATGCGGCCGGCATACCCTGTTATATAAAAAAAATAAATGAAATTTGTTTGATATAATTTTATTACTTTATATATATTTCCTTATTTGTTGCTTAATTTGTGATTAAGTAGAAAGTTTATATAATCGTAAGTATATATATTCAGTTATTCTTTCTTTTATGAATTTTTATTTAAATTTGTTGAAGTTTTATATAGTTAATATTCAATTGAGTGATAGGGATATTTAATATGCAATTGTTTGAAAAGTGACAGAGATATATTTTGTGTGTGAATGTGAATTAAAGTATAATTGTAACTTAACAATATTTTATATGAAATGGTTTCTTTGATAGATTATCGTACTCACTGAGTTCGAATACCGATCTTTTGCCTGATAAACCTAATTATCAAGGTATGCAGTAACATGGATATTGTTTGCTTAGGAGCATGTTCTAAATTCCTTTTGACTAAAGAAGGCTTAAAAAGTGTTTGTATTGATTGTGTTTTTCATTGTTGAATTTGGTTCAGGGAGCGGCAACCTATTAATGAGGTTAATATGCTAGTTTAGGTGTTAGGCCACTTTAATCATGATGCAATGATCTTTAGTGCCTCAGCGGTAATTGATAGGGAGTATAGCATTGATGTAACATTTGATTATTCTTAAAAGGAATAATATGATTTAGTTCACATTTTGATGGGGACAATTGAACTGAGTGATATTATGGATTAAGTTAAGTAAAGTTAAGTAATGGCTGTAAACCCTAGATAAAATTATTTTATCTTTATAAGATTATATCAAGATATAAGTATTCAAGTTGCTATATCAACTCCCTAAGCAGTTGTGGTTACTCAGAACCCCAGACTTCCCCAAGATTGAAATCGAAGTTTGAATACTTTAGTGTTTTTTATTGACTTAAATAAAGAGAAATAATTATGATTTTTGCCTTGCACTAGTTCAAGAGTTATGTCATATTGTATTTGTTTTTGTACTATATTGGTCTTTGGCTCACTTTTGTTTTTTTTAGTATTGATGAAGACGAATATTTGATTCTTTGGCTATGGGACAGACCTTGAAACTTTTTGGATGAGTGTGATGATTAAGACTTTCGACCGACCTTGTTGCTTTCTTTGCAAGAGAGACCAAACCAAGTTTTGTTTTAGAATGTATAGTATAGACATGGCTTGCTTATAAGCCTAAGTTTGTAATATGAAGCATTTTAAGTTTCCCTATATCATATGTAATATATGGTTTTGTAAGCTTTGAGATACTAAGTATTTGGTATCTATATGTTGTTATATCAAAATATCTACTATATGATGAGTAGTTATTGTTAAATTCTTGTATTTTAAACAGGTTAAACAAGCAAATCATATAAACACCTCTTTTTCAGACAACCTTACGTATAATATATCCATATATTATACGTGATTAGGGATTTGACAATGCATACTTTATTATCATACATGTTGGGTTTAAAATATTAATGGAAGTTTCAATTTTATAGCATATTTATCTTTCAAAGAAAACCTAAAACTAGCTTATTCACACCAAGTTTGAATTGAAATGGTGTGAACCATGTTCATAACAACCGTCAAATGTTTCAATTAAAAAAAAAAAGATTCTCAAAAACACTAAACCTAAAAAGCACCAAGGATTCTAAATATAATTTGCTTCTTGGGTGCTGTTTCCATTTGCTTGGTCTATAGGAAGAAAAGAAAAATGAGAAAAAGGGCAAAAGAAAAAAGGGAAAAGAAGTGGAAAAAAAACAAGAAGAAACACTACAACATTCAAGTAAACTTGTTTAGGCTCAAATGATAAAAATAATATTTTTATCATAGGTAAATATTAATATTCAAATTTAATTGACAAATATACTCAACATAAGTTTGATTAGGCTCATAAACTGATTGAGCTAAACATTATAAAACTTGAGAGCTCGATTCGTTTACTCTCAAATCAAACTTGAGCATAAATCGATTTGAGCTCAAATTGTTTGCAATTTGGTTTGATTTATCTACACCCTAATCATAAAATTATTCTTGTATAGAGAATGGAAGGAAAATGAAAACATAAACCTTGTAGCAATTGTTGAATGTCAAAGAGCTAACCTAAAGCTATGCTTCATTGCTATACGAGGATAATGATGACTATGAAATTGAAAGGCTTATATCATGCTACTGTTCTTCACCATCATCCTTGGCCCCTGGCTTACTAGCATTTAGGTTGGTTCCAATTCTAGTATGGTCTGTATGTAATGATATATGAGCCTCAGAGTTTCGGCAACTTGACTCATCCGAGGACGACATTGGTTTTTTAAGTAGACAGACAGCAGCTAGCGACAAAGCATCTTGTGCACCTTTGGTTGAAAATTGTCCTTCAAGCCGTGGATCAATCAATTGTAGAATCCTCTCCTATCAGATAGATGAGGCTCAGCCCATTCAACGAGACTACAACGTAGATTGCTGTCCATGGCCCGTCTCCCAGTCAACAGCTCTAGAAGCAACTCCGAAACTGTAAACATTAGTGTACAATGTATGACGTCTTGCGGCTCCTGCCACATAATTGATGGATCAATTAGGGAAGAACAGGTGTGAAATATCTAAAAAAAAAAAAAAAGGAGAACCAATCTTGTCAAAGCAATCAGCAATTGCTAGAAAGCTTGATGTTACTATACTTGTCTTCAGATTTTCGGGAGCGTAATATCCATGTTACAGTCATATGAGCTAGATCATCTAACTCAATACGATATTTGGAGAATCCAAAATCAGAAAGCTTCACATTATAATCCTGAAGGAAGTGATATAAATGGTGAGCCATCGAAGAGTTCATCTTTCTAGAAAGGAGAGTATCACTATAGATCATTTTACATACATCATCTAATAGGATTTTGGAGGCCTTGAAATCAGGATATATAACGGGTCTCCTTACATTGTCATGAAGAAAAGCAATGGCCCTTGCAGCACCTAGTGCGATTTTCATTCTGATGGACCACGGAAGAGGAGAGCACCCTGTGCATCAACAATTGAGTTTACATTAGTAGCAAAACTAGCAATAAATAACTTCCTGTATTTCTGTTTCTTAGTATTTCTCATCATCTTAAGAAAATTAAGCAGTGGAATGAAATGAATGTTTTAAAGCAAAGCATGCACGAGAAAACCGAAAGAAAACAAGTACCATCTAAGTGATTCTCCAAGCTTCCTCTTGGCACAAACTCAGAAATTAGCAACCTTTGATCATCGTCAATGCAGTAGCCAATTAACTTGACCAAATTTGGATGCACAAGACCACCCAGAAAATTCAGTTCAACCTGACATGCAGATGGTTAAAATGAATAAGAAAGGCACAACGAAACTAGAATAAGCAAATGATTAGAAATTGATATACACTAAGAAAGAAGCATGGAGTCATCTCCTACCAGCCATTCTTCGTTGCCTACTAGTTGCTTTAGTCCATGGTGGTATAGGGTTTTAACTGCAACGGGTCGTCCAGAAATTTCATAGGTGCAATTCCATTCTTTCCAATCCAACCTTTATACACATAACCATATCGACCTTCAGCAAGAACGTTTTCTGTTTAAAGTTTCCTGTTGCCAGTTTCAAATCTTTGAAGGTAAACTTGCAAAGTTGGTCTTTGCTTGTATCATTTGTGTGGTTTCTTTGAGCTACTCACAAGTGAAAATTCAATCAACTTAGATAAAAGAAAGCTGACTTTCTGCTCAAAATATTGTCTAGCTCTTTAAACCCAATCCTTCAAGTCAGAGTGTACTAATATAATCCTTGGACAATGTAAAAACATTGACATAATACAACAAAACTAAACAATGGAAATGTTGGCAAATTTGCTACCGAACTGCTAACTAACTCACCATGATTAGTACTTGTTCCACTAGTGCACCTATCAAGTTTGGATGTTGAAGACAAACTGCTTCTGAAGAGCTTACAATTAAACCAACAACCTACATCTTCATTACGTCCACCACCTTTGTCTTTAGATACTCCTCCCTCCATCTATCAAGAAACCTTTAACGAATCAAAACCTACCAATCAAACAAAGCATCATAATATGACCTAGGAAAGTTCATGTTACAGTTAGTTTTGGCCGTGTTCCCTCCGGTCATATGTAATGAACCTTTAGTCAAGCCCCAGGTAAATTACTTTAATTTCATGTCCCCTCTTGCAATTCTCTATTTTATTAACAAAATTTAGGGTTGGGTGTATAGGGGTTCTGAAAAGAAATGAAAATAAATAAACGATGCCTGCTCATTCGCAGGAGGTTATGGAGGAAATTATTGAAGATATGAGATTAACCATTTACATGCAAAAATCCTTAAATGGAAGAGCAGCAAGTAAACAAGAAGACAGTTTGCAATGCTTATTTAATTGTTGATATCTTTGTATATCTCACCAAATTTCCATGTGTTCTATTTTATGACATTGCTCTAAAAGTTTTTTTTTTTTTTTTTAATTTTTTATGAAATACTGGTATGCAATTGTATTTGTTATCTATGTTAATGATTGGAATTTAATTTTTTTTTCTTTTTTCTAGTGAAATATATAAATCAAACAAAAACCAAGATAGGAGTTCTTAGTCATTGACGAGCCTGCAATTTTCAAAATTTTAACTTAATTTTTTTTAGTTCGATTTGTACAAAATCTCAATCCATTTGATACATACCCTCGACTAGAAAATAAAAACAAATTTTCCTTTTAAAAAAAAAATTAAGAGTCGACGCTCGATCGAAATCGAGAAAAATTTGTAAGTTAGAATCAATGAGTCAGTTGATCCGAACTTAGCCACTAATCTATGAAATAAATTAATTTAAAACTAACTTTACTAAACCAAAGATTTTGAATTTGAAGGTTACCCTATTGAAAATATATGGTTACTATCTTGAAATTCTTAAATTAAAATTATTCCTTTTAATGCTCAAAATTTCATTAATGTTATATGATGTTTACAATTATAGTATTTACAAGTTATTATTACAATTTACAAAGTCATTATTTACATTAATATTTATAAGTAAACATAAATGGTATTGATAATTACAATACAAAAAAAAAAATATTTTTTTCATTTTCTTTTATGTCACCTTAGAAATGCCTACATACCCGCTAATCGAGATCAGACGAAACATAATTCTTTCGCCAAAATCTTTATTGTGTTGGCTCCTTTTAATTTTTTTTTTAAATCTTTCTACTTTAAGTTTATTAAATTTTATATATATAAAAAAAAAAGTTTTTACTTCACTTATTTGAAAATTCTAAAAAGACAATCACAACTTTAGAAAATTTCAATTCATTTCTACATTAAAAAAAAAAAAGAAAAAATCTAAGTGGCAAAATCCTTTTTTTTTTCTAATTTTTGTTAACTTTTATTTTTTTTTTATGTTTCTCTATAATTTTTAAATTAACATAAAAATAAAACAAAAAGAACTCTTCTGTGTAAGCCTTTATCCATCTACTTAACCATCATTTCACTTTTGTTTTTTTTTAATATAATATACATACTACATTATATACAAAAATAATAACAAAACTACTAAAGAAAAGAAAAGAAAAGAAAAACTTACCTTTGTGGATTGAATCGGAGCACGTTAGCGACGGCTATTGAAAGTGAATGGTCCGAGTTGCTCTTGAGACGTGGAGCATCGAAAACCCCAACGTTAATTTCCCATTTAGTGTTGTGCAAAAGCTTTGATTTTGACTGTTAGAAGACGAACAATGGCAAAAACAAAAAAATGATAAAGCACACATGAAAAACCCAAATAGGAAAAAATCACGGGCAGAGAAGAGAAATCACTATATATTGATAATGAAGTACAAGAGAGAGAGAGAGTAACAAAATGTAATCAAAACTCTCTCATTTTCTCACACTCATACAACCTTAACAAATATGTGAATACAGCTAGCCGACAATAAATATCAAAATAATGTCTCTTAAATATATAATGAATGAATACTAAATGTATAATCAAATATTCATTCATTATACAAATACAAAATTTATGACTCTTAAATGTATAATGAACGAATAATAAATGTATGGTCAAATATTCATTCATTATACAAATACCAAAATTATGACTCTTAAATATATAATGAATGAATAATAAATGTATAATCAAATATTCATTCATTATACAAATACCAAAATTATGACTCTTAAATATATAATGAATGAATAATAAATGTATAATCAAATATTCATTCATTATACATTTAACCACAAAAAACGGCTACTAAAAACGGGTCATAAACTCCAACGTTGACTATCAACCTCGAAAGAAGAAACGCATACCTTAGTTTGATTAGATCCAAATTATACTTGATCTCAACCTCTTTTCTTCAAATTGGCAGAGGGGAGGAGCTATTCCAATATTAAGATTAGCTCAAATTTCTCTTGTTTGAAAAAATTCAGAGAGAGAGTGGCGGAGTAGAAACCCGCGACCTAGAGACAAGATGAATCAAGAATGAATTTGAGTGCTTTGAAGTGTGCTTCTGTGTGTTGTGGATGTCCCAGAGAGCTTGCTTATAGCCCCTTTTATAGTTGTAGAGCTAGAATTGAAATGGGAAGTGCATGAATGGGGTAAAAGCCGGTCTTTTGGTGCATTAATCCGTTTTGACCATTTTGATATTATTTGATTGATCAATGTAGCTTGATTTACTCAATTTCTTGTTGAATCCTTGGGCAAAACATAAATCCTGCTGTGATAATATACCGCTGACATCATCATCTCTAATTGATTTCCATTATCAAGCTTGGATTTGGCATTTTTGACCAAAATAAATTGGAGTTCGTAATTACCTTTTTAGTTTTTTAAAGGCACTGATGATGGCTTTTTACTGATAAAAGATGTATTTCCTGGGCACAATGTAACGTAGTTCGAATGTATTTCGCATTTTCACCACTAATTTGATGAAAATGAAAAGGAAATAAGATTAAAAAAAAAAAGCCTGCTGAATGCTCTGACCACCAAGAAATGCAGTATTTACTCCATAATTGCTAATTCCGGATGAAGAAGAAGATGGGGTGACCCCACGTGACCAGCACATGCCACCAATCCCCATTTAGCCATGCAATATCCTTTTGAAAAAAAGGAAAAATTGAAACGCCGCCCTCCGTAACTGACATGGTCGGACCATGTCTCATTACCCATGGCCAGTAAAACACTGTGATGACAGTGGAATTGAATTCCTCTTTAAATCGTAGGCTAATTTCTAAACGACCCGATTAATGTGAAATTTTTCTTGTAATAAATTAATAAAGCCAAATTGCATATATCGATGAATAATAAAATCATGAGCCTGTTTTGTTCATTTTAGCTTTAAATTTCCTGAATTCGTTAAATAGTAAATTTAAAATGGATTGAAGTACAATTTGAAACTACAATATTTTAAAATTATATACTATTTCATGAATAAAAAATTGAACCAAATGGTAAAGATAATTTTTAGGACTCAATTTATCTTGATGCTAGAAGTGTCTATAAAATTGACAATTAAGTCCAATTAAGATCCCTTTTGGAAACCCTATTTCTTAAAATTATCAATTTTATGATATTAGAAAATTGGATAAATTAGGCCGAGTCTAAAAATCTTCTTTTTGATGGTAGACTTGTATTTTATCAAATCGTATATGCAATTTAGACTTTTAATGATCATAGTAGCTTTGATCAAGAAAAAATAAATAGCTTCACGATCATCATGGACCTCAATGTGACCCTTGTTCCTTTTTTCTTAATTTTTTTAGTATTTTTATTTTAAAATTCTTTTGGCATTTTTCTTTTAAGCTAAAACTAAGATCATCCTAAGAAATTAAGATACATGGAGGCAAAAATTGGATGTTTACAGCCATCATGAATATTACAGACAAAAAGTTTTGGCATGTAAGCCAAGTTATTTGAACAAGCCGTTGACTTTGCAAAACTAAAAATAGTACTATTTATATTTTTCGAATTAGAAAGAGAAGAAAAGGCAGATAAATGCTGTCGCGAGGGAGAAGGATGCCGAGCTTCCATGTGCATTTCACCAGGAGATGTACATCACTGTTGCTAGTTCGAGCAATTTAGGTTATAACCAGATTCCCGTTACTCAACGACTGCTTCAGCATCAAATCCTTACAGGCATTAACAACATTAGGAGCATAAAAGGTATCCAATTATCTAAAGTAAGCCAATCTATTGCTTCCTTGCAATCAGATTCAATAATAATTTTATCTTATGCAAGCTTGTTTGCAAGAATAATGCTATGGAATATCGTCTACATCTTCGCTTCCATGGGGTTTGGGCCGTAATTTTCATGATTGCTCCATAGATAACCTTGCCTTCTTCATTCCTTGCTAACAATCCAACACTTACAAATGTCTTGTTGTACATGAAGGAAGCATCACAATTTATTTTGAGCCATTCAGCAGTGGGTAGACTCAGATGGTTGTAATAAAGAGTTAGTGTCGATGCATGTGTGTTGTAGATCCAACTTGGGTTATTATGGTTGTTGTTGAAACACCTTTTATTCTTCTGGCCAAAAATTCTAAAGAAGGAAGGGGAGTAAGCATTGAATAGGGTAGGAGTAAGCCTCAATGATGTTTTTTTTTTTTTTTTCTGTATAAATGTGATTTAACCAATCCACAAAACCAATGCTATTGAGTTGGTTGGATGATAAATCTTGTTTGGATTATCTGTTTTTCATCTGTATCTGTATCTTTTTTAAAATGATATGTGTAAATATATTCGATTTGCATCTAAATTTTATCTAAATTTATTCTATTTGATCTTTTGATGAGAACTGTCAACTTTTTTTTATCTATATCTATTTCTTGATAAATAATTTGTTAGCAAAAAGTTTGAAAAAGTGTCTGTATCTGCCGGAAAAAAGCCAAAACAAACAGACCCTAAGCTAAGGACTTGTCAAGCACGACAGATTTCTAGACATTAACCAATGAGGTGGTCGGTGGTTTCAACTTGATTGCAAAAAGTACAAGTGTTCAAGATATCGAAACCACATTTGATAAGACTCTCTTTCATCAGAAGACCATTCAATAAACATCTCTAGATGAAGAATTGGAATTTTGAGGAGCGACTATTTTCCAGTCCCGTTCTAGATTGGTATTGCGATACGTTATTCTTCACAACCTTCTGATAGCAGATTTAATGGAAAAACCTCCTTGAAATTCTTTAGACCAACTAATGACATCCTCTTCAAAAGTTGCATCTATATGAGTATGACCAAGTATGGTGATGATGTTAGCATCAAGTGGGTAAGATAATACATCTTTATTACAAGTATCCGGACTCACCTAAGCTTGAGCAATAGTAATATTATAGATATTTAGCTTGAATCGCCCATATATAAAGAGGATGGAGGGCAAGACACGACCAGTTAGTCAGTTACCCTCTACTATTATGAGATATTGTAACACCAGCATTACTTTCATAATCCATAAACCATGTACATATGTATACTCAAATAAAATTAATTTATTTTGTCTTTTTTAATATTATTGGTTTATCATCTATAAATAATTATATCTAAGTTGCATTTGTAATTTATAAAATAGTAAATAGTTGGTTTACATGTAAAAAGTAATATGAAATTTATAGAGTTAGTATTGTAAGTGGTAAAAGAACTCTTTTGCAAAATATGCATTAGGCAGCTAAACTTTAAAAGTGGTCATTTTAGCACTTAAGTGAACTATTATGTAAGGCAGTGGGCTTAAAATAGTGAATGTAGACCATTAATTTTAGGAAATATGTGAAGTTTGGTACCTTCATTTCACATAAAAATTTAAATTTGTACCTAAAATCCAATCAAAGTTTTTCATGGCTATTTTTATTACTTCACTAACATCGTCTGCTCTATTTCTAACTTAAAAGAAGGAACTTTTATTGCTACTGAAATATTCTAAACAAAATTTATTAAATCAATTTGCATGTATGTATTGCTTATTAATTTCATGAATTGATTATGATGATTTTATTGATATAAATTTAAATATAGGTGTAATTAGGTATTAGTGTTGAAATGGTTCAAATGAATTGTATTGTATTGTTTTATTCCCTAAAAAAAAAAAAAAAGCTAAATTTTCTTTAATATTCTTTTAATACATTTGCTAAAAATATCCTAATCTCTTTTCAATGAAAAACCAAGCCTAAATACTCAAGCCTAAGCCCATGAGAAACCTTTTAAACTCTTCCCAGTTTTTGCAAAAGTCAAATGGCAGATTTTGTACAAAACATCAAATGAAAAAGTTGGCAAAAGCTCTCTAAAAATAGACGTCCAAAACCAACTTTTCCCATGGCACACCTTCAAGCTCCATCAAATACCATCAAAATTTTCTTTGCAAACACATTAAGAACCCTTTCAAGAATCCATTCACAAGTTAAGATCAATTCAAGTAAGTGTTGTTTACTTCTTTTAAATTATTGTTTACTTGTTGACCTCAAGTAAAACAATTTTCATGTAAATGAGCTCTAGAAGAATTGAAAATAGAATCCATGAAAAAAGTCGGTTTTGAGTTGAGATGAATCATTAGAACTTGTAAGAGAAAGAATATGAAGTTTGTTTTAGTTGTTTTGATGATTAAGTGATTTGCTTGATGTATATGTTATGTTAGTTTTGAGTAATGAAGTAAATGAAGTTGCAGATGTTGTTGATGAAGATTAGTTAGTTTGCTTGTATATATATCTACAGTGAGGATATATGAACTTTTTGAAATACCCTAAACCTTTACCTAAGTTAGAAATAGAGCTTAGATAGATTAGATGAATCGAATAAATTATAGGGTATAATTAGACAAGTTGACATAATTAGATTAATAATAAATTAAGTTGAAATTGAGATTCCTAAACCTTTGAACTTTAGCCTAAATTCCAATTCCTGCATCTTCATAAAATTTGAGTTCATTTGTTTTTATAAAAATATCAATTCTTAAACCCGAACTTAAATTAAATATCAAAATTATCTAAACTAAGTTTCTAAATTAAGTTCTTAGTTTCTAACTTATTGGTTTTGAAGTTTATTTTTTGAACCCTTCTAGAACTAAAGATATTGATTTGAAAGTTTTAAACCTAATACCTTTATCTTAGAATATCTTTTTATTTTATCCTTTTCCTCTTCCTTATCCTTTTCTCCCCTGCCTTTTTGTTTTCAATTCCTTTTTCATTCTCTCTCTTCTCCTTCTCAACCCGTATCTTCTTCTCCTTCTTCTTCTTTCCTTTCTCAAAAACTCAATCTTGAATCTCAATTTCAAGAAGACAAGAAGAGAAATCAAAGTTAGAAGATGAGATAGAAGAAGGAAATCAAAGTTAGGAAAATCCCAACAACATGAAAGAAGACCAAAGTGCATGTGATTGTCTAAAAGGTAAGTATTGCTATTTTTCTTGTTTTCATTGCTGTTATTACATGTATGATGTCTTGACATTAGATAAATGTAGAAATTATGATGAAGTTGATGAATGATGGATATATGAGCATGTAAGTTTTCTATGTTAGTATATGCATGTATAGGTTAGATTATTCATAACATGATTTAGTATTAAATGAAGTAAAACATGAAGATAAGTGCTACAGGTGATGGTTCTAGGCTTGTATGTAGAATATAAGATGTTAGACGTTGAGAAATGATATAGAACAAAGCAAAACAGGGGGAAAAATATGTTTTTCGTGTATTGGGTCAAAAATCACGTGCGTGACTTTGATTTTTAAAGTATCGAATTCGACAACTTTTCATAAGTCACGAGCATGATCATACCCATGGTAGCTTCGGATGTTGAAATTACGAGTAATCACGGGCGTGATCAAGTCCTTGGTAAGCTAGCTTGAATGATTTTTCTCAATCATGGGCATGATCTTTGATCCATAGTTATTTATTTTGAAAATTTTTAAGAATCACAAGCGCAATTTACCCCTTGCTAGTCTCGGGTTGTTTTTAAATTTTTGAAATGCTAAAATCACAGGCGTGGCTAAAAGAATTTTAGTTTCAAAGTTTTGTTTAATCATGGTCATGATTGATTCCTTGGTAGCCTTGAGTGTTTGAGTTTTTGAAAATCATAGGCGTGATTCAACTCTCGATCCCTGTGTTTGCCTTCTATTCCTTAATCATGGGCATGATCATGGTGGGATTTGGAATCACGACCACAGTCATAGGCGTGATTCATGGTTGTGCCCTATTTCGCTTTGTTTAAAGAAAACAAATTGAATAAATGCTAAATATATGTGTTAGTGCTTGTATAAACGAGTTAAATGAATTAATAGGATTAATAATTAACTTGGGTTAATATAGTTTATAAGTATAAAATGAATTAGTTAATAATCTTAGTCTAACTTGACTAAATAGATTTTAGTAAGCTAAAATGGATTAGATTGATAAGTTTAATTATCTCTAATTAATTTGATTAGGATTAAGTTAAAATGTGTTTAATAGCTAATAATTAGTATTGGTCAATGAGTTAGGATAAACCTTAGTATAACATGGAGAATATGTTGTTTCAAATGTATGTTTGTTTGGAATATGTATGTTTGGATGACGTTGTTGCAATAAAACACTATAATCAAAGTGAAAAGAAATAATTTAACAGACAAAAGAAAAACTGTCCGTGTTTTGGCAGGGCAATCTTCACAACTATAATGGGGTTCCTAATTAGTGTCTGATCAAATAGAATTTAATAAAAGTTTGAGATAAGTGGATAATTAGTATAATTTCTTACATAAGTTTAATTCTTGAATCTATAGATATGGATACCTTATTTATCTTTTAAGATGAATTCTAAAACACCTTTTAAGTTTCTATTTAGATTTCGTATAAAAGGTACGCAGTAACTTGAGTGATGATTGTTAGGTTAGGTATCCCAAAAACAAACTAAAACTTAAAGATGACTTTAATAATTGAGTGCTGCTTATGCTTGTGCTATTGAATTCGGTCTAGAGAGTGACAACCTTATCCAAAAAGACACGGTAGCTAGGCGCTTAAGCCTCTCCCGTCATGGTGCCATGACATTTGTAGGTGGCTTGACGGATAGCCGATAAGGAAAATAGTATCAATATAACGTCTATCTTGATTGGTGAGAAGTAATATATTGGGGCTTATGTTTATGGGACCGATTGAGCCTTTTATATTATAAACTGAGATGGGTAGAGTGCGTATAACGGCTATGAACCTTAGATGAGACTTTTATTCTTTTTCGGTTATATCATCTAGGAGATATAGGTATTCGGACTACCTATATCAACCCCCTGAGTGTCGTATCATTACTTAAGACCTTTAGATTCCTAGTGGCTTAGTCTAGAGTGTGAGTGCTCTCGTGATGCTTGGTTTACTTTAAATGAAAGATAATAACTTTCTGTTTGTTGCATTACATTTAGCTAGCTTATGTACTACTCCATGTGTGTCAGTATTATTGTGTATTAAGCTTTGTCTCATTATTGTTGTTATTGTTCCTTTTCCAAGTATTGTGTTGAGGATGATGATGATGATGATATGTTGATGATTGGATGATGATGACAATTATGATGTTGATTTGATGAAGATGATGATGGTGGATTGGATGATGATGATGCTTAGCTTGTGTTTTGGGCGATTTTAGATTAACAAAGTAGGTTAGGACTGTAGATGTATTTTATTTTGTTTTGTTCTGTTTAATGAGATGGATTTAATCATTTAAAATTTTGTATTCTTTTAATGGGCCTAATGGAACCCATGTTTTGTAATATAAAGTTTTCAAAGCTTTGTTTCAGTGAAAGTTCTTCCACTTATATGAGTGGCAACTTGAAATATTTCTATAACTGAAATTGTTTTGTTGCTGCTAAATCAAGTTATTAGAAAATTTACTTATCCAATTTTAAAAAGTTAAAAGCAAGTAGCAAATGTTCACAATACATAAATCATTCAAGGAGGCCTGTGCATGTAATATTTAAAGTATTATACGTAGGCGGAGGATATGACTTGCCTGAATTTTTTATACAGGGTAAGTTAGGTCCTTACACTTTTTATCACTTAAAGTTATATTTAAGTTGAATTTGAAGTATTTTTGTAAACAAGTAGTTAAATTAAATAAAAAGATATAGGGAAAGATCGTAAAAACCCATACACCCTGTCAAATGGCCCTTGAAACGGCCCATATGAAGGGGTGTATGACTTTTTATGCAAGATCCTGAGTTGAAACAACCTTTGGAACGACCCTTGAAATGACCCGTGTGGGGGTATATGGTTTTCTAGTTTCATTCAAAATTGATACAGCCCTCCAAATAGTCCCATATGAGTTCATACAGCCCTTCATACACCCCCATATAAGCGTGAACAGTACCTTATTATAAATTATTAAATTTAAAAATAAAATAAAACAAAATAGAAATAAAGGAATGACTTATATAAATATGAGAATAAATGCTAAGTTATGTATTAATATGCGTTTTTACTTAAGTTTGATAAGTGATTGAGGGCTTAACTTTTAATTATGGATTGATGATAAATCTCATGTGGATTGATTTTTTTTTTAACAGATACCCTTACTCAGTTGTGCTTGCTTATAGATCACTTGCCAGATAAATCAATGCATTCAGGTACGCAGTAACTTGTTGGTTAAGTGATAGGTTAAGCATTATTGAATCAACTCTAATTAAAGATTGACTTAAAAATGTTTAAATTGATTGTACTTATGTTGTTTAATCCAGTTTGGGGAGTGATAACCTGAGCAGAGCATGGTAATTTAGATGCTTAGACCATCCTTGTTATGATGTAATGACATTTATAAGTGGCTCAATAGATAATCGACAAGGAAAACGGTATCAGTATAACATTTGCTTATTCTTAAGAAAAAAAATATGATTTAGTTCTTGTCTATGGGCACGATTGAACTAGATGATATTATGGATTAAATTAAGTAAAGATGATAAATAACTGTGAACCCTATATGAGATTATTTTTCTTGTAAAGTTATGTAGAAAATATAAGTATTTAGGCTGCTTATGTCAACCTCTTGAGCAGTTGCTATTACTCAAGATCACCAGGTTCCTAGAATTTCAATCGGAGTTTAAACACTCTAATATTGATTTGTACATTTAATTAAAGATAATTAATTTATTGGTTTTGCATTGCATTAGTTAAGAACGTGTGCTACTTTGTATTTACTTGTGTTGTTGTGTACTGGGCCTCTAACTCACTTTTTCCTTTCTAAGTGTTGATGAAGATGAATTCTATGATGCCTAAGGATATAGGATAGACTTTAGGGATTTCTTGGATGAATGGACGACTAAGAACCACTTCCTTTGTGATGTTTGTTTTTAAAGAGACTTTTTTAAGACTTTTGAATGTTATGTAATAGTTTTCTTTAAGGCTTACTCATAAGCTTAAGAGTTGTAATTTAGAGTATTCAAGTTTTTGTTATATTTTTGTAAAGTATTAAAATTTTGCAAAGTTTTTGAAGTACCAACCCGACGGTACTGTTATATTGTGACATGTAAATTAAGTCTACTCTTAATGAGCAGTTTTGCAAAAGTTTTATTTTATAACAGGTTTAATCAAGTAATCAACATAAATACTTTATTTTCGAATATCCTTACGTATAATATCTTTGTATTTTATGCGTGGTTAGGGACTTGACTTGCCTAATTATGGATTAGGGTAAGTCAGGTCTTTATAGCTACAAGGTGTCTATTAGGGGCATTAATATTTTGCTTCCTCTACATCTACAAATAGAGTAAATGATATTAAGAAGATAGTAAAAAACACCACGAAAAGTATAATTTGGTATTAAATTAACTAATTCAAATTTCATGACTCAAATTGAATTTTTATACAAAAGATTAGGTAGCAAATTTGACTTTTACCCTTAATTTTGCATGGAAATTCAATTTGGTACCTAAACTTTGAAGTAACCAATTTAATACTTAATCATACTTTTTGTAGCTATTTTTACCACTTTTTTAATACGTTTTGTTCTATTTGCTGATATTTTAGTATTGAATTTTTACTAACTCTTCTAACATTATCTATCCCTAAAAAGCTACTTCCTCCATTTCAAAAAATAAAACAAATGGGATTAGTGAAATAGTAAAAAATAGGCACAAAAAATTTAATTGGGTATTAAAAATTGACTATTTTAATATTCAATTATCAAATTGATTTTTATGTAAAATTAAGATAGGGACGTTTCCCTCTTATTAACTCGCATAAAAACCACTTCTTGGGTTGGAAACCACGAATTGACAAATTAGCCTGGTGTAAAGACTGCGTTTAAATTCTATCTTTAACATTAGATTTATCTAAGTTTCAATGTTTTATTAGTGAACAACATACATGTGCTGCATATGCAAATATAATAACATCATTTACATCAAATATTAGTCACGTAACAGACATACAATTAATTAAAAGCAAGAGCAAAATAGAAATATAAATAAAAGAAGACTTTTAAAGTAATAGTTGGAAAACTTGACAAACAATATAGAACTGTAATACTAATAATAGCTCATATAAACATAAATATGTGTAAAACTACTTGCTTGTACCTAATTGATAATGTGATATCATTAAAAAGGAAAAACATTTATTATTAGTACAACCTAAATCCATTTAAAAAGAAAATTATAGGAAAAAATACATAAACAAGGAAAAAAATGTTCAAATTTTTAAAAGTTGATATCGAAACTTGACTAAAAATATTTCAATGTAAATCTACTACTTTAACATGTAACCTTTTTTTTTTTTTTTTTGACAATGAAACTTTCAAATGACTCAGAACAACCAGCCAAGAAGTTTTTCCTTTTCATCTCGTCGTCAATCTTTGAGCAATGAGAGACTATATAATTTCATTTTGTTCATTAACAACAACACTTGATCCTTGGAAATTGTTGTAATTAAATTATAGCTTATATATTGAATGTTCTACATGAATGGTGGAAAAATTAACCTCGGTTAAATTAACTAAAAGGGAAAAAATCATAAGGAAAAGATAATAAATTTGACACGAAATGTGAGTATTTTACTTAACAATATGGTTGATTTTCGAAAGTGATTTTAGTATTCAACAATTTGTAAAAAAAAAAAAAAAGTTGATCATATTCTTATTGGTGGAACAAAGTATTTAAGACAAAAATCATCGATCTCATAAAGTATATAAGAAATAACAAAAAAAATAATAGAAAAACCAAATTCATGTGAAAAATTAACAATTACTTACTATCGAGTTATAGAAATGAAAAATCTATTGGAAAAGTTAAAATAAAATGTATAACATTAATATAATAAACAAAAGGGAACAAAGCCTACTGGAATGTTATCTTCTGGAAAGGGTGTCATGAAATGCTTGGGTTTCGTGAAAATGAAATTAGAAAGGAAGGGAATGAGTATTCATTATTCAAGTTATGTTACTTTACTTAAAAAGTAAAAAAGAAAAAAGAAAAAGAAAAAGAAAAGAAAACCACAAATGAAACAACTTTTGACGTGGTCGGACATGTAAAACCGTCCAAGTGACTATTTTGAAATGTGTAATACTTTGGGCATGGATGGAGAAAACCATCCAATAATTAACAATGTAATAATATAACTTTTAATGTAAATTTTTGGAATCCAATTAGCTGTTCTTATTAATATATAGCAATAGATATGATGTTGTCACTGGTTCAAATCCAATAGATTCGATATAATCAATATGGGCTTAAATTGCTATGTTAAAGGACTACAAAATAGAAACTTGGTTAATAACATATCAAATATGGATTTGGTGCGACTACTCCAATGCTTATGTTAGCGATTATAGTGATGATTTGGCAAATTATGTGAATAAAGAGTAGTGTGTGTGACATTACTGTTCCCATAGGTAGAAGAAGAATATTTATAGTTGGTTAATCCTTAGCGATTGAGTGCACTGTCAGATCATGAAAGAGTAGGTGTGTGGGCAGTTGACAGTAGATGTAATAGACGTGGAGTGGACCCACTAGTTCACTTTCATGTTAGTTGAGCTTGACCAAGGAGTATGTGTCGAGAGGTATTGAGTAAGGGGTTGACTAAGTATTTGAAGGGAGTGCTTAGTTGCAGAGTTGTACTAACAAATGCTTAGGTAAGTGTTAGAAATAATACACAAGGAATACTTAAGAGGGGGATTGAATTAAGTATTACAATTTTTTTTTTTTTTGTTTTATCAAACCAGATTAATTAACTAAGATAAGACGAAATTTAACTTAAATAAACAAATGCAGCGGAATAAACTAATTAAAACTGATTAATAAATAAGTAGTGATAAAAAAGCACAGAGAGAGAGAGAGAGAGAAAGAGAAGCAACACAAGGATTTAACGTAGAGTTCGGCCCACTTCCTACTCTCCACGTTGCAAACGCTTCAAAGAGGACTTTTACCACTATATTGATTATTCCAAAATTAATACACCTCTTAGACGATGAATTACAATAAAGCCTATCACAATAGGACATTTACAATTGTCTTTCACAAAGGACTTCTGCTTAATAAATCAAGTGTTGTGTTGATAACACACAACTAGACTTCAAATGCCTCCCACTGAGAACTTCTCTTTGCCTTCCACAAAGGACTTCTAGCCTAATCGCATTTAGGACGATACTGGTAACTTTAGACCAAACTTCAAATGCCTCCCACTGAAGACTTCTCTTTGTCTTCCACGAAGGACTTTTAACTTTGTCTCTACGAGGACTTCTTTTACAAATAGCTCCTATAAGAGCGGATTTACAAACTGAAAAGCTCTTAAGGAAATATATAAATTTCCTCCACAAAGAAACGCTCTTACTTGAGCAGATTTACAACAGAAAATACTTTAGGAATTTTACAAATTTCTTTTACAAACTGAGCTCCTTAAACGAGTAGATAAACGACTTTTGTAAATCTTAAACAGTGCTCAAAAGCTTTGTTTAGAGTGTATCAATAAATTTCGAAACAGAGCACTAATTAGTTTCTTAAAAAAAAATTTCAAATCAACTAGAACGAAAACAAAAACACAAGTAAAAAAAAAAAAAACTTTGCAGAATATTGTTTTTGTTTTTACTGTGCGCTCAAAAATTCTAAAATTTTCATTCCTTTTCAAAGAGAAGAGAATATTTTATTTATATCTCTTGATAAAAATTTATCCGTTATCAAAAAGTTTCTAACAACCCATATTTTTAATATACTTAACGTTTTAATAACGTGTAAAAGTCAAAAGCAGTGAAAGAGCATTAAATGTGTCTGACACATGCATTAAATGCATTCCAACAGCTCTTTTCTTTCTAAAGTCGAGGGCAAACTTTCTGAAGTCGAGGTCTGAGGTCGAGACCTAAGTTTCAGCTCTTGACTTTATAAATTTTGCCCAAAACTCCGAGTACAAACTTTCTGAAGTCGAGGGCAAAATTTCTGAAGTCGAGGCTTGAGGTCGAGGCTTAAACTTCAGCCCTTGACTTTACAAATTTTGCTCAAAACTCCAGCTCTTGACTTCATAGATTTGCTCAAAACTTCAACACTTGACTTCATAGTTTTGCTCAAAACTTCAGCTCTTGGCTTCACAGTTTTGCTCAAAACCTAGTCTTTTGTCTTTATCTGATGAATAGTGCTTTCACCTTTCTTCTATTGGGCTCGATAGCTTTGTCTTGACTTTTCTTCAATTTTTTTTTTTTGTTAAAACTTAAACAACAGTAGAACAAATACCAAACATATATATATTTTTTTAAGTGTTTAAACAATTAAAGATATTTAAATAATTAATTGTGTAATAATTATTCTCATCAAAATCATTTGTGAATATAAAGTTCAATAATCTCCCTTTTTTATGAGAATAAATATGCACAATCAATTCTAAAATAATTCTTAATTGTGCAAATACTTCTCCTCCTTTCTCATCAAAAAGAAAAAAAAAAGAAAAGAAAAAAAGAACACAGACTTTGTTAAAAAAAATGTTAACAAAATCAATTTTCTCCTCCTATCAAAAGCACTTTTCTAAAAAATTTCTCCTCCTTTTTAAAAAAAACTTTGCTTCTCTTTTTTTTTTTTGTGAAAAACCGAGACAAAGAAAAGGAAATTTTCTTTAAAAAAATGTCTCCCCCTTATTCAAACAACCTTTTTTTTTATTTAAAAGAAAATTTAAATAAAACACAGAAGGATATAAACAAATTCATAACAATAGAAAATTATAGAAGATAAACATTAGCATACAAGCACAAACACAAACATGCATGCAAGTGCAAATTTTAGTCTAAAGTTTACAATATTTATCAGCTAAGAAACTTAAGATCAGATTTTCAAGGAAGTTCCTGGTTCAAAAATATTTTAGCACTCATCATCCTTTAACATGCCCAATTCTCCTCTTAAAGTGCAAAATCGTTTTTCACTCAAGGGTTTAATAAAAATATCAGCAAGCTGATGGTTTGTATCAATAAATTCCAAGCAAATGTCCTTCTTTATAACATGATCACGAATAAAATGATGTCTAATCTGAATATGCTTGGTTCTTGAGTGTTGAATGGGATTTTTAGTCAACTTTATAGCACTTGTATTATCATACCAAATTGGTACACTTTCAAATTTTAAACCAAAGTCTAATAAAGTTTGTTTCATCCATAAAATTTGTGCACAACAACTGCTAGGAGCTATATATTCAACTTCAGTAGTTGATAATGCAATAAAATTTTGCTTCTTTGAGTGCCAAGATATTAAAGAATTACCAAGAAAATATCATGTGCTACTTGTTCTTTTCTAATCTACTTTGCTACCAGCAAAGTCAGCATCAGAGTACCCAACAAGTTCAAAAGAAGTATGTTTGGGATACCATAAGCCAATTTCAATAGTGCCATAAGGTACTTGAAAATACGTTTGACTGCACCCAAATGAGATTCTTTTAGGCAAGATTGAAATCGTGCACATACACATACAAAAAACATGATATCAGGTCTAGAAGCTGTTAAATATAACAAACTACCTATCATGCATCTATACATCTTTTCACAAACATTTTTACCTTTTTCATCCTTGTCTAGTCTTACACTAGTGCTCATAGGTGTAGGTTTAGACTTATAATTATCCATTTTAAATCTTTTTAACAAATCTTTAGTGTATTTAGATTGATTAATAAAGGTTCTAGATGTTGGTTGCTTAATTTGTAGCCCAAGAAAATAAGTGAGTTCTCTCATCATACTCATTTCAAATTCTTTTTGCATGGACTCAACAAAAACTTTCATAAGTGAAGAATTAGCAGCACCAAACACAATATCATTTATATAAATCTGTACGATTAATGAATCAGAATTGTGATTTTTGATAAAAAGAGTTTTATTAATTTTTCCTTTTGAAAATCTATTATTTATCAAAAAGCTACTAAGTCTTTCATACCAAGTCTAGGAGCTTACTTGAGACCATAAAGAGCTTTGTTCAATTTAAAAACATGATTGGGAAATTTATTATTTTCAAAACCCGATGGTTACTCGACATAGACCTCTTCTTTTATTAAACCATTTAGAAAAGCACTTTTGACATCCATTTAATAAAGAATAAAATCTTTGTGAGCAGCATATGCCAAAAGCATTTTTATAGATTCTAGTCATGCAACCGGGGCAAAAGTCTCATCAGAATCTATCCCCTCTTCTTGTGTATAGTCTTTAGCAACTAACCTAGCTTTGTTTCTAAAAACCCATTTTGTTCCTATGACAGTTTTATTTTCAAGCCTTGCAACAAGATTCCAAACCTCACTTCTAGTGAATTGGTTTAGTTCGTCTTGCATGGATTGAATCCAAAACTCATCTTCTAAAGCTTCTTCCAAGGTTTTAGGTTCAAGTTTTGATAGAAAAACTAGATTGGTTATGTTTCTAAGAGATGATCTAGTTTGTACCCAATTTAAAGATTCACCTATTATTAAGTCTTTTGGATGTGAACTAGCATATTTCCATTCTCTAGGTAGATTACTAACATGCTCATGCACATCATCAATAGCAGCAGATTTTTCAACAGTAGAAACAGTACCAGAATTTTCAACATCAGAATATGAAAGATCATTTATTCTATCACAAACATCATCAACATCATTATTAACATTTATAGGAGTCAAACCATTATAAAAAACAATATGTATAGATTCTTCTATAACATAAGTTCTTTTATTATATATATGCTTTACTAGATGAAGAATATCTCCTAGAAAGATTCATATATCAGATTTAGCATCAAATTCTCGTAGATATTCTTTTCTATTTATTAAGATATAACACTTTATGCCAAATGGATAAAAATAAGAAATGTTTGGTTTTTTTTCTTTTCCATATCTCATAGGGGGTTTTCTTTATGATTGATCTAATAAAAATTATGTTTGAAATATAGCAAGCGGTATTAACAGCTTTGGCCCAAAAATATTTTGGCAAATTATTTTCACATAACATGGTTCTAGCCATTTCTATTAAAGTTCTATTCTTTCTTTCGGCTACACTGTTCTGTTGTGGGTTCGTGCTAAAAAAGTGTGTTCAATACCATATTTTTAACAAAAATTATTCATTTCAAGAATTTCAAACTCTCCCCATGATCACTTCTTATTAAAGCTATATTAAGACCTTTTCCATTTTGGACTTTCTTGCAAAATCTAAAAAAGACATCATTGGTTTCGTTTTTAGAGGCAATAAAGAAAGTTCATGAAAATCTAGAGAAGTCATCAACAATAACCAAAGTGTGTCTTTTTCGTCATAAACTCAAAGTTTGAGTAGGACCAAAAAAATCCATATGTAACAGTTGCAATGGCCTAGAAGTAGAAACTACATTCTTAGCCTTAAAGGTCTTAGTGCTTTCCTTGTTGACATGCTTGACAAATCTTGTCATATTGAAAATTTAAACTTGGTAAACCTTTAATAAAATTTTTCTTTGCAAGTTTTGGAAATTAATTTCATGTTAGCATGTCCCGATTTTCTATGCCATAATCAACTATTGTCATTTTGAGAATATAGATATGTTTGACTTGATGATTTAAAATCATCTAAATTAATTTTGTAAATATTTTTATATCTATATCCTTCAAAGCGTACTTGGTTATTATCAGTTCTTTCTATAGTACATCTTTTGGTATAAAATGTTACTTTAAAACCATTATCACAAAGTTGACTTATATTAAGTAGATTATGTTTTAGATTATCTACCAACAACACATTATTAATAACAAGATCTTTTTAAGGATAATACTACCTTTACCCAAAACAGTTGATATTCTATCATCACCAAAGGTAACACTCTTTTGATCCATCAAGTCCAGTTTTGAAAATTTGGAAGCAACTCCAGTCATATGCCTAGAGTATCCGCTGTCCAAGTATCATCTATTGCTGCCACTTGAGGATCCCTGCAAAGCAAGTTATTAGTTATTTAGTACCCATTTTTGTTTGGGTCATCTTGGGTTAGAAACAGATAAAACTTCTTTCTTAGCCACCCAAACATACTTGCTTTTATGATCCGAGAGCAAAGCCTTCCTTATTGCACACTTGTGTGCAATATGGCTAGACTTGCCAGAATAATTACAAGTGCCATAAGTGGCTTTTACAAGCCGAGTCTTATGAGACTTATAATTCATGTACCTATTATAACCAGTTCCATATTTGTTATGATCAGATTTTGTTCACCAAGGAGAGTATTTAAATTTTTCTCTCCTTATGTGAATTTAGCTATGACAGCTTTCGAATCATCTAAGCTAGATTTTAGATTTATATTTTCTGTTCTTAGCTCATCTAGCTCTTTCAAAAGTTCATTGTTATTGATATTGTTGCTAGTAGATGCAGGTTTATTATCATCTTTTATAGTTTTTATTTCTAAATTTAAAAGATCACTTTCAATTTTTAATTTATCATTTTGTTCAACCAGAATTTTATTTTCTATTTTTAGTTTCCTATTTTTATTTCTAATTTCATTAATTTTCAGATTCATGCCACTAAGATTTTCATGTAAGCTATCTTTTTCAGAACCTAGAGTTGTTATTATTTCATCTTTTTCTTCATTTTCAATTTTAAGCTCACTAATTTCATCTTGAAACTCTTCTAATCTAACTAAAGCATTTTGCATCAGATTTTTAAGTTGTTTATTGCCTTCTTCATATTTTTTAAGCTTTTTACAAACATTTTTATATATGTCAAGCAATTCATCATTAGAGCAGGAAGTTGAAGGATTGTTTACCTCATCGTGGATTGCCATGAAGCATAACTCTTCTTCATCAGCATCCGATGACTCTTCATCACTCCAAGTAGCAATAAATGCTTCCCTCTTTGATCTTTTTTGTGATTTCTTGAGGAGAGGGTAGTTTGGTTGGATGTGTCCTGGTTTTTGGCACTTATAGCACACAACATCTTTCCCTTCCTTTCTAAACTTTGAGGAGCCACCAGCTTTCATAAATTTGTTAAAATTCATTGCAAACAACACAACATCCTCGTTTATCTCCTCCTTATCAGAATCATCGTTGGTTGCCTTTAGAGCAATAGCCTTCTTTTGGGATTCTATACTTTGATTCTTAATGAGCTCATGAGTCTTGAGTGCACCAAGAAGCTCTTCTTTTGTCAGTGTGCTAAGATCCCTGGCTACCTCTATTGCTATCCGTTTTGCTTCCCATTCCATTGGCAATGATCTAAGCAATTTTGAATTTATTTCAACATTAGTAAAGCTCTTGCCCAAAACACTCAAAGGATTAATAATATTAATGAATCTATCATTCATTTGATCAATTGTTTCACTAGGCAGCATCTTAAAACTTTCAAATTGACCAACCAACAAGCTTATTTTAGTGTCTTTGATCCTTGAAGTTCCTTTATAAGTTACTTCAAGTTCATCCCGGATTTCTTTAGCAGATTTAAAAGTATAAACTCTATTGAAATCACTTTCATTCAATCCACAATGAAGAATATTCATGGCAGCTTCATTATAATCTAGTTTTTTCTAATCATCTTCTGAATATTGATCTTCATTTTTATTTTCAATTGTAAATGGTCCTTTTTCAACTACTCTCCATATTAATTTATGTTGAGCTTTCAAAAATATATTCATTCTATACTTCCAATAAAGGTCATTGTCTCCACTAAGAAGCGGTGGCCTATTTATAGCTTGACCCTCTAAGAATCCTAGTATATTAGAAGCCATGATCTTTTCTTTTTTACGTTTAAGCAATCAACCATATGAGATCAGGCTCTGATACCAATTGTTAAAAATAATACACAAGAAATACTTAAGAGGGGGGTGTGAATTAAGTATTACAATTTTTTTTTCGGTTTTATCAAACCAGATTAATTAACTAAGATAAGATAAAAGTTAGCTTAAACAAACAAATGCGGCGGAATAATTAATTAAAACTGATTAATAAATAAGCAGTGATAAAGAAGCACAAAGAGAGAGAAAGAGAAGCAACATAAGGATTTAATGTGGAGTTCAGCCTATTGCCCTCAAAGAGGACTTTTACCACTATATTGATTATTCCAAAATCAATACACCTCTTAGATGAGGAATTACAACAAAACCTATCACAATGGGACTTTTACAATTGCCTTTCATAAAGGACTTCCACTTGATAAATCAAGTGTTGTGTTGGTAACACACGACCAGACTTCAAATGCCTCCCACTGAGGACTTCTCTTTGCCTTCAACGAAAGACTTCCTACCTAATCGCAATTAGGACGATGCTGGTAACTTCAAACCAGACTTCAAATGCCTCCCACAGAGGACTTCTCTTTATCTTCCACGAAGGACTTTTAACTTTGCCTCTACGGGGACTTCTTTTACAAATACCTCATTTGAGGACTTTTTACAAATAGCTCCTACAAGAGTAAATTTACAAACTGGAAAGCTCTTAAAAAGAAACACTCCTATTTGAATAGATTTACAACAGAAAATAATTTATGAATTTTACAAATTCCTTTTACAAACTGAGCTCCTTAAATAAGCAGATAAACAACTTTTGTAAATCTTAAACAGTGTTAAAAAACTCTTGTTTAAAGTGTATTAGCAAATTTCGAAACAAAGCACTAATTGTTCTCTTAAAAAAAATTAAAATCAACGAAAACGAGAACAAAAACACAAGTAAAAAAAAACTTTACAGAACGTTATTTTCATTTTTACTGTGTGTTCAAAAATTCAAAAATTTTCATTCTTTTTCAAAAAGAAGATAATATTCTATTTATAGCTCTTGACAAAAATTTGCCCGTTATCAAAAAGTTTCAGACAACTCATACTTTTAATATACTTAACATTTTAATAACGTGTAAAAGTCAAAAGCAGTGAAAGAGTATTAAATGTGTTTGACACATGTATTAAATGCATTCCAACATCGCTTTTCTTTCTAAAGTCGAGGGCAAACTTTCTAAAGTCGAGGTCTGAGGTCGAGGCCTAAGCTTCAGCTCTTGACTTTATAAATTTTGCCCAAAACTCCGAGTACAAACTTTCTGAAGTCGAGGGCAAAATTTATGAAGTCGAGGCTTAAACTTCAGCTCTTGACTTTACAAATTTTGCTCAAAACTCCAGCCCTTAAATTTATGATTTTGCCCAAAACTCCAGCCTTGACTTTACGATTTTGCCAAAAACCCCAGCCCTTGACTTTACGATTTTGCCAAAAACTCCAACTCTTGACTTCATAGATTTGCCCAAAACTTCAACACTTGATTTCATAGTTTTGCTCAAAATTTCAGCTCTTGATTTCATAGTTTTTCCCAAAACTTAGTCTTTTGTTTTTATCTAATGAATAGTACTTCCCCCTTACTTCTACTGGACTCGATAACTTTATCTTGACTTTTCTTCAACTTTTTGTTTTGTTAAAACTTAAGCAACAGCAGAACAACTACAAAGCATATATATATAAATATTTTAAGTATGTAAATAATTAAGGATATTTAAATAATTAATTGTGTAATAATTATTCTCATCAAAATCATTTGTGAACATAAACCAATGTTGTCATCAATATGCTTGGGCACTGTCCCAAGTGAACATTTCAACTTACTTATGGGCTGGATTCTATCACGACCCTAAAAGGGAACTAGTAGAATTAATCTAAAGTTATAATATCACGTGCGCACTTGCAATATAAGAACCGCTTTACAAGTCAAAATTTACAAAATTCTACCTGAAAATTAATTTACATTTCACTAATGAATTAATACGTTTGTGATTAATAAAGGAAGCTTGAATTCCCACAGTCCACCAAACCGTAGAGAATCTATATTCCCTACCAAATAGTAAAATAGAATAGATCATTTATATTTTTTCAAACTTTAAACGATTGTGCAATTAATCTAATTTCTAGTCTAAACTTATTTTACATAGAACAAAATCTCAACTAATTATACTATATAATTCTTATTTCCAACTTGTCTTCTATCTTCAAGGAATCTTCTCCATACAGTCTTAGCTCATTCTTAATGCTTTAGCTATTCTTATACAAAACTATAGGGGCGTGAGCTTATCCAAAGTTTGGTGAATAACATGACAAAAACACACTCTAAACAATTGTCAAACAAGTGTAATTAACAAACATATGCAATGCAACACTTAATCATATGGAATGCATCGTTTGGATGACCGAAATCCAAACTGATGGAGATTTATGCCCTCTCTTGGGGTTGAAGGAACTAATACTAATAATCCACACCTAGGAGAGACTAAGAACTAAGGAATGATGATTTCCTTTCAACTTGTTTATTACTTATACACATAAGTAATATAACCTCAACTTCACCTTAGAATTAACTAAAGAAGAAGGATTTCCTTTTTAAACTCATTTGTTATTTATATATACATACTAATAACATAACCTCTACTTCAACTTAGAACTTGGAAACTTCACTAAGTATTAGCCATTTCATGAGACATCATAGGCGATGTCCTTCGATGCCTACTTAGTTCCTATAGAATCGACACAGTAACAGAAACTTATCGTAAAACTAGGAACATTTTATCTAGAAGAAACAACAGTAATCAGATAACCGAAATGCTAATACGTAGTGTGGTTACCCAATGAAATGCATTATATGCAATCGCACAATGCATGATTATTTAATTAAATAACCAAATAGTATTAAGACCAATTATTAAAGTGACCAATCAATCAACAAACACTCATCAACAACAACTGCCCAATCATTATAAACAATGTGTGATCACTTTTATTTTAATGATTTATCAAACAATACCATCATCAACCAGCATACGATACCCAGTCCCCACGCATATTCAATTATGCTTATTTTAATTTAGGTGCAACTACATTACAAGCACATACAAGGTGATAAGATTAATGTCACCTGGCATCCAAGCTAAGTCATAGCAAACTCTTGGAAACATCAAATATCACTTCGTTCCTCTTAACAAATAAGAGGATAACTACTTATTACTTTTATTGGCACAGGCTTTATCAAATCTTAGCATTCCAACTCACTTTTAATTCATTAAATTACACTTGATTAACACATAGATTTATATTAAACTTATTTGATCATATACTAAGTAGGAATCCCACCACAGCTGCAATGATTGCCTTGCCAAAATTACAACAGTTTTTTATTGTCTATCAAATTATTTATTTTCTTTTGTTTATAATCTTTGTTGTACAAAAACATCCTTATTCTTTATCACTCATAAAAGCACTTTAATAGACTCTATTCTATATCAAAAACTCATTTATATTAATAAACAACATTTGAAACAACATATTCCCTTTATCATTTAAAGCCAAATCTTACATATTTTAATTACATCTAAGCTAATTATAAGTTAAGTCTACATTCTTAACTTAGTCAAGTTAATTAGACTTAATCAATCTAATTTATTTTGGTTTACAAAAGTTTATTAATTCAAATTGAACTTAGATCAATTAATTAATTCATTTCATATATAAGATTCATATTAGCTTAAGTCTATTAAGTCACTCTACATTTCAAATTATATTTGTATAGACTTAACTTAACTTTACTAAGTTGATTAAACTTAATAGGTCTAATTCATTTTTAACTCATTAAAGGTTTATTAAGCCGTGTTGAACTTAATTTTATTTACTAAGTTTATTTTATATTTAGAAACCATGTTAACTCGAATTCATTGCTAAAATTTATTCTTTAAATTAACTTAAATTAATTCATTCATAATTATGCAAATACTAACTTATCATATCTATCATTTACTATTCATTTATTTCATTTTATTTTTATTTTATTTTATTTTATTTTGACTTATATGAAGAACACAAGCAAAACAGGGGATGGTGCACACCCATGCTCAAGGTCGTGCCCTCAAACACTGGCAAATACACGGCCGTGTTTACCCCATGTTTTCATTGAAATCTTCAAGGATTTGAAAACAGACAGAAGCACGATGAGATAGGGTTGACTGTGCTCTAGCTTTGCTTCTCTTTTCATAATATACACATAAGAAATAGAGAAAAGCATGGTGGGATAAGGCTCATCGTGTTCTAGCCGTGCTGTTATGGAAATATACATGTAATCTGAATTAGAGAGAAGCATAGTTGGATTGGTTTGGTCGTGTTCTAGTCGTGTTTCTCCTTTGATAAGTAAAATAAAATAGCAAGACTAGTACATTTCCTTGTGTTTTCCCTTCGTGCTTATAGCTCTGTTTTTATTTTTTGAAATTCAACTTATTTTACTATTTGTTTTGCATCAAAATTCAATATCTAACATCTGAAACTCAACATATAAACTTAGAATCATCATCTATAAACATATTTCTATTTCATATATCACCAAAATCCTAATTCTAACATACATGACTTTGCTTATGTTTTAACATATAAGTTCATATATTACAAGTTTTATTTTAAATCTTACTTATATTTAGTTTTAATTCCTCACATACATGCATAAACAACAATCTAAATAAAGAAAATAACCTTACTTACTTGTTTTGGTAGAACTTCAAATAAAACTTCACTACTCCTCCTCCTTATTATTGATGTAGTTTCTTCATACTTAATCTCCATCTTTTATCGTATTTTTCATCTTTTATTTTTCCTTTAATCCTTTTGCAATTGAGATTTTGGGGTTTGATGCTTGAGAAAAGAAAACATAAAAGAAGAAGAAGAAAAGGAAATGAAAGAATCGAAAGAAAGAAGAAGAAAGAAAGTAAAGGAAGCAAATGTAAAAGGAAAGGATAAGGAAAAGAGATATTTACAAATATTTAACAGTAAATGTTTTGATTTAAAGTTTTTAGATAACTATCTTAAATATTAAAAATAATTGAGAGGAAATTTTAGAATATATATATATATATATAAATAAAATCGATAACTTGAATTAAAAATCTAGTTTAGAAATTTAATTTTGTAAAAACTTGATATTTAGTAAGTAGTTGAACTCAAAATTTATGAGGATTACGAAAATAAATTTAGCTTAAAATAGCTAATTTTATGTCATTTATAAATTTAAATTGTTGAGCTTGAAAATTTGGATCATTTATATATTGGAAGAAAAAGGTTTCAAATTGATGATTACAAAGAATTCTAATAATTCAATTCCTAAAATGGAATAAAGCTTAGGTTTCACAAATTTACTAAACATTTAAATTGAGTTTTCAAAAGTATAGAGATTTGAATTGGAAAGAAAAAGGGATTTAGAGATTTGAAAACGAAAGAAAAAGAGTTTGATTTAAGAATTGCAAAAGATGATAATTTGATTTTGTTGAAAAAGACTGTTAAAGCAAATGGATAAATTTGAAAGAAATAGAATCTAGTTTTGATGGTTGACAAGAATTAAGAAATTTGATTCATGAAAGGAATTGTTGAAGCAAATAGATAATTAGAAAAGATTATTTGAAATCTTAATCCTAATTTTATCCATTTATTAACTTGATTTATATTAGTCTATCTAGTTATATTCAATAATTTAATTTACTTGATTTAATCAAACTATCTAAGCTTAATCTCTAAGCTGCATTCTAATCAAAATTCTAAATTAATCATCCATTAGTAATTTACAATTTATATAAACTTCAAATTCTATAATTAAGAAGCTTTTGATCATTTTAAGATTTATTCTTTCACTTATACTTTATTGTGCTATTCTGATTATTTTAGGTTAAATTTTAATATTACATTTCATTTCTATTGGAACTCTAAATTATTGGGCAATCTATTATTTATTTACTCATCATTTATTTCTTTAATTATCAGGAACATTATATTTTATAACTTTTATTGTTACTATCATCTTAGTTAAAATTTTATCCTCATTCATTTATGGGTGCATATATATATATATATATATATATATATATATCGAATTCTACTCTTTTATATTTGTTAGGCATCATTAAAAAGTTATGAAAGCAAAAAAAAAAAAATTATATCTTAAAATTTTGTTTGTAACAATTCAAATATTTTATATGCTAATTAAATTGATCATATTTTAATATTCTTAAATTACAAAAAATTAAAAGTAATTTTTATAGCTTTTATTAAAATCCATTTTAAAAAATTATAATATTTACTTAATAATTTTCATATTCAAGTTATACCATTTTGGGTGATTACATATTCGATTTCGATGGCCTTATTCCAGATTAGACAGTTTTTTAAATAATGAAACAATTAATTTAGAAAAGTTAGATCTAGGACCCATTTATCAGTTCTGATTCTAAACCGGCCCAGATCCGAGTCCGACCAGTTGCATTCCTAAACAAACAAAAAAACTCTCCAAAGTCCATTAGGTACCAGCACACAGGGCCAGTGACGAGAGTGTCTGCATGTTTTCTGTCGACACTGGGTTCAGAATTCCGAGTTTCGAGCTAAATCATACTGAAAGTCACTATAAACATTTCTATTTTCCCCCCCTTTTTGCCCCTCGTTTCTGATCCAAATCCTGAAATCAATCAAAATTCATCATAATACCATAGTAAATCCAACATGAACCCCACCTCAATTTGCATCTCTTCTTCTTCATCATCTTCAAATAATTCCTCCACTAAAGCTTGGATAATCCACGGAATCGTGACCGGAGCCGCCATTGCGGTGGCAATTGGAGCTAGGGCATATCTGGGTAGATCGAGGAAATTCCGGAGCCGGGTCGTTGGAATTATACCCGCCCGGTTCGCTTCTTCTCGGTTCCAAGGCAAGCCTCTTGTTAATATCTTGGGCAAGCCCATGATCCAGGTATATCAAGTTCTGGTCTTTTTTGCTTCTTGTGATTCCTATTGTGTTGTTTTGTTAAATCGAATTATAAAGTCAAGTGCTTCGTAAGTTATTAATAATTAAGTTTGGTTCTTGGGATCACAAGTTCAGATATGGGATTGTGGGAATTTTGAAAGTGTCGGTTTTTATTGAAATGGAATTAGTTTTGGATGTTCTGCAATTGGGTTTTGATTTCGCGTCGAACTCGTGTCAATTACTTATTAGAAAAAAGTAAAATCATATTAATTTTGAATCTTGGTGTGTGTGTGTGTAAGTAAGTTGTGTATAATTTTATTATATTATTTTTTTTTTTGCCTTCGAAAATTAAAAAAATTCCTGAACCTAGTGGGGGTACAGAGAGCGGGAAAGCTTCAATGAACTAAAATGCTAGATGAATTAATTGTGCTTTATAATTACGGGTAAAATTTTTCTATAAATTATGCACTATCCCCCTTGCTTATTGAGAAAGCATTGGCACTTTTCCGCTACTCGTTCGAACATTTACGGCTCGTTCACTTTGCTAAATGAATAAAGTTGTAATGGAATTCCTATTACGAAGGAATTAAATAAAGCTGTAATATGATTTTTTTTTATTAATTTTTTTATTTAAATGATGGTATTTTGAAAAAAAGATAGTTTCAGTATAGATTTGAATAAAGAATGACTATTCAATATTTTGTATAATAGGGATTCATTATGTAATCGCTATTCGGTGAACTAAACGGCGTAATAGCTATTCGTAAAGAAAAAAAGCTGTAATAAAATTGCAATTACAACGAAGTGAAAGAACAGTTAGTGTATTAGTACCACTGAATCTTTTTTTGCCAAGAGAGTAGCCCCCGGTTCCACCACTGGTTTAAAAGTATTTGGATGGAGTCGTGTTGTCGTGTCATATTAAGAATGAGCAACCCTTACCAAAGTGTTGTTTCTTGATCCTTTGTTAGTATGGATTTGTTGTCCGAGATCAAGCTGATGGTAGTGACAAAGGGACCGGATCTGTACGGCTACTAAATCGGAACGTGATTTCTCTGATAAATTGGCAAAAAGGAAATAATTGGAACTCTATGGTTTTAAAAGAATTTGATGAATGATTTGTACTATTGTCAGTCAAGGCAAACATTCTTTCTCATAGTGATTATCTAAGATGTGCACTACTAATTATCTTGTTTTCCAATAGAGAACTTGGGAGAGGGCTAAGCTGGCTGCATCTTTGGATCGTGTTGGTATGTTCTCTAGTCGATCTGATATTAACATCATCTATATTGGCTGCAAGTCCGTTTGCATGTTGATTTTTTTTCCCCTATTGTGGTGAAAGAGATTACTTCTGGACCATCTAATTTCTTTAGATGCTTTCACTGATTTATTGCTCACCATCTATGGCTTCCCTTCAATCTAAGGCCAAGTGCAATGTTAACTCCTACATGTGCAAATTGGACAGTTTTACCAGTAATTATAAAGGTTCACCACTCATTTGATTATTGTGAGGTTTATGACTAACATTGTACTACTAGGATAACTGAGCAACAACCGTGGGTTGTGTTGATTGTTGGTCTTGATTTGAGTTACTTAATTGGCATTTGCACAATTACAAAAAAAAAAAAATGATGTGTACATGGCACACAGTTACTATAATCTGGGTAATTGAGTACATGCATGAGCTGGATTTTCTCATTTGAGCTTCTCTTGGAATAGTTGTTGCTACGGATGATGAGAAGATTGCAGAATGTTGTCGAGGATTTGGAGCTGATGTAATCATGACTTCAGAATCTTGTCGTAATGGTAATGCTTTCTTCTGTAAATGGAGAATCATAATTCTTACTCGATAACCTCCTTCATTTTATTACTCCTGTTCTATTTTGGTGGCATCTTTTCAGGCACTGAACGTTGCAATGAAGCACTTCAGAAGCTTGACAAGAAGTATGACATTGTGGTCAATATTCAAGGTGACGAGCCCCTTATTGAACCCGAAATAATTGATGGAATAGTTCAAGCTCTGCAGGTATGATAATAATGACTCCGTTCTGATTTAGTAATATATATTCTTCAATAGAAACTGACTTCACTTGGATGAATCTGATGTTTATACATGAAAAGATCATCAGTTTTTGCTAAAGTTCTCGATGGTGTTGTTTGTGATTTCATTGTGTTTTTGCAGGCGGCACCTGATGCAGTATTTAGCACTGCTGTCACATCCTTGAAACCTGAAGATGCACTTGATCCAAACAGGGTGAAGTGTATTGTCAACAAACATGGTTATGCAATCTATTTCTCAAGAGGGTTAATTCCTTTCAACAAGTGGGTTTTTAATTTTAGCATTTGTTTGTTTGTTCATAAAGATGCTGTAGTCTTTTTCGAAATGCTTTTAAGTTTTAACATGGAATTTGTCACAGCTACTTGGTTTTCGGTTTTCCTGTTAATTATTTTAGCAATTATATAATAAATTTCACATAAAAATTTATTTGTTACGAATGTATATGTCTGCAAAATGCAGGGGTGGCAAGGTTAATCCACAGTTCCCGTACATGCTACACCTTGGACTTCAGGTACAAAGTTGTTATATAATACTAGTCTATGGTGTCAGTGACTTCTCTGAATGTCCCAAATAGCAATGTTCTTTCTTTCTCGATATGTAACTGTTTGGTTCTCATGTCTTTCCAGAGCTATGACTCGGAGTTCTTAAAGATATATTCGGAGCTCCAGCCTACCCCTCTCCAGCTAGAAGAGGATTTGGAACAGCTTAAAGTTCTTGAAAATGGTTATAAAATGAAGGTACCATAACTTGTTGCTTTCTCATTCCTTCTTTATAAGTGGATAGTGCTGAATTTCACCTCTTAAAACTTCGAGACATAGCAATTGTCTTTTAGTTTAAAAGGAAAAAAAAAAAAAAAAAAAAAACCTTTTTCTCTCTCTTTCTTTCACCCTCTTTTGAATCATTGAATGTCAAGGTGTGAGTCACATGCTGCACAGTTAAAAGTAGCTCACAGTAAATTTAGTCTATGTAGATGTGTTTTTTCGTGCGTAGTCAGTAATACATGATGGGGATGATGCTCTTACCAGACTTATCCTCTGCTTATATCATTAAACTTTGAGTTTATCATGGCAAGATTGTTAGTGGTTCAAAGTGAAGAGAATATCGTGTGACATAGACATGAAGAGAAAGAGTACACATTCATGGAAGTCAAAAACGTCACTATCATTGCTTCACTAACACCAACCATCCGCTAAAGAATCTTATTTTCTGCTTGCAAAATATGGTTTGTGCAAACTACCTCTGCATTTACAGGTAATAAAGGTCGATCATGAGGCTCATGGTGTTGACATTCCAGAAGATGTTGCCAAGATAGAATCTCTTATGCGTGAAAGAAACATAGAGTAAGGTATGCAAAACCGGTCCACTTCTCATGTTTAAATAAGAATGTTCTAGCCAGTTTTTGTGCAGTCCACTAGCTTGTTGCTTCTTTTCCAAAACATCGAGGGCGACGGAAATCAGGCATTCTCAGCAACTGATTCACCTGGCCTCTCTCTTTCTTAATTCTCTATTTGTCTTCTATTCTCTCTTCCGGTCGTTCGGTGAGGTAAGCTGTCATAGTTCCACATATTTGTGGCTGGTGGTAATCAGTTCTGTAACTTATTGTGAGTTCCCTAGAATGAAGCTTTATTTCTAGATGTAAAATTTGTTGAAGGTCTCCTTTAATTTATATGTAATCAACATTCATCAATTTGATTTATCTATATTTTTCCTTTGCCAAAATATGTGAAGTAGACCTTATTCTAGCTTTTCTATTCATTAAGCTATGTTACTAAGTAAATTTTATTTATGAGTAAATTACATTAAAAGATATTAATGTTGGGGTGAGTTTATTTAAGTATCAATATTTCAAGTGGTTAAAAAATTAATGTTTTGTAAAGTTAAACAATTTATTAATGTTTTGCAAAGTTTATTTAAAATATTTATATTTAAATTGTTTTTGAATAATTTTCTTCAATTTTACTCAAATGGACATCTTGCTTGGCTTGCTTTATAAAATGTTATTATCGTTTTTAACCGTTCAAAACGTTAATACTTTTAATATAAATTGTCCTTAATAGTAATTAAAATAAAAAATAAAAAAAACTCACTTATATGTAGATTCTTGTTTATAGAAAGTTTGAGGCTTGCCAACTAAACATACCATCCTTCTATCTTGAATTGGTTGAGTGAAAACTTTCATATTGGCATATTGGGCCTGCCGGTTTGAGTTGCCCAACTCAAGGAGCAGTTGGTGCGCCGCAACATTGACGAGTTAGGCAAGCTAAACATAGAAAACGTTCCATTCCTATTGCACGAATTTATGTTTTTATGCTACAGAACAATCACTGTCCCGACTAATGTTTAAACAATCACAACTTTGCTCCATATTTCATGAATATTAAGAAAATTTTAGTGATTTAATGCAACGATGATTGATACTTGAAGGAAATCACAAATGTCTAATCATTTATTCAAACTTTCGAACTTCTTTGCATCACATCGTGGCTATCAATTAGTATTTTAGTCGTATGGGTTGATCCTTTTGTGAAGGTTCGAGGATTTGGGATGGTTTAGCAGCCATGCAGCTGTCTCGACTCGGGAAAACATGGGAGAAGATGTTGCATCAACACCTCACTAATGAAATGACTAATGTTGCACAGCTCCAAGCAGATTTAGCACTAATTTTTGCATTCTTAAGTTGCAACATTTCTCTCGGGAAATATAGAATAGAATAAAAAATGGTAACATTTTGAGATATTTGAACAGCATAGGTGAAAAGGAAGATCATTATAATTACATATTAAAGCTAGACTAGAAAAGGCTAGAGTAAGAGATGATACAAATTACTAGAAGTGAAGGACGAATTTGTGCCCTTTCATTTAAGATCCCAAGAAAGAAAATAAAGAGAAAAGGGCGATAATTTATAAAAGATTTAAATCTTATTGATGAAAGCCTTGAGCACAACACTTATGATGCTGTTACAAGACTGTGTAAGGAAATGTTTAAGAAAAATTACAAGTGAGAGAGTGTGTTTGATTCATTCTGTCATGAGGGGTCTTCTTCCAACCTCTCCTTTGGAGACAGCTTTTCTCTCCTTCGCAGAGAGCGTTCACCCCGTCACAAGGGGTCTTCTTCTGACCTCCTTTTAGCCTTTTTCACAGTTGCTAAGATCCACGACTCCTTTTAACTCATTTCCTTACCACCTTGCATCCATAAATTGAGCTTTTGCTCCCAAATTTAAAAACCCTAACCGCTTTAATCTTTCCGAAAATAGCATAGAAATCCTTATCTTAACCCACCAAATCTTAACTCACCTCTTATCCCTTTTTAGAAATAACCTTGTGGTCTTACCAACATTTCCACACCCTCAAAACAAATCCTACTCCCTCTAAATTAACATCCCTGGACACCGTTGTCTCCTACTACCCAAAGACTCTTGATTGAGATTCCCCGTTAAGAATCCTTGAGCCTACTTTGCTATGACAAGTTTTATGGAAAAGAAGCAACTTTATGGGCATCCACGTGCAGGATAAGGTTCTCCACCAGTCTTAAAGGTGTTTCCATTCTAACTCTTTATGTCTAAAGAAATCTCAATATATTCATAGTTTTAAAACAAGTTTTTCTAGTTGTCTTGGTTGTTCTTTAAGTTTTGTGTTGTGTTACTTTGCTTCTCTGAGCCCTGTTTTATTTTCTCTATCAACTTCTTTCCTTCTTTACGTCTATGTGTATTGTTTTCAGATGGCTGAGCAGAATAGATCAACTACCCACACCTATTTCAATACCGATGGGGGAGATAACCAAGTAGCCTTCGAGCTTGACACTCAAGAACCATGCCAGTCTCAATGGAAAGTAGTGCTTGTGTGCCAGATTATCTCAGACAAAACGGAAAATAAGGCGGCAGCAATATCAGCGGTGAAGAAAATGTGGAAAACTTATAGTGGTTGTGTGATTGTTGCAACCAAACCAAACTTGTACGTGTGTACTTTCAACAACAAGTACGCCATCTTAAACATTATTCGAGATGGTCCTTAGGCCTCTTTGGGCAAACTTTTGGTTTTGAACACAAGGGAAGCACATCAAAATATTGAGGATGTATCACTTAAGAAATGTCCAATTTGGCTCTAGATCTACAGTCTAAAACTGGACCAGATGACTGATAGTAATGCAATCAAGATTCGTGAAACAGTAGGTAAAGTTCTAATTCATGAGCCACTTCATCTTAAGGGAGGTGCTTTAAGGGATTTTCTTCATGTTAGAATCAACTTGGCTTGGAGCAACCCGATAAAATCTAGAATATAGGTAAGCCACAACAAAGCAGATAAATACTATGTGCAATTTAAATACGAGAAACTACCGGACGTTTATTTCAAGTGTGGTTGTTTTAGGAATACTACAACTAGCTACGAAGCCAATAGTGAGAAAAATTTGGACTCTTAGCTAAGAGCCTCATCAGTTAGACCAATCTCAGAAGGGGAAGGCTTTCTAAATTTCAACTCCCCAACTTAATCCTCATCCTTTGATGTAAATTCAAGTGAATCTTCAACTGCCTTTATATTCTCCCCACTTTCACGCAACATCAGAAAAATCTAACTTTGACACACCTACTATAGCCAATCCATTGCTAAAATGCCTCTCCCAACCATACATCCCCCTCTTCTGAAAAAGCCACTTACATGCCAGCTACCTATGGTAGCAAACCCACATACCACCTCTGCTATCAAATGTTTCACCACACTAGCCTCTTGAGCAAGAAGACCAAGAAGTCACAAGCCCCATAAATCATACACTTCTCCACCCCTGACCTTTAATAAAACTCTACAAGACAAGATTACACAAATCGACCAACCATCACAGTGCCCCTCCTCTCAACCTTTGTCTCCCATAACCATGACCCCAAGAGTTCCTACTATATGGAGTTCCCAGACTCCCCCCTTTCCACACTAAACCCACATGCCTTAGCCATTCCCTCCCCATCACACCTAGTTACAGCTTTAAAAACTCTATCAATCAAAAGGGCTGTGGATGAGGAGCTGATGGGGCCTTAAAAAAGAATGAAATTTGGCATGAGCAGTTCGATGAAGAAATCCCCTGTCAAGAAATCCCCATGTAAGAGGGGAAGAAAATCCAAGAAGCAAACTCTTGTACTCACAATCGCTGATCCTGTGTCTCAAGCAGGAGAAGAAACACAGGGAAACGTAGTACTGGTGCCTATCACTTATCATCAATCTCTACTCAATGGCTATGGTGGTTGGCCAGAAGCAGCCACACGAGAGCCATGATCATCATAAGCTGGAATTGTCAAGGTCTGGGGCCCTCCTTGACAATTCAACATCTCAAGGGTCTCATGCGAAGACATAATCCTACTATCATTTTTCTAATGGAAACAAAGAACGATTCAAGCAGGTTGTCTAGCATTAGAAGGAAGCTAAAGATGGGAAATGAATTCTATGTACCTCCAAGTGGATTATCGGGTGGCTTAGCTTTATGGTGGACAGACGACGTCCATATTAACCTGCATTTTTCCAATAAAAACCATATCAACTCATCCGTCTTTCTAGTTGATGGTTCTCTTTTTGCTCATAATCTTGGGTCTACGTGGACCCTATTTTGCACAAACATCAATTCTTATGGAGATAGCTAGAGGAGATTGGTGCTTCTTTTTCCTCCTCACCTTGGCTATATGTGGGAGATTTTAATGACATTTTATTCAGCTATAAAAAGGTGGGGGCAATTCCTAGGTGACCTGGATTGGTTGATTGTTTCAACGCTATGGTACTCAACACCAACTTGAATGACTTGGGATATAAAGGACCATGGTTCATGTGGTTAAACAGAAGACAAGGAGGCTAGTTGGTTCCTGAAAGGATTGATCGAGCACTAGGATCTCAAGAATGGCTAGATAAGTACCCAAATACCCAAGTATTTCATAGTGAGCTAGTTTGATCTGATCACTCTGTCTTAGTCATAGACTCGCACTTTTCAAATGGAAAAGGCGGAAGAAAGTTCAAGTTTGAACAAATGTAGAATACTTCTAGCAGTTATATGGATGCGATAAATGAGGCATGGAAAGATCCTACTTCGAGCTACCATCTTTATCCTTTAGGGTTTAAGTTGAAGAGTTGTAGACTCAAATTAAAAAAGTGGAGTAGAGAGGCTTTCACCAACAACGCGAATGAGATATGTAGATTACAAATAGCCTTAAAGGAGAATCAAAAGAATATGAATTGTGATCTAGAGCAGTCTTTATTGTGTCAAATCTGCAAAGCATGGGAGAGGGCAGAAATATACTGGAGACAAAGATCTAGAATTAGTTGGCTGAAAGATGGTGATCGAAATACTAAGTCTTTTCATCAATCTACCATCATGCGCAGACAAAGGAGAAAAATTCTAAGGTTGAAGGGTGAAGATGGGAGATGGATAGAAGAGGAAGAAATCATTATGAAGACCTTCCAGGACTATTATAACAATCTGTTCAAATCTGATGATGAGAGACATTGGAATAATGTGTTAAGATCCGTAACTTTACTTATTACAGATGAAATGAATTCCTCTATAAGGAAACCAATCACCTTAGAAGAGATCAAAGCCGCAGCTTATCAGTTGGTGCCTTAAAAGCACCGGGACCATATGGTTACTCGGGTATCTTCTATCAACGATATTGGAACATTGTGGGTAGCTGTGTGGTAGACATCGCTCTGGCGTTCTTTAATTCAGGTACTCTCCCTTATTTCCACAACTCCTCTGAAATTGTGCTTATTCCAAAGTCTCTTCCCTTCATGAGGTTGGGCATTTCCGTCTAATTAGCCTTTGCAACTTCATTTACAAAATTATTTCCAAGGTGCTTGTGAATAGATTGAAACCATACCTAAATGAAATAGTCTCTGAGTGATTTTATGCCTGGTTGAGTTGTACATGATAATATCTTAATAGCCCATGAAGCGTTTCATATCTTAAGAATCAAGAGTCATAGTAATAAAACATATTGAGTTTTAAAACAAAGCCTATGATAGGGTAAAATGGGACTTCTTAAAAAGAGTCATGGAAAAACTTGGCTTTTGTGATTTAGGTCAGGGGGGTAATGGAGTGTGTCACTTTAGTGTCATTTTGCTTATCAGTCAACAATAAAGTGGTAGGTTATGTGAGGCCTTTGAGAGGTCTTGGGCAAGGAGAGCCGCTCTCCCAAAATTTATTTCTCCTAATTGCTGATGTGTTGTCAAGACATGTAGAGCATGGTGTTACTAAAAATCTTCTTGCAAGTTTAAATATCAAGCGGACTTGCCCGGTGATATCTCATCTTTTGTTTACGGATGACTCATTGTTTTTTGTAGAAACAACCTTAAGGAATTTGCAGGTCCTAAAAGATATTATCTAAGACTATTGCCAAGCTTCGAACCAGCAGGTAAATATGCAAAAATCCAGCATTTTCTTTAGTGCCAACACACCGACGGATAGAATGGGGGAATTTTGTAGGATATTAGAGATTCCTCTCACACTTAATCCAAGAAAATACCTTGGTTTGCTAACTATTTGGGGAAGAAATAAGACTGAAGTGCTTTGGTTTGTAAAGGTTGTTTGAAGCTTCAAAGTTGGAAGAGATGCTTACTATCCTCTATGGTAGAGAAACCCTTATCAAAGCTGTTGCAAGTGCTATTCCATCCTACTCAATGAGTTGCTTTAAATATCCAACCAAATGGTGCAAAGAGGTAAGTTCCATGATAGCTCATTTTTGGTAAGGTCAACAGGATGATGAACGGAAAATACACTAGCAAAGTTGGGATAAGATCACCTTACCGAAGTCCAATGGTGGGTTAGGTTTCAAGGATCTTCAAGATTTCAATCTAGCCATGCTCACAAAGTTAGCTTGGAGAATCATGAAAAAACAGAAAGCTTTATGGTTAAGATTCTAAAAGGCATTTATTCCCCTCAAAGCTCCTTTTTGCAGGTCAGAAGAGGATCTAGAGACTCATGAGCATGGTCAAGTGTTCTACAAGGGAGAGATATCCTTCTAAGAGGAGCCATATGGCAAGTTAGAGATGGCCAGTCAATTGGCATCATGAAGGATAGGTGGATTCCAAGCTTAGAAAAATGTCAGCCACTTCTTAAGAACATTTATAATATCCCAAACTTTAAAGTGGCAGATTTGATACACCAGCAGTCCAACTCTTGGAATATTCATGAATTGAATTATTGGTTTGACTCAATGACTATTAGAGCTATACTCAAGATACCACTTCCCTTGAGCTATAGGGAAGACAAGGTCGTATGGCCCTTTGAAAAATCAGGAACATGTAGTATCAGGTCAGCAAATAATTTCCTCAAGTGCTCATCAAGGTCCAGTCATCAACAAGCTTCGAGTTCACACATTATTAAGAAGAACACATGGAAGATGGTGTGGCATAGCCCATGCCTCCCCAAGGTTAAACACTTTATCTAGCGAGCGCTGAAAAATGTTGCTCCCACCCAATAGAACTTGGCCTTGAGAAAAATTGTTTTGTCTCCATGTTGCTCCTTTTGTCTAGCTGTTGAAACGATTGAGCATCTTCTATTATGCTGTTCCTAGACAAAACTAATCTGGTTTGCTATTTCAAGTATCAGAATTAACAATGACAAGGTCATTACACTTGATGATTAGATGATCTCTTGCTTGAATGAAGCTCAACGTAAGAAAGATAAGTTAGTGATGTTTATGAAACTAAGCACTGTAACGTGGTGTCTTTGGAAGGGAAGACGTGTAGCAGTTTTCAAGAAAAAAGAACTAGATGTACATGTTGTTATGGGAGCAGCAAAGTCTACTTTGCTGGAGCTTGAAGATTTATCTACTAGGAAGCATTCAGAGAGAGATATGGGGACTACAGAGGAAGGATGCTCCACCCTACAATCAAATCTTGCAACAACCACAGTTCACATACCGTTAGAGAATTACCTAAGTGATCCAACAACATGCTGGTATGAAACACAAGCTTGGAATCCCCTAAAAGCACCATGCATTAAACTGAATTGTGATGCCTCTGTGGAGTTGTCCATAGGTGCAACGACAATAGGTTTCGTTGCTCGAGATCACACCAGTAGGTTGTGTGGAGGTGGTGCACTTTGCTTTTACACAAACTCTGTTACTTATGTGGAAGCGTGTGCCATCCAAGACGTAGTGTTGTATGCGATAGGGAGGGGATGGCAGGACATCATTTTGGAAATAGATTCCTCAACTGTTTTTCACGCACTCATTAACAAGGCTAATCCACTATGGGAGATCACCAATGTTATTGAAGAAATGCTTCTACTAACTCAAAGGTTTCGAAGTGCAGCGCTCTCCCTAGTTAGACGCCAAGCTAACTTAGCTGTTGACTGGACAGCTCTCGATGCTAGATTCAAGATGTGTCCTAAGGATTGGGTGATTACACCACCATCTTCGTTGTAAGAGATTTTGAACTTAGATGCTGTCTTTTCTAGTTTACCTCATTCTAAAATGGTATTGTTTCTAAACTCTTAATTTTTTTAATGAAGATCCTCTTTTAATGGTAAAAAAAAAAAAAGAAAAAGAAAAAAAAAGAGTGTGTTTGAATGCAAGAGGATAGTGAGAGTGTTTGTGGATTCAACACTATTGGACCTGTCTTCTACATTGAATGGTAAGAGTTTATATAAAAATCCTAAAGATGGGGCATATCCTGTTTAGGATTCTTTTACAATGATAAATTTATGAAGTAGAAAATACTAGAAGTCTACAGTTAAAAAAGTTGTTTTGTTGTGGTCTATAGTTAGAAAGATGTCCTTTTGATACTGAAAATTCTATCTTGTTTACTATTGTCTGATGCTGAGAATCTTATCTTATTTATCTATTCTTCTACTTGTCTATAGTGGTTGGTTGTCCTTGCCATCTTGCATCGATCTCTGTATTTAATCTCAACATAAGATAAATAAAATTTCTTAACAAACTATTCGAATTGATGCTTCTTTTCTATCACCAATCCATCACTACCATTACATTGTTTTAACCTCACTATTTCCATCCCGATCTCACTACTACCATCACTATTTAACCTCACTATTGTCAGTACCAATGCAATAGCTACCAAGATCAATGCGATACTAACACCAAGTCGCCTTGATTGCTGCATGTTACCACTGTAACACCACTACTGCTTGCACCTCCATCTTTACATCATCTGCGTGATCTGTTTATCGCTCGCTATCATTACCACGTCATATTATACTATCCTACCGCTGTTATTATGATTGTATTACTAACTCCTCCACTGTCCTACGCCAATGGAAACCAAATGCCCCTGTAGACTCTTGTGACATTTTACAAATTTAATTTTTTTTATTTTTTAATGACATTTCATATTGTGGCTTTTTATTGATTGCAAGCGTTTCAAAAATATCAATTTTGACGCTAAATAATTTTAAATCGTACCGTTGACTGTATCTTGTTGACAGGGTCTAGTTCATGTCATGTTCGCAATAACATAAAATTCTTAGGATGTTTACGACAACGTTGAAACTTGAAAGGACAGACATGATATATAAAGCAACGAGCGTAGTTATTCCTTCTAAAAGTTAGTAGAAAGGATTAAATTGAAAAACAAAATTAATTTAAAATGAGCCATGGACACTCTATTGTAAACCATGAATTAATTCCTTATTTTGAGGCCAAGAATATACTTTACTAGAGATAATTTATTAAAGAGAAGAAATCAAACATATTCATTTTAGTTAGCACATCATATAAATTATAAGGATATAATAAAAGAAACTTCAATGTTTTTATGGAAAGGACCATCTAATCAATCATTTTACTATCATAAAGCATTTCAATGATGCGATCACAATTGACTATAAATCTGAACTATTAAAATTATTCTTGTTCTATCATTTTTCCAATATTGCTCCTAATCCATTTCTCACTTCCGAAATTTTTAAGAAATACCCATTAATTTATTTCGAGCATTTCTTTTTCTTTCTTTTTTTTCCCTATATTATTAAAATTTTGTCTGCTATTACAAATTATGTTCCCTTTCCTATTCCCTTTTCTCTTTCTCTTTCTCTCATTTAGCTCCTTCACGCCTGCTTGCCTCGCTAATATTTAGTGTTATCCAAAATCTTTTCGGATGATTTCAATTGAATCGTCAATCTTTTCGAATTTTATTTATTTATTTATTTTTACCCTTCATATATTTCCACATATGATTGCGTGATTGTGCCCGTTTTCCCATGTAGCGTTCGTGTATGATTCAATTCATTTGGTCCATTTTGCATGATACGATCAATCATGCACATGCTTTATTCTTTTTTTTTTTTACCGAAGCACATACTTTATTCATGCATATGAAAGTATGTGCCCAAAAGCTTTCTAGTCAAACTTATACGGGATAACGTGAAAATCTCAACTTTAAATATACGATGCGTTTGGGATATCACGTCTAATTGGTAATTTTTATACGTAATCGAACCTTTATCTATTACATTCCACGTATTAGGTATAAAAATTAGGTAAATTACATTAAAAGTTTTGAGATCCCAATATTTTAGGTAATTAAAAAATGATATTATTGTTTAGAGAAAATGATCAATTCAGACACATGTGAAGAAGAGAAATGTATTTTAAGTTTTAATTAAATAATTCTTTTGTTGACACGTATCAACCGAAACTTAAATTGATCCACTTCTCGAAATATATCTTAAAACTTCTCATAAACTTATCCCCAAACGTTGAGGTATTTCAATGTAATTTATCCTATTAAAATTGTTAAATATTAACTCAATCTAGATTTTACTCATCGGACATATTACCTTTTTCCATTTCTAAGAAGATACGGGGAAAGTTCTAAATTTTATCATATAGTTGAAGATTAAATATGATGAAAACTAGTATAACAGATTTGACAAATAAAAGTTTAATTCAATATATATTTAATATTTACGAATTTCATGTATAAAGTTTTAAAATAAGAATACATAAAAAACTTCAAGTAATGATATTACCTTACCTTATACCTAACTGAATTGAATTTACAAGGGTATAATACAAGCTAGAGGTCACCCATCGTAGGCTCATAGCACCGTTCTTACCTTAGAACACTTTGCAATTCCGATCGGATAAGTGGATAGTGCCCAATACGAAACAAAGAAAAGAGTCATATTACTGAACACACTCATTTCTTAAAAAAAAACTTTCCATGGATATTTGTTGTTTATTAATTGAACTGAAGCGCTGACCATATAAACAAATATTAAATGATTTGAACCAACATGAGAACTTCTAATTAAGTGTTATTAGATCTACTAAGTTAAAGTTCTATACAGTAAATTCAATAGGGTAGCCCTTTAATGTTATTAATATCATAGATATGGTAGGGTTCTGAATTAATGTTTGATCAAATAGGATTATAATAAAAGTTTGAGATGAGTGAATGATTGATATAAGTTCTTTATGAGTTTGTTATATAAGTGGATTATTGGTTTAAGTTCTTATATGAATTTAATTATTGAACAGATATGGATATTTGGTACATTCTTTGAGATGGCTTCTGTCTTAACTTCTGAGACTTTGTTTAAATTTCATATGAGAGGTACATAGTAACTTATGTGTTGGATGCAAGGATAGGCATCTAAAATGAATTAAAACTTAAACACGGCTTAGTTAGTTGATGAGTGTTGATTGTGCTTTCTACCGTTGAAATCTGATTCTTGACCTGGAGTGGAAGATTAATATTAGGTTCGAGGAGCAGCACCTTGTCCTGAGATGGGCACGGTAGTTTAGGCGCTTAGGTCACCTCTGTCATCATGTAATGATTTTCATAAGTGGTACAGTGGATAGCCAATGAGGTAAATTGTATCGATGTGACAACTTTCTTGATCGGTGAGAAGTAATACATTAGGATTTACGTTTGTGGGATCGGGTGAACCTTTTCATATGATGGATTGAGATGAGTAGAGTACGTGTAACGACTGTGAACCCTAAATGAGGCTTCTATTCTTTATCGGTTAGATCATCTAGGAGATATAGGGATTCATACTACCTATATCAACCCCCTAAGCATCGAGAGCGTTACTCAAGATCCCTAGATTCCCATTGGCTTGTCTCGCAGTGTGAGTGCTCCAGTGTTGATTTGTTTACTTCTAATTAAAGATAATTAACTTGTTGTTTGTGCATTACATTTAGCTAGGCTTGTGTGTCATTCTATGTGTGTCTATATTACTATGTACTGGGCTTCGACTCATTCTTGTTGTTGTTATTCTTTTTACATGATTTATTGTTAAAGATGATGAGTTGATGTTGATGAGTTGTTGTTATTGATGGTGATGTTTGATGATGGATGATTATGATGATGATGGGTTTGATGTTGTGGTGTTGTCTCGAGTTAAGGGCGTTATTGATGATTATGGGAGAACTAGTGAAGTGGTACAAGTTCGATGGATTTATTTGTATTTGTTTTAATTTGTTTTGTATTTGAGATTGGATTTAATATTTAGAATTTGTATTTCTTAAAAAAGGGCTTGTTGGTGCCCATGTTTTATAATAAAGCTTTACAAGTGAAAGTTCTTCCACTTGAGTGAGTGGAAGTTTTGAAATATTTTTATTTAGAAATTGTTTTATAAAATTGACTTTTCGCTGCTAAATCCAGTTATTTGAAAATATAACTAAACAAGTTAATAACCTAAAATTGATTAGCAATATTCAACATAAATAAAATCATTTAAAGAAAAGTCTTAGCATGTAATACTTTAAAGTATTATACGTGACAATAGGGCTTTAATCGACTTAATTATCGAATTAAATTTTTTTTAGGCCGTTACGGATAGAGCGAAATCGAGAAGCATTTTTTTAATGAAATAATAATAGACTTTGTTTTTGCATTATTGAAATTACAAAAAGGAAAAGTTGCAGAGATAATAAATTATTATGCCAAGTTAAATAACTATGTCATCTATTTTAACATTTAAAAGTATCGCATCAAATTTCTGCAACAGAACATTGTCAGAGTCCATAAAAATAAAATCCTTCACATTAAAAAACACATCCTTTAAACGTAGGACCCTTTATTACAAGAAAGGCATAAATTCAATGCCTACATTTTTCCCCCAAAAATCAAATAATAAAATCATATATGGGATCTTTTTCCCACTACATTAGGAGAAAGGGGGGTTGGAATTTGGTTCGCGTTACTTTGGGAGATTGGTGATAATGCTATTAAATTGTAGAGTCATTGACTAATCACATATAGGATTTTTTGAAAAAATATACAAATTTTATTATCCCAATATATATATATATATTGAGAAGAGTTTGTAGTTTTATACCTATTTTATTCCTCCAATGATTGAAAAAAAAAAAAAAAAAAACCTTTTGATAAATAAGACTATTCCATTCTTCTTCTTCTTTTTTTTTTCCCTCTTTTTGTGGGCCAAGGTTCATGCAATTCGATAAGTGGAAATTGCAGTAATAATAGATATAAAGCACGAAAGAAATAATTAACCGGATATATATATTAAAGGACTGGTTATGTAATATTATAAAATAACTTCTAATCAAGTGTTACTAGATTTACTAAGTTAAAGTTCTATACAGTAAATTGAATTCTCCTATAAAGTTTTAGTTGAATGCTTGACATTGATTGGTTTTATAGCTATAAAGCCACTCCGATAATATTGGATTTTGAGAGAATCTTTATCTATTCGTACTTGGTAAGAAATATAAGTGATGTGATGGTTGTTTGTGCAATAAACAGTAACCAAAGTTGCTATTGCAAGCAAACCTCTCACTCTTCCTCCATTTATCCTTTTACGCTTATTTAATTTATACAGAAAACAACACTCTCACCCCTTATCTTATTGGTCCTTTTCCACTTATTTAATCTTTTTAAAAAATATAAACATTAATATAAAGTAATAGATAAAATGATACCCACAAAATAAAAAAAAAAATAGATGAGTAATTTTTTTAAAGTAACCATGGGTAAAATAGAGAGTTGCTCTAGGTGCTGACATGACACTTTAAGCAAGTCAAGGATAAAGATACTCTATTTGCCTTACAAAGTTTATGAATGAAATCTAGGATAGCAACTTCATCATACTGAAAAATGAAACTAAAAAATGCTGTAAGATCTAAGTTGATGAAAGTATTGTTAGGATCATTAGATGAGGAGTTTTTTAAATTATACAGCAATGCCTCGATAGATAGAATTATAGGTGCATATTCCATTTTAACATGTAGAAAAAGAGACTTATATATAGTATAATTATGATACAGTAAAATATAAATATATACATATTATTTATATTTTTAAAAAATTAATGAAACATGCATTTAATTCCAGATGCAATCAGTTACAATCTGACAGTAGGAAATATAACTCATTTGCTTTTTCTTTTTTTTTTTTTTCGTTTTTTAACATAGACTTAGCCTGTATAAGTTATGCATTCTAAACCTTAGACTAAAATCACATTAAACAGCAAACCAACAAAACCAACACATTTATTATTAAAATCCATCCACTACCAATGTATAAGTCATTCTTGAAGCTGCACCTCCTTGTGTCTACTCCAAAACCTCATGTAAATTTCACCTGTACTATGACGGATATTGTATTATTGTTGAGCTTGATATTTTAGATAGACAAGCGGTATTTGGTTTACTTGACACATATCAATTATTTATTAATTAGAGTAGTTAAGTCTCTTAGAAGTAGAAGCTGAAGTTGAATAAATGAACTTGAGTAGATTAGTTTAGAATGATACGAACATACACTTCTTAGAAACATTCTATTTTTCTCCTTTCTGTTTGTCTTTTTCTTCCTCTCCTTGTACACTTGCATTGATCATGATCATCATTTTCCTTTGACATGACCGGATCCTAGCTTTGTCCATATGGTATTAGAGCAAGTATTACACCCAATCTATTATTTTCATTATAATTTGATGCATGGAGTTGCAAATTAATAGAGACAGAGCAAATATGCTAGATCTATCAATTTCCAATCCTCTTTTCCTTTCTAGATCGGACAATCTTAGCATGTGTATGGGCAATATATTGTTCAATGGTAGAAATTTTTTGACTTGGAGTAGATCGGTGAAGATGGCCTTGGAAGCGAAATTAACATTAGGGTTTATAGATAGTACTTTGTCTAAACCTAATGAAAATTCACCTTATTTAGTTAAATGGATAAGATGTGATCATATGGTACAATGCTAGATATTAAACTCAATGATAAATTATTTGTTATAAAATTTCCTATATACACAATCCGCATAAGAATTATGGAATGAAGTTATAGAACAATATGATGTTGCTAGTGGACCATTGATTTTTCAATCACAACATGAATTTGTCGACAAAACAGGAGAATCAATAAGTTGGAGTTTATCATAATAAACTGAAGCACTGTTGGGATGAATTGTGTGCTTGACATGTATATCTTACTTGCAATTGTAGACAACTTGATTTTTGTACATGTCGTTTAAGAGAAAGTGTAATGAAGTTTGAGTATTAAAAACCCGACCATATAACCTTATATGGTTTTTATTGCATATCCAAACCCGATCCTTCAACCCTTTACCGGATTGGACAAGTCGAAAACCCTATAACTACCGATCTGGTTATATCCCTATGTACAACTATTTTAATTTATATATTTTAAAAACAATAGAAAGTAAGTTAGAAATATTTATATATAAGATTAGGATCCTTTAAAATTACATTATTTGAAAATTTTTTATTCATAAATTAATAGTTAAGATTATTTAAAAATTTAATTATTTTCTTAAATTAATATAATATATTCTTTATTTTTATAGTCCTAATCAGTAATTAGAAGTAATAGTAATCCACTTAACAGAATTTTAGAGACAATAATTGTAAAGTTCCATTTCCTTGTACTTATGGTTTCAGTCCGCTTTAGATAAGTTCATTCGTCGATGGGTCAAATGGTCCATGGAAGTTGGTTTTTGTCACATAATCATTTAAAGCTCATTTGTCAAGCAATTTGATCCCCACCGCGCAAAGTATTAGACAATACCACCGACGGTCCCGACACTTCAGCATTACATGTTGCAAAGTATTAGGCAGTACCACCTGCGGTCCTCACAGGAGATCCTGCATCTGCATTGTATACGTAAAATCAATAATAATAACTCATAAAAAAAAAGTTAATTAAAATAAATTATTAATTTTTTTATAATAAAATATTTAAATATTTCATGATTGAAAAAATAAATTTATTATAAGGGCAATAATAAATAATAGAGAAAACACACAAAATAAGTGAGAAAAGTTAATAAAGCTTTTTATAAGAATTTTTTTTCTTTTAAGTAGTTCAACCTTCTCTGAGTAATAATATTGATAACTATTAGAATACAATTTTCAATATAGAAATACCATTCCCTTTTCATGTAATCTTTCCTTGGTGAAATTTATAGAAGAGCATCGGTCCTAATGGGGTAACTGTAAAGCAAAGTAGTTACCCATTTAAAAAATAAATAAATAAATGGAGGCAGTCACCTTAAGGTTAAAGAAAACCAAGAGAAATTACCATTGGGAGTGGAGTCCAATGATATATACTCACTTAAATATAATGGAGACAACTTGAAAAATGCTGAAGAACAAAACTTATAAAACTAAAATTTTTTGTTTGAATGAGATAATTGAATGATGGGAAAAGAATTGGGAAAACAATGACACACCTTAATCATCATTTATTGCCATATGAATATGACAGATCAGCCTGTCCTCTAGGATTTGGAAGCCTCCACGAAGGTGGATTAAAATGAACACGGATTGGATTACTTTTTGTCAAAACCTCTTAATTTCAACGAAGCTACCAACCTATGTGCACAAAGCAAGGAAATATTATATAGTCCTATCTCGTCAAATTATCAATATCGACTATTTAACTGATCAGCTTCATATCCAATTATAATTGTATTATTAAAATCATAAAAATTCTCATAAGATAAATATAATAGTTGATAATCTTGCTAAGGATATATGGGGAAAAAAAAAGAATAGTTATCAAGAATAGGATATTATTCGTAATACTTAATGGTAGGATAAGATTAGTATAAATTTTGAAGGTGAAACTATTAGGGTTATATCCCTTTTATGTTGAACTTTTATTTGTTGAGACTTGAGATAAATTTCGGTTATAATTCACACATCTGTTGATTCTGGGAAGTAAGGCAATTGGATGTCTTTAGTGTTCTTTTCTTATTATTGTTTTTTATTTTTTGGGGCCATTTTTTTATTATTGTTTGTTCCTTTCCTTTGACCTGTTAATGGAAATATAAATATATATATTATTTTATAAACCTGTCTTTTCTCATGAAATATAAAAACAAAATAAAAAATTAAAATTTTAATGAAAACCCATTACTTAATTAGCATGCAGTTACTAGTACTACGAAAGGTACTCGTTACTATATAATCAAGAATGAAACACACAATAACCAATTATCAAAGGCAGATTATTACACTTCGTCAAATCCTATGATCCTAGTCACATGGGCATTTATCCAAGTTGTCCCAATTTTGAATTTCGACCCAACTAATAAATGTCACATGGAATAGAATCCCTAGTCACCTTGACCGCTTGACGTTCGAATCCAAGAAATACCACTAACAACGACTTTAGATGAATAACGAAAAGTCCTGTCAGCTAAGCTAAATTTGTTGTAATCTAAAAGAAAAGTCCCATTCTTCTGGAAGGTTAGAAAAAACGTTTGTTTTCCAACTGTCATAACATTCTTTACTGTTCTAAATTGAAGTTTGGTTTGGTAGGTGTCGTTAAGTGGTCCGTCTCCAGTTTCATATTTCGACGAAGCTTCATTAGTATAATTGTCTACCAACATGTAATCCAGAAATTCCATAGAGAAACTACACTACATCTGCCCACCAAGACCTCAGCATTAGACCAAATCGGTCCAGACCCGTTGGTGCCAGATTGGGTCCGTTTCATTTATTCGATCCGATTCGTACCGAGTTCTATGCACACTTGAGTGACTGGAAATTATTCATGGTACGCAACTTATAATAATGATGTGAGTTGCACGATGAGCTAATGAAAATATTGTGTCTAAATTGCTTTTAAGGAACCACCACGATTGATAGAAGATCATGGAAATCGCAACATGTTATATACTTTTACTAGCTGTACCTAATATTACGTATCAAGTGATGTATCATTCTTGTAATTTGTTTGGAGGCTGGAGGAGCTACAAGCTCCACTTATCATTTCATAGAGGAATTGATCTTTTCTAGCTTGTTCAATTAAAAAAAATTAAATGGGGATTTGAGCCTAATTGTAAGATTATGGGACTACTGACTCTCAATCAATTTCGTTATTTATTTCTTCTTAAATCACATGTATTATATACATTACATGCCTTCCGATATATTGAATAAGCATTATTTGGAGACATTAAAATTGCATGTCTATTTATGCAAGAGATTCATATTTGGACAATGATGATTTAAAATGTGTTTGGTAATCTCATGGAAGATGGAAAGCGATGAAAAGAAACTTGCAAAAATATTTCCTCCATTTTTCGTCTAATTTTGTGTAGAAAATTTTGTGAGAAAATAATAGAAATATTTCTTTCACTTTTCGTTGCTTTTCATCACTTTATATCACTTTTTTTCATTGACAAACACACAATTTATGCTAGTTTTCGTTGTTTTCCACTGGTGCCAAACATAATATTAGAAATTTGATAGAGATTAAAATAATAATTAAATGTCATTATATCCAAGTTATATATTTATGAAAAGTAGTAGTATTTTATTAATACCTTTAGCTAATCAAGTCATTAAGTAAGGTTACAAATGCATTGAGAAGATATGAGCTTTTAAAGATTTGGGCTTGTGTCATTTAAAAACTATTGAGCTCGATTTTGAATCTAAATGGAAATTTTAATGAGTATTGAATTCAAATTTAAGCTTAGTTGGTTTAGATAAAAAAGATTCGTTATGAGCTGGAGCTCGATTCATTTACAAATTCAGTTCAAGTTGTATCAAGCTTGAGTAACTTTGAGCCCTAAAAATATAATCAACTAAATATATAAATAAGTAGATGAGTAAATGATGAATTAATATTAAGTATGTATGTATATGTATTCTTTATAAATTAATATTTATTTCAGTTATATTTTATACATATAATATATAATACATATAACTCGGAATCTATTAACAAGTCTATCCATAAGTTTAAATGAATTTGCTCTTGTGTTTAAATAAAAAATTTAAGCTCGATTTATGTAAATTAATAAATCTTATTTTAAGCTTAAAATCACAAACTGCACCTTTAAGTCGATAGGATATTAGGTTAATATAGGAAAGGCTATCCTCTATTGGCTGCAGTACAATTTACCGAGTGATATGCGTTGGTTTGTTTTATCATATTTTAATAATTTTCATATCATATTTTTATTATTTTTAAATAAATATTTATTAAAAAATAAATATTAATAAAAATTAATAATTTTACTCATAAATAAAATAAGTAAATATAATATGAAATAATAAAGATAAATTATAATAGATATCTAAATATACCTAAAACTTTCATATTACGTCTAGAGTGACATTTGATGTCGGGAAATATTTTACTAATAGTACTGGAGGACAACACTACACAAACGGACATAGAATCGTTATTACAAATAATATATAAATATTTTATATGGACTGCCTTTTTTTCCAATTATATCCATGTTAAATTTTTATTTATTCATATAACCCGTTTAATTCTACAAATAATATATAAATATTAGTTTTTACTTCGTAAACACCGATAAGGCGATAACCGACCCACTTATATTCTATTCATTTCTCGGACTCGACGGAAGATTTTATCAGACATAAACCTTACGTGTACACGTGGCCTCTCGTTATTCCATCCTATCCCATCCTGACAGGAACCTTCAATGTCAAACTACGGTTGCCAATTGTGAATATAGAATATGCAAAGCTTCTAGATAACTTTTGGCCAAGGAAAAAAAAAAGCTTCTAGATAACAGCACAACTATAAAACCGGACACAAGTTTCCTCATCAATTTCACCCTAACATACACACACGTACTTACAATCTCTTTCTTCTTCTCTGCGCGTATTCTTATCGGTACGGTTCATTTATCAACCAAAGAAACTCAACTGCTTCGACCCACCAAGTAAGTTTTCGTAGATTTTGCATATTTGATCTTTACCTTATGAAAGATTGTGGCTTTCGGTGTTTTTGATGAATTGAAGCTGTTGGGGTTTTGATGGGTTGTTGTGTTTTTTGCTATTCTAAGTCAAGATAAAAGAACAATTAGTAGTTTCTCTGCAAATGGGTGCTTTTTTAATGGATTTTTCTGCCTCGTTTTGAATGAAAAATAGCGGGATGTATTATTATTATATTTTTTTCCTTTGTTATGTATGTTATCAATTTATAGGTGAAGGAGGCAAGATTTTTTTTCCTTTCTCTTAATTTTATATGATTGTTGGAGACATTCAAAACATATTAAGGTTTAATCGACTATATCGAGGGTAGAGAAAAAAGTTGTGATTATAAAATTTATGAGAATATGAATCTGTTTAATGGACTTACTATTCGTAAATAGCGTTTCTTGGCATCAAGGTCATTGATTTAGAACTAGGCTGATTCAGTATTCCTGCGCTTGATTACAGTTTGGGACTTATTATGTTTTGTAGGAATAGGATATAAGTGGATTCAAATTTCTTAGAATATATGGAATCGCACCCATTTTCTCACGGGTTTTGATTCCGTGAATTGGTGTTATAAATTAATTGGATTCAAATTCCATGATAGTTGTATAATTCTCTATCCTGGAACGTACTCGATACTAAAATAATGTTCTTTTCAATGTTGGAAACAGGTAATACTATGGCTTTGGAAAGAAATATGTCAGAATCCGAGAAGCATTTCCAAGTTTTTGGGGATGTCCCCTTCAAGCAGAAATTCTCTGTTGCGGAGAATCAAGTCTCAGATAGCTCTGATGGTAGCTTTGAATGCAATATTTGTTTAAATTCAGCATATGAACCAGTTGTCACTCTTTGCGGCCATCTTTATTGCTGGCCCTGCATTTATCAATGGTTAGAGGTGGAAAAATCTCCTGAAGCAGAACAGATAGAGCGGAATTGTCCTGTCTGCAAGGCTAATATATCAACTTCTTCAGTAGTAACCATTAATGGACGAGGATCAGATCTAAAATCCGCAGTTGGGAAGCCTTGCCCAGACAAAGCCATTCCCCAGAGGCCATCTCCTAGCGTGCTAAAACCCCGCGTGTTCTCCTCGAGGAATTCCACCTCCTATGCAACCACACAACATTCATTCAAATGCACACCATTCCGGGCAGCAGCCATTTTTTCCCAGCAGCTTTTACCTCCAAACTATGGAGGTTTTGGCACCTACACAGCAGCCAATGCTAATGGTGCTGTGGTCGGGCATATTTTTGATCCAACAATGGGGATGCTTGGTAAGATGGTGTTTGCAAGGATGTTTGGGAGATCTGATACGAGTGTCTTTAGTTATACTCAATCGAACTTTTACAATGAAAGGATGAGGAGACAGGAAATGAAGCTTGAGAAGTCTCTCGACAGGGTTTTCTTTTTTCTCTTCTGTTGTTTGATACTTTGTCTTGTTTTGTTTTAGACTGTATATATAAGCCTCAGTTTTGGCTTAGGAATAATCTTTTTAGTGTGCTAAACATAGGATTGGACATGGGCTCCGATGTTCTTTGATTTCTTATGTACATATTTTGTAAATTAGCCAACCATAATGAGATTATATAGACTTATCAAACGAGTTGTCTTCTTAGGCAGTGGACAAGGCCGTATTATGTTTGGAGTGAACTTTATCCACCAAATCTTGCTGTGTGGTATGCCAAAAGTTTGTAATATACTTTTTTTTTTTCCCTACAAACTTGAAAATTAAATATCATGAAGCAGCTTGAGGTGGATAGAGAACGAAGGAAATGAAAATGGGACAAACCTATGCATAGACAAAACATGAAAATGACATGGTGAAAGATACAAGTATGATGCGATTACGGCGAAAATGAAAATTTTATTTTCTCTGTTTAATGTTATGCATTTTCCGTATAGCTATGAGCATGATATGAAATGAGATACGAATTTAATTTATTGATAGTAATTGTCACTCTTGATCGGTGGATAAGTACTAAATCTATGGGATAAAAGACTATTTGTTTGAACTGAGTTTCTACTATTGAAGTAGGAAGAGTCAAATCACCATATTTACCATGATGGAAACATTAAGCTTTGTAACATTATGTCTTTTTCAAATGACATATAAATTCAAAAAATATGTTACTAATTAAATAATTTTATTTACTTCTGAGAACATATTTATAAATCTCAAGATAAACTCTTATCAATCATTAATTCCTTTTTATTCCTTTTAGGAGTGCAAGTAAAGTAAGTCAAGTAAATTCTATAAAAACTTTATAGAGCATTAGGTTTTAAGGTTTGGATGGAATTTTCAAAACCTAATAGCGTATAGGTCAAGTTTTAGAAGAAACTTTAATATCTTATAAGAATCTAAACTAATTCTAAGTCTATATTAAAACCATTTCTAAAATAATTTGTTAGGGAATAAGGTTGTTATTGAATGCTACTGAACAATGTAGTATTATGTGGGGTTTCAAGTTGATTTGATTTGGGTTGTTACGCAAGTCTCTTAATTTCTAAGGGCATTTATTTCCTCAGAGAAATATGAAATAATTTGATTTCAATTTGTTTGGAATATAATAGTGTTGAATATTTACTTTACATAAAAAATAAAGCAAGTAATTACTAGTAATAAAATATCTATAAATTATAATGCCCCATATTTTTATTATAAAAAGATGCTAATTATATAAATAATATTTTCACATGTCATTATAATTAATTTGAATTAGTTTTTAACATGTTTTACAAGCTTTCATAGGAACTGGGCAAGTTTTAAGAATGAGATATTAGATATGAAATTCGTTTTTAAACCCGCTCGATGTTATTATAGAAGCTCTTTTTTTTCTTTTCTCTCTCTCTTTTTTCTTTTCAATAGTGCTTTGTATTATTTATTTGTTAACAATCAACTCAAATCTAAAGCATCAATCCCTAAACAGGTGGAAGGGAGGGCATATGCGATGCATTTCCGCGGGCCGGGGGTGGGTTTGGCGGGTGGGTGGTGGTGTGGGGGAGGAGAGGAGAGTATCTTAATTCCTAAGAATTGACCTTCCCCTGTCGGTCACCGCCCTTTCTCAAATTAAGCGGCCAATATTTTTCATATTATCAATTATAGACTAATTTTAACACCAATCGACCTAAAATTTGAATAAGCATTATTTGGAGACAATAAATCTACATGTCTATTTATGTAAGAGATTCATCTTTGGACCATGGGGATTTACAAATTTGATTTATGACCCCGCCACGCCCGCGCCCATCCACCCCACCCCCCAAACAACTCTAATTTAGAAATTTGATGAACTGAAAAATAACAACCTAATTTATGACCTGAAACTTATGGAGTTTCTTAATGTGTAAGTACCTAATTTTAGGAATACATGGTATTTGATACCTAATTGAAAACTAATAAATACTTAATTAAAATATGTTAATTTTCTAATCTCACAAATTGGTAAATGCATGATTTATTCCATTGAAAGATGGGAAGATGGTAAATATTAAATAAAATAAAAATATCTTTATGAAAACTATTATTATTTTTATTAATGCTGCTAAGTTTATTAGATCAAATTTTTAAATAGAGTTGGAAACATGTTGAGATGAGCTAAGTTTTAAAGACTTACGTTCGAGTCAGTTTATTTAAAAATTATTGAGATCAAGTTCAAACTCGAATTGAGTTCTTATTGAGCGTGAAATTGAGGTTGAAGTTTAGTTCATTGAGATAAATTAATTTAATTTTAATTTTGAACTTGGTTTATTTAATGGTAAGATACAATTGTAAGATTAGATAAGTCGCATATGAAAAATATGTAGATTATAAAAAGGATTTATAAGAAAAAAAAAACCATTGGCCTACATTTTAAAGTTTTTGGTTATATATGATGTCAAAGCCATTAGTGTTTTCATTCATATGATCCATTTGCAAACTCCAAGGTTGGCCCTCCACGTAGAAAGATGAGTTTCCTAGCAATGACTCATGTAAAACCTATGATATAAGATAAGTAAGTGGGCAGTAAGCTGCTCATCAAGCAAGTTTAGTAAAGTTAATTTAACAAATTCTTAATAACACTACGGGGTTTACACACAAGGGAAAGCCCATTATGGATAATTACACTTGATATGAAGATTGTTGGAAGATTAGAAAAGTTGCACGTGGAAGTATATAGATTATTTAAAGGATCTATAACAAGGATGACATATTAACCTACTAGCTTAAAAGTTTGGGTTAGAGATAGTATCAAACCAAATAGTATAATCTTCCACAAAGTTCATTTATAGAATTTATTTCTGTTGAAGGCTCTCATCGCTTTAACATTTACAAATCAAGTTCAAGTTGTACCAAGGTCAAGTAGCCCATAAATGCTAAAGATAAAATAAAACTTAAAAAAATAAATATGTAAAATAAAATAATAGATGAATGGATAACAAATAAATATTAAATTATATTTATATATTCTTTAAAAATTAGAATTTTTTATTTATGTTTTTTCATATAATATATAATGTATAATATATAACATGGCTTGCTTGCTTAGAGTCTTACGTTTAAGCCACACCCAATAGCATATCAGGTTCATATGGGAAAGGCAATCCTCTATCTATTGCAGTGCAATTTATCAAGTAATGTCGTAACCAATTTCGAATAAGGTCTACAGTACCCTTCTGATGCAGAGAAATATTGCGGTATAGGTTGCCTTTTGTATTATTTTGTAAGGCTGTATATCAGCAATTTAAAAAAGAAAAAAGAAAAAATCAGCATATATGATCCGTTATAGTTTTCGGATTATATACATTCTAGATTCTTATCACCTGTTAAATTCTACATCTAATTTACTACCATTAAAATTTGAGAAATTGCTGCGTTTAGTAGTTGGTTTTACCTTTTTTCATAACCGATCATTTAAGTTTAAATGTCTCAATATGATACCTAAACTTTATCCATTTTTTATTTATAATTAGCTATCTCATATTAGACTCTAAATGAGTCAAATTAAGATAATATAATGTTAAGTTTGAACTCAACTTGAATGAAAAACTCAAAATTCAAGCTTGACTATCTCGAACAAGCTTTATTTTTTATGTTCAAATTCGACTCAATATAATATTTGACAAGTTCGAGTTCGGCTTAATTAGACTCAATTATTCTTATAAAAATTAATTGAACTAATTGGGAAGTAATATAATAAAGTTTTTTGTTGATTTGATATTAAATATAATAAATGTATACTATTGGATATACATATATATGAACAAGATATCAAAATAGACTTTAAGAATGAGAAAAGGGCAAGTTTATAATTTTTTTAACAAATGATACAGAAACCTCAATAAGCTTATAAACTATCCGAATCAAAGTAATTATTTTAAAGCTTAATCTACATAGCTACTTAAATATTTCGAACTCAAACTTAATTTAACTATGGTCATGTTAAATTCAAGTAACTTGATATCGACTCATTAGAAGCCCAACACACACATATATACGTATGAATCATAGATAAACCGGGAGAATTTATATATAATGAATTTATGTTTTTAAACGTCAAAAAGCTAATCGTACGCATAAATAAAGTTGAGGTACAGTGCAATATTTATATTAAAAATTTTCGTTATATCCTGTCGCTTCCTTGATATATACGGTACATATAACACATAAATCCTACGTGTATACACGTGCCGTTATCTTATCCTGACATCTTAATCAACGTCAAACTTTTAGATCACGGTACAACTATAAAGCCGGAACATGGTTGTTTTGTCCACATCACTCAATACTAACAATCTCTTTCTCTCTCTCTCTCTCGCTCTGCGTGTAATGTTATCATTGTTATCGGCAAAGTCCTGCTATCAATTAAAGAAACCTTCGGTGCTTGACCCACTAAGTAAGTTTTCGTAAAGTTCGCATATTTCATCTTTTAATTTATGAAAGATTGTGGCATTCTGTGTGTTTTGATCAGTTGAAACAGTTAAGCTTTGATGGTTGGTTGTGTTTTTATACTATTCTGAGTCAAGTGGAGAACAATTAGTAGTTTATTTGCAAATGGGTGCTTTTTAATGGATTTTTCTGTCTAGTTATGAGTAGAAAATTGTGGGATGTGTAATTTTCTTGTTATGTATGTTACCAAATGATTACGAGAAGAGAGAAACATTTTTTATTTTTTTCCTTTTAATTTTTATAAGATTGTTGAAGACAGTTGAATCATATTAAGGGAAGAGGAAACAAAGTTTGTGAAATTTATGAGAATATGAATGTGTTGATTCGACTTACTAGGTTTTGAAACTGATAGACATTGGTAAAATGCATTTCTTGAGGGTCAAGGTCATTGATTTATGAGTAGGCGGATTCAGCATTCCTATTTGGAGCTTATTAGGCTTTGTAGGAATAGGATAATAGGATTCGGATTCGTTAGAATCTATGGAATCCGAATCCCTTACATTACGGGTCATGATTCTACGGATTGGTATAGAAATTAAACCTTAAAAACAATCCTAAAATAAAGGGATTTGCGTTGACACGACATGTTTGAAGAAATGGCGAAGGGATTCATCTCTAGTTTCTACAATCCCTAATAGGACCTCTAAAGTTAAGATATTTTAGTCGCGAAGCATGATAATTGTACAATTCTATATCCTGGATTCTATTCTACTCGATACTAAGATGTTCTTTTCAATGTTGGAAACAGATAATAACATGGCTTTGGAAAGAAATATATCAGACACCGAGAAGCATTTCCAATTTTTCAAGGATGTCCCCTTCAAGCAGAAGTTCTCTGTTTCAGAGAATCAAGTCTCGGATAGCTCTGATGGAAGTTTTGGGTGCAATATATGTTTAGATTCAGCGTATGAACCCGTTGTTACTCTTTGCGGCCATCTTTATTGTTGGCCCTGCATTTATCAGTGGTTAGAGGTGCAAAAATCTTCCGAAACAGAACAGATAGAGCGAAATTGTCCTGTCTGCAAAGCTAACGTTTCCACTTCTTCTTTAGTCCCATTATATGGACGAGGATCAGCTCTAAAATCCGGAGTTGGGAAGCTTTACTCAGACAAAGCAATTCCCCAGAGGCCATCTCCCAGCAGCCTAAACCCCGCGTGTTCTCCTCCAGGAATTTCCACCTCCTATCCAACCACACAACTTCATTCAAATGCATACCATTCCGGGCAGCAGCCATTTTATTCCCTTCAGCTGCTACCTCCGAACTATGGAGGTTTTGTCACCTACACAGCAACCAATGCTAATGGTGCTGCGGTCGGGCACATTTTCGATCCAACAATAGGAATGCTTGGTAAGATGGTGTTCGCAAGGATGTTTGGGAGATCCGATATGAGCGTCTTTAGTTATACTCATTCGAATTTTTACTATCGAAGGATGAGGAGGCAGGAAATGAAGCTTGAGAAGTCTCTCGACAGGGTTTTCTTTTTTCTCTTCTGTTGTTTGATACTTTGTCTTGTTTTGTTTTAACTGCATATATTATAAGCCTCAGTTTTGGCTCAGGAATAATCTTTTTAGTCTGCAAAACTTAGGATTGTACATAGGCTTCGATGTTCTTTGATTTCTTTTGTACACACTTTGTAAGTTAGCCAACTATATTGAGATTTTAAAGACTCGTCATACGAGTTGTTGTCTTAGGCTTAGGCATTGGATATGGCTGTATTATGTGTAAAATATAAATAAATAAATCACAATGAAGGGCAATGTCGTCATATATTGTTATATAAAAGGGTTTTATAATCCACCATAATATGAATAATAATATATTATTAAATAGTAAACATATTTGAACAAGAGGAAGTTGTCCCAGAAGGACAGGAGGATACAGCACTAGGCCGAACTTAGGCTATCGGTCTTGGAATATACTCCACCAATGTTGAATGCTGCACCTCCAATGTTGGAGCTAGCCTACATTGCTCCAGTTTCATCTTTCAAAGTTTTAAGCTACAACTTTTGTTTTACACCATCAGTCTTTATTATGATACCTGATTTATTTCTTGTTTGTTTTAGGGTTTTCTATGTAATAGTAGTATATATAGCTTTTTAACCTTATCTTTCTTCTCATAACCTAGCATATGCTTTTGAAATCCTAAAACCTCACATAAGCCTGTAACTTGCTTCAAGGAAGAACAAGAATCAAAGTACTATGTAAGTTCGCTTATTTTCAATCCTTTAGCGATCTAAAAGAGTTATCTTTTCTAAGTTTTTTTATTGGTATTGAAGGAAGTCAATCTTTTGGAGGAGTTTTGGAGAAATCCTAAGTTTCTTTGTTGGAGATTCTTTTGTTTTGCGATCAAACAAGGAAGGTGTGTTTGAACCTAGAATAATTGTAGTTCTTGTTACTTTAAAAGTTTAGATGATCTTAGGAGTACGTTTACCTTGTGAAAACAAGTTTTGAGCGAGTGTTGCTTTCTGTTAAGGTGTATTTGGTGAAGCCAAGCTAACCGTTCCAAACATTGTATCAAGTATGTTCTTACTTTGGTTGTTGTTTGTGAATGTAGGCATAGTATCTGTAAAAGAAATTTAATACTATATAGGTTTAAAATGGTTGTTGGTTGTATTTGGCTGGTTTATAGATCAGGAGTATCAGTGCTACTAGGACGGTGCCCTAATGATCTGTGTCTAGCGTTGTCCCAAGTGAAGTTGTACACAAAGATGATTATAGTAGTTTAGAAATTGTACGAGTACGATACCTAAGGTATGTAGGGAGTATCAAACATCGATATATATATGTATCTATGTATATAAGTATTTGTATTTTATGGAGTCATGAGTTACTCTGGGTTTAGAACTAGTTACAAATGGTTCTAAACTGTGTTAGCTGCTTGGCTAATTAAAAGATAATAAATTGTGATTGTTGTATATGTTGTTTATGTTGCATATTGTGTGTGGATTTATATGATGATTGCTCATGCGCATGTGATTGTAATTTGGCATACTAGGCCTTTACGTTCACTCCTTTTGTTTTTCAAGAACAAGTGATGATCCAATGGTTTTTTATCTGTCTGGTTATGATATATTCGTCGACTATGAGGAGTAGGCATGCAACCGGGACGGGTTTGGGACAGGTCATATAAAACTCGAATCCGACCCGCTTCCCTATATGGTTACCCAAACCCAACCTGCGACCTTATGTGGTTTTATGTGCAATTCCCAAACCCGCCCCTATAGGGTCATGGTCTTAACCCACCTCCGTTCTGTTGACCCGATTTTATTTTTACACTTTTTTTCTTTTTTTGATCCTTTTTCATTCTTTTTATTTATCATTTGTCTACTTGTTTTCATGATATATTCTTCATTTTACTTATTTGTTTCAATTTCTTTTCATTTGATGGTAAAGCTACACATAAAAAAAAAAAAAATGTCAATAAGCTAGACAATTGATTTTCGATATATGATAATCAATTTGTATCACAACATAATAAAATTTACTTTACTTGATGATTGATATAGATATATAAATATGAATATTATCTCTTATTAATTATAAAAAAGCATGACATTCTTAATGAGACAAAAAATAAATTATACAATCATAGAGCTATAAAAAAAAAATGAATATATCAAATTTTGATGTTATAAAACTGTTTAAAATAAATTATACAATCATGCAGCTATAAAAAAAATGGATATATCAAAGTTTTGATATTATAAAACTGTTTTTTTTTTTTAATTAATCTTAATGGGTCGGGTCAACCCTATAAGGTCATAACTATGATCCGAACCCAACCCGTGACCCTACAGGGTCACAAAATTTTTTTCTAAACCCGCTCCATAACCTTATAGGGTTTTTAGCGAGTTTGGCGGGTCGAGTACTCTATAACAACCCGCCAAGTTGCATCCTTAATGAAGAGGACGATAGGGGAGCCAATTTTCCAACTGACTATTAGATATCTCAAGTTGATGATAGTTAATGTTGTAGACTATATGAAGTCTTAATTAGTATTTATGACTCTTGGAGTTTGGATATTAGTTTTTATGATTTTTGATGTTTTAAGCTTTGTCATAATTTTTTTTTGGGTTAATTACAAAATCATGACCAGTGTTTTGAGCAATTTGCAAATACATGGCCTGTGTTATCTATTTTAACAATTAGGTGACCCAAGTTTATTTCAAAAGTGTCAATATTATTTTAATAATTTTAAAATGATACGTATTAATATTTTATTGGTTATAAAAATTAATTTTACTTTTTTTTTCAATTTTCTAATTTTCAAACAATAATTTTTAATATTTTATTTTTTAATTTTATTTAGTATTATTTTTTATTATAATAATTTTTTATACTAATAAGACTCTAACACATTTCCTCTAATAGTAATTAAAATTAGCACTTTTAAATAAAACTTAAGTCACCTAATTATTGATAAAGATAACACAAGTTATGTGTTTGCAAATTGCTCAAAACACAAGTCATGTTTTTGTAATTAACTCTTTTTTTTTTTTTTAAGATAGATTGTAAGTTGGCATTTGGTTTAAGCCAACCAAATTGTTTAGAAGTTTCTATTATGACATAATGTTTTAAGAATACCCTTAAAAGTGAGACTTCAAAGTATATGGTATTATAATTATGGATTAGTAGAATCATAATCTTAACATGTTCTTTTCTAGTGAGGACACGTGGTGGACTGATAATGCTCTCATTTTATGGTATTAAATTATGTTTGGTAATTGGTATGAACCTTATTCACCAAATCTTGGAGTATGGATATTGATGTATCCCAAAAAATTTTATTATTTTTTTCCCCTACAAACTTGAAAATTAATATCATGAAGCAGCTTGAGTTGGATAGAGAATGAAGAAAATGAACATGGGACGTATACAAACAAAATATGAAAATGACATGGTGAAAGATACTAGTGTTATATGATTATAATGTAAATAAAAATTTCATCATCTTTGTTTAATGTTATGCATTTTTGGTTTTGATATGTACTAATAGTCTTATAGTCAAATGGTATTACTCTTGGTCTCTTAAATAAGAGGTAGTAGGTTCGATTTTCTTCCCTTCCATTGTAATGGGAAAAAAGTATAATATGCAATGAGGATGTGGATTTAATTTTTTGATATGAATTTCTCACTCTTAATAGATTAAGTATCAAATCCATGGATCAATAGACCTTTTTTTTTTTGTTATTGAGTTTCTACTAGGAAAGTTGGAAGATTCATAATTACAATATGATGGAAATATTTAATTAAAGAAGAAAGAAGATCCATTAATTATGAGCTTCATTTTGTAACATTTTTTCTTTTTTCTTTTTTTTCTTTAAATTAACCTATAAATTCAAAAAATATGTTACTAAATTAAGTAATTCCATTTACTTCTTCTAATATGAAGAGAACATATTGTACATGTGAATGAACCCGGAAAGGAATCACGATTTCAGTTCCATTTCAATTCTTATGTTTGGAAGCATTTTTAAAAGTCGAAATCATGATTTCTAAGAATGATAATTCCAACTTTGAGGGTGAATTCGATTCCGTCTTTGGAAATACGGAATCATAATTCCATTCTATTCTTGTAATGATCACTATTATAATTACCTTTTTATCTCTTATACATTTATTGTTGACGATATTTTTGACACACACCATATCCATTCTATTTCATTATGTACCCAACAAAGGAATGGATTTGTCATTCTATCACCAGTCCCTTTCATTCTATTCCAAACGATTCCGGTGTATCAAATGTGACATTATCAATTATTTATTCATTTCCATTCCTTTTAGGAGTGCAAGCAAATCAAGTCAAGTGATACATGTGAAAACTCCATAAAGTACTATATTTTAAGGTTTGGAATCAATTTGAATGAAATGTTTAAAATCCAATAGTGTGTAGGTATGAGTTTCAAACCAAACTTTAATACTCCATAAGAATCTACACTAATTCTTAATCTATATTAAAACCATTCCTAAAATAATTTGTTAGGGAGATAGGGTTGTTATTGAATGCTAATGAATGAATGTAGTATTTTGTGTGCTTCAAGTTGTTTTTATGGGTTCTTATACAAGACTCTTAATTTCTAAGGGCATTTATTTCTACATAGAGATATAAAATTTACCTTAATTGCGTCCTATGCAATAAGAGTGGAATTTAATTCCAATTTAATTGGACTGTAATAGAGTTGGCTTCACATAAATAAAATAAAATAAGTATTTATTGAGAATAAAGGTATAAAAGTAAAATATCTATAATACATCTTTTTTTTGGGTCTGTTTGTTTGGTTTTTTTTGCAGACACTTTTTTGAAACTTTTTTCTAATAAATTATTTATTAAGAAGTAGATTTAGATAAAAAAAAAAAGTTGGCATTCTCATCAAAAGATCAAATAAATCAAATATAGATAAAATATAGATACAAATCAAACATATTACACATATCATTTTGAAAAAAAATATAAATACAGATGAAAAATAGACCATCCAAACAGACCATTTATTGTAAAGAGATGCCAATTGTATTGGTGATATTTTCAAGATGAAAGTACTTATAGCCACATTTGAAGAAAAAAGAAAAAAGAAAAAGAAAAAGCCACTAATGACAATTGAATGTGGAGTTATTCATCATTTTACTTAATATTAATTCATTATGAATTGTAATTTTCTCAACTAATGTAATAATAGTTTTAAGTAGAAGTAGTTTTTTGTAAAAGAATGAATAGTTATTTCTCTAAATGAATTTGCTGTTAATGTAATTATAATTAATTTGAATTAGTTTTTGGCATGCTTTAGAAGCTTTTATAGTAACTGGGACAAGATTCAAGAATGGGGTATTACATATGAAATTGACTTCTAAACGGGCTCGATGTTATTAGAAGCCCCTCTTTTTTTTGGCTCTCTTTTTACAATCAACTCAAACCTAAACGCATCAATCCCTAGACAAGCGGAAGAAAGCACATGCGATGCATTTCAGGGTGGGAGCATCTTGATTCCTAACAACTGACCTTCCCCTCCCGGTCACCGTCCTTTCTCAAATTAGGCGGCCGATAATTTCCATATATCAACTATAGACTAAGTGGCCCAAAAAAAAAAAGAAAACTATAGAATAATTTTTACACCAATCGATCAAAATTTGAATAATCATTATTTGGAGACATTAAATCTACATGTCTATATGTAAGAGATTCAAATTTGACGATGACGATTTAGAAATTGATTTTTTGTCCCCCAATAATTTAGAAATTGTATAAGCTAAGAAAAACAACCTAAATTATGATCCAAACTTATGGAGTTTGTTAACATGTAATTAATTAACTAATTTTAGAATACAAGGCATTTACTGCCTAATTGAAAACTAATAAATAGTTAAATTAA
>JAMXBD010002350.1:0-207412 GCA_024138025.1 Combretum micranthum | reverse complement strand
CTAGATTCCATTGCCATTTAATGTCATTAAAACATAGTTCATATACTTATATGTTATCCATAATTGATGGACTTCTTTTCAATCGTAGTTTAAATTTATAAAATCCGTTCTTAGATTGACTATAAGAAGCAATAAGCAGAGTACCTATCAAACTGTAGTATAGAGTTAAGATCGGGATTATCCACAAGGAAAGAATAACTACTAGTAATTACTTCTTTTCTACTATCTAGCAGCTCAAAAGAGATTATGTTAAGCACTATCAACTAAACAAGTTACTAAACCATTTAAAATCAACAAACAAGCTCACTACGAACACCAAGCAAGGATTACAATTAGAACAAACACAACCTAGATCTTGTCCTTTATCTAATCTCTTCACGTCAATCATAGAATACTAAAGATTATCCGAATTGAGCTCTTACACCATTGAATTCCTTATACAAATTGACAATCCTCTCAAATCTAACAATTTTATCTAATCTCAGATCAATCAATTAGGATCTCCCCTCAATTAATAAAAACCTAAGATCGCATTGAACACTTGAACTCATCAAAAACAAAGAATTACGGAAGATTCTTACTATTCTATCTCTAGAATTACAATCGAATCTCATAAAATTGCATATATCTATTCATGAAAGCAATTTCTCAATTGACTTAAAATGAAAATCAAACATAAATTTGCATTATGAATATACAAATCTAAGAAACCAGATAGAGCATGCAATTTGAACATAAGAACATCAATTAGATTGCATTAAAAGTATATTCTCAACACATGATGAAATTATAGTTCAAACAGATCTAGATCTATGATCTACTCTTCCATAGTGATATCAGATGAAAATTGAATTCAAAAAAAGATTCAAATTCATGATTACAGCCCTTAGAAATGAAATTTGGATCTACAATCTGGATTTGACCTTGATTTGTTGTTCTTCATAACTTGCTCTCTAATTCTCTCAAAGACCCACTCAAAATTAAATAAGGAATATTTCGTAACTAACTTCTAAAAGTTGGACACTCTATTTATAGCAGTTCTACAGAAATCAGAGCAAAAGAAAAATAGGGGCACTCCATGGCAATGGACGTAGCAAGTACTAGTCTCGAAAATGGCCATCACCATGCTATTAACCATGCCCCATGGTAATGGTCGTGGCAGGAACTGAGCATCTTTCATTAGAATCTGGGCTGATATGCCCATTACCACAGAGGCATGGTAGGAGCCGTGGTGGCTTTTGCTCCAAAATCTGGTCCATATGACCTTCACCACGAGACATGGTGGCTTCTAATACTGTGCAACTTTTTCAAATACCACCCTTACCACGGGTCATGGTAAGTAGTAAGTTTGCATAATTCTTCTTTTCCTTGTCAGTTTTACTTGATTTGATCTTGTTTGGTTACTTGTTGCCTAAAATTGACAAATTAAACAACCAAAAGCCAATTCTAGATGATTTTTACTTAGAGTACCAACTAATTGAGCCCGAAAATCATCTTAGAAATAAGGGTGTTAAAGCATTTATCAATAATATTATATTCTTAGTCAAAATTAGCCATCTAGTATGATTGGAGTCAGTAATATAAGAACACAAAATAAATAAAATAATAAATAATTTGCAACTATTTTGGCATATTGCCAACCCAATAATGTTAGATACATATGGGGAGAATTCCATACAAGTATGATGTAGATTTTTCTTACTCGTTTGTTGACCTCAAATGCATTTGGTGATGATTAATTATTGAAAGACATAAATTATTGCTAAGCTGCAAGAGATTATTGGATTGTGACTTACTAAATTTTAATCCTCATTTCCAAGATCAATACCAAATACCAAGAACCATTCAAAATGAGTTATCAATCCTTATTGTCGATGATGGCTTAATTGTCCCTCCAACCTAAATGTTTAACAAAGATATGCATTAGACAATTAAGTTCGTGACAGAGCAAAATGGTTTAAGTAGAATTAGGGGAACATATTTACATTGTTCTAGCTTAGCTTTTTTGCAAGTATTAATCACATTACTTTAGCTATAGCTATTTCAAAGATTGTACAATTGTATTACCAGGACGCAAGATAATATGAGATGGAAATGCATATACTTTTTATAACAGGACTCAACAAAGCTTAACTAAATAATATGTCTTTATGACTTTTAGGATTAAAGAAAAACAAAGAACAAAGATATGGGTGATCCTTTTTCAAGGATATTACACACCAAGAAAAAAAAATCAAACTAGTTGATTTTATCAACTGATATTATGCACAATCAATGAAAACGATGAACTTTTACACAATCGTTGTGATTAGGGGAAGCAAAAAGTTTTAAGAAATCTTAAAGATGTATTCAATATCAAAAGTGTCAAAAGATTCCTAAATAATGACTAAGAGTACCTTTGTAGCGCACAAGTACAGTTAAGAGTAAAATAGTAAATTGACATCTAAATCTAATAAAGTAATAAAATAAACTCGTTAGATTATCCTACATGCTACACCATAGCATGTGACACAGGGTGTGGAACTCTCAAATAAGCAGCCTGGGCTAACATATCCTCCCGTACAAGACAGGTGGAATGTTATATAGCCTCTCATACAAGTTGAAATAGTCATAATTTTAATATATATTAATGCATGCTAAATTTGATAATTATATGTGTGTATGTGTTTGAGTGGATTAGTGTGTTTGTAATGTTGAGTGTGTTATAACGTATGTGATTAGATAATAAGCTATAGTAAATATATCTAGGTTTATAGTTTATTCATGTTAGAAATTTCATGTTAGTGTTAATTTTATTGTAATGAATTAAATGTGTTGGATTTAAGCTTGTTTTAGGCCTAAATAAGACCCTAAACTTAGTAGATTTTTAAGTCCCATTATTAACCCAATTTGAGCCCAAATTTAAGCCTAATTAAGGCCCAAGCCCTTAAAAATTTCTGCCCCCTTAAATTCAATCTAACTTGGATAAATATTAACCCACTTCCTCTTGCCTTTTAGACATCCAAAACAGACCAAGAAAACAAGAATCCATAACTCCTCCAAGACCAAAATTTCCAAATCCAAACTAAGCGTTCTTGGATTCACACACCAAGAATCATTCCTTAAGCCTTATATGTACATTGAGGTAAGTTTATTGATGTTTGAGATGCTTTATTTCCCTCTAATCCATGAAATATGCATGTGTGGTATAATACAAGTTGTTGATATGCTAAATTCTTGTTGAGATGTTTAGAGTTGTTAGGAAAGCTTTAGAATGCTTGAGTTGTTGTAGATAGTTATAGTAAGCTTTCATGTGGTTTGGAATTAAAGTGTTGAAGTATGATAAGTATTAGAATTGTTTGAAGTGTGTTAGATTGGTGAAAATTGATGAAGAAGAGTTTGATTCTTGTAGAGTAGTGTTTGAACTTGCTTGATGTTGAGGAGTAGAGATCACTCTTGTTTTATGTTGTTAAATGTACAAGAAGTGTTGTATGAAGTTTGTATAAGGTTTAGGACATGTTAGGAGTTGAGAAAAGTTGATTTTGAAGTTAAAACAAAGGAAAGTGTGAAAAGTCGGAATTAGGGGAGGAGTCACGGGCAAGCTAGGACCAGTGATATCATCTGATTTTTTTAAAATTCTTTAGGCAAGATATCACAAGGGTGACAAAGGGCGTGATTTGGACTGATCATGCATTTTTCCTTAGTCACGGGCGACCTAAAGGGAGTGATTTGTTCTGGACACGAATTTTTCCAAAACCACGGGTGAGCAATGGGGCGTGATCGTCCCCTACAGCAACGTGTTTTTTTAAATTAATCATAAATTTTTCATAAGAACTCCGATTTAGGTGATTCAAATTGCATTGGAAATCTTAGAAAGAGATCTATAACTTTCATGTTTTGAGTTTTTACAAAATAAAAACTTATCAAGACCGAATTTTCATTTCTTTTCATCTTCTCCATTTCCAAATAAAGCTAAAAACTTATGTTTGATAGTTAATGTAATTTTATGATTAATTATTGAACTTGTATGATGTTATATGATGATTGTATGATATATATAAGTCATATTATGACTTGAATGATTTTAATCAAGATCCTATGATTTCCTAAGCTTTAAACTAGGATAGTATTGTTAATATGATTTGATTTATGTGAAACAGAGATAGATACTCAGTTGGAGACCTCCTTGGAATTCCGAATCAAATGAGGTACACAATACTTTGATTGATTGTTGCTTAGGATAGGCATATACCAATTTGACCTCAATCAAAGATTAATGAAAAGATATTGAAATTGGTTGTGCTTTACATCGTTGAATCCGGATCTGGGGAGCGATAACCTTATCATGATGCAATGGCACGGCAGTTTAGGCACTTAGCCAAATCCTTTGTCATGATGCAATGACTTAAATCCATAATGCAATGGTGGTTTCTTTTATTGCTAAGTGGGTATCTAATAGGGTTAGTTGTATCGGTATATTATCTACTTAGGCTCAAGAGGAAATAATATGTTTTTAGTCCACAGTTATGGGACCGTTGAACTAATTGATATTATAGATTGGGATAAGTGGATTGTATAAAGAAGTATGAACCCTAGATGAAGCTATCGTTCTCTATCGGTTAGATATAGGAGATATAGGTATCCGGTCTATCTATATCAACCCCCTAAGCAACTGTTGTTACTCAGGAACCCTAGAATCCCAAGCTTGAATCAGAGTTTGAATACTCCAATGTTATCTCTACCCATTTAACTAAAGATAATGAAATGATGATGGAATGTTGTATTGCATTTAACTATGGGACTGACTGGGAGGACTCTATGAATGACCTAGTATATGCTTAGGATTCCTTTTGATGTATTTTTATGAAGTTATAGGCTTGTTTGTTAAAGCCTTGTGTTGTAAATTATATTTCAAGTTGTATTTGTAATGTAGCTGGTTTGTAAGTAAGATTTCTATGTTTACGTGATCCTTGAGAAGTTGTAATGTATATATATGATGTATGTCTTGTATATAGGTGATGACCTACTACTTATGTAGTGGTAGTATTTCTTAATTCAAATCATGTGAATGTTATATTTGTTTTAAACAAGCAGCCATTACAAACACATCTTTTTACGATGACCTTACGTATAATACTTGAATATTGTTCCTAATATTTACATGTGGTTGGGAGATTTGGCACACTTAATATATGGGTTAAGTGGGCTGGGTCTTTACACAAGCTATGGGGCAAGTGTAACATTGTCTATATGTCTCTATTCTCGCGATCTAAGCTATTGCAACATATGCCATGGGTTGTGGCATGATCATACATCCTTCCATACAAACTGTGGTTATTTGTGGATGGATTAAACTTCTTCGACAGATGAGACACAAAACATTCCATGATCTTGCATATAGACTATGGATCAAGTTGTAGATCTCTTTGATTGTCTTTCTCGTTTATCTTCTTCATATCTTTCACTCTAACAAAAAGCATATCGCACTTCTCTATGAAATGAATAAAATAGTTATGGAAGAATTCCTTCTCGTCTTTAGTTGGTTCTCCACACGACTCATTGAACCAAGTTTTAAATTCCTTTAGCTCTAGCTTGTGTTATAGGACCAATCAATTCATGATTCCTATCAGCTTCCTTAAGCTCTTAAAGATTTGCTCTTATATCGAAATCAAACTCATCATGACTACAAGGAGACAAGTTGGTTACATTAAAAGTTGTTAAAACTTCGCCAAAACCATATGATAAATCAGTCTTATATGCATTATAATTAATATGCTCCACTATTTTAAAAGGACCATCAACTTGAGGAGCTAACTTTCGTCATCTCTTCTTATGGAATCTATCTTTCTTAAGATGAACCCATACTAATCTCCAAGCTGAAATATAACCCATGGTCTTCCCTTATCCTTGCTTTGCTTAATTTTGCCAATTTTGGTTTGCAAATGGTCATAAGCCTTTTGATGTAATTGTTGCAACTACCTAGCCCTTTCCATACTTCTATGACTATTTTTTCATCTGCAAGCGATTTAGGTAATAAATCTAAATGCATAATGGAATTGAAACCATAAACCACTTCAAAAGGTATCCTCCATGTAATACTATGTATAGATCAATTATAAGAAATTCCACCACAGACAAACAATGGTCCTAATCTTTCAAATTCTTCCTAACAGACACTCAATAATGCACCCAGAGTTCTATTTACCACATCAGTTTATCGATCTGTCTGTAGATGACAAGTGGTACTACACAACAACTTTGTCCATAAATGTCTCTACAAAGTCTTCTAAGGGTAGCTTAAGAACTTGACATCTTGATCCAGAACAATGGATTGTGGAATGCCATGAAGTTTAACTACCTCTTGCATAAGCAAATTCACAACATACGCGACATCATCAATCTTATGACACAAAATAAAGTGTGCCATCTTACTGAATCTATCAACCACTATCAAAATAGAATCAAATCCCCTAAGTCATTGGAAGTCCTAAGACATAATCTATACTCAAATCTACTTAAGGTTTAATAGGAACAGGAAGCGAAATATACAACCTTTGTGGCTCACTCCTACTCTTTGCTCTTCTACATGTAGAACAAATTTCAACAATCTTATGAACATCCTTAGCCATGTTAGGCCAATAAAATTATTCATGCAAAGCATCCAAAGTCCGATGCTTACTAAAATGTCCAAATAGACCTCGGCATGGGCCTTACGCACTAGCACCTTATGCATTGACCCTTGTAGAGTGCGCAACTTTCAAGTCCTAAAAAAATAACCTTCCTCCATGTGTTATCCAATCATGGATCTACCATTACCACAATAGGTGCAGACAACCTGTCATCAATATACTAAACAATTTGATCAAAGCCAAATAATTTAATCTGCATAGAGATCAAAGCATAGCTCCTTGATAATGCTTCAACTACTACATTAGAATTGCCCTTCTCATACTTAATTGAATAAGCAAATGACTTCAAAATTTCTATCCATAAAGCATGCCTCTTAGACGGATTGTTTTGACCTCTCTAAGATACTTAAGAGATTCATGATTAATAAATATAATAAACTCTTTTGGTAAAAGATAATGTTGCCATACCATAAGATTTAAAATCAAAGGGTACAATCCCTTATAATAAATAAGATAATTCAACAATGTACCATGAAGCTTCTCACTAAAATACACTATAAGACATCTCTCCTGCATAAGTATGGCTCCAACACCAACATTGGAAGCATCACACTTGAGCTCAAATACCTTGCTAAAGTCAAAAAGCACCAACATAGGCACTAAAGTCAATTTTTACTTAATCAATTCAAAACTCCATTATGCTGCTTGATCGCATTGAAATGGATTCCCTTTCTTAGTCAACTTCCACGAAAGGTGCCACTAAAATGTTGAAATCCGAATAAATCTCCAGTAGAAAGAAGTAAGTCTGTGAAAGCTACAACCTTACGAACATTTGTGGGAACATTCACTCAGTGATGGCTTTAATCTTTCTTCATCAACAAAATTCCCTCTTCAAACACAACATATCCCAGAATTATCACTTCACTTTGACAGAAAGCATACTTCTTCTAGTTAGCCTAGCTTCTCCTCTCAATACTAAAAGACGAAAGTCAAATGACCTATATGGTTATCCAAATCAAGACTACAAATTAGGATGTCATTAAAATAAACAACCACAAACTTTCCGAAAAACTCCGTCAACAGCTAATTCGCTAATCGTATAAAGGTATCAAGAGCATTTGACAAGCCAAAAGGCAACACTATCCACTCATACAAGCCATGCTTTGTCTTGAAAGTTGTCTTCCATTCATCTCTAACCTTCATTCTAATCTCATGTACCCACTCTTCAAATTAGTCTTTGAAAATATCCAAGCACCATGTAATTCCTCTAACATATCATCAAGAGAGGAGATAGTGTATCTGTATTTCACTGTAATACTATTAGTAGCTCGACTATCAATACACATGCTCCAACTTGCATCTTTCTTTAGAACTAAAAATTCTGGAACATAATAAGGACACATACACTCAAAAACCCTTTCTCCAGCAACTCATCTACCTACCTTTTCAGCTCATTGTCCTCCTTCGGAATCATCCTTTAAGTCCGTCTATTGGGTAAAGTTGCCTCAGGCACTAAATTAATGTAGTGCTCCTCTTCTTTGCAAAGGAGGTGATCCCTTTGGAAGCTCTTGAGGAAATACATCGGAAAAATGAATTAACAACTATTGCACAACTTTTGGAACTGGAGAATCACTCTCTATCCCATAAACTTGTCAAATATGCAACAAAGACATTGGTTTTCCACTAGTAATCTCCCTTTTTTTAGCCCCATGTGCCAACAACAATGACTCCTTCTTTAAGGATTCAACTCACAATGAGTTTATCTAACATCATTAGGACTCATGGGAAACAATTGAATTCTTTTTCCATTATACAAGACAGAATAATTATTATATCAAACATTATGATTTACATGCGAAAACAACTAAGAAGACCCAATAATATATGAGATGCACTATGGACACCACATCACATATCACTACACTTCATCATATTAGTTAGAAAGGGATATAGGAATAGATACACGTTTAGTTACATGCAAAAAATCCTTTCATTAAACTAATGTAAAAGATACGGTTGCAGGTGTGTCATAGTTGGAATTGCAACTTTATCCACAAGCATAGTTGCTGCTATGTTAGTGTAACTACCAAATCAATTATAGCTTTATATATTGCACCATTAACCAAGAACTTAACATGAAATATATTTCTCGCTGCTCTTGATCAATTGTTGGAGTCATACTAAGGCTTCTTCTTACAATTCCATTAAGTGGTACAACTGTTCCAGCAAACTGCTTAGTGAGCTCTTCCTCTTCACTACCTCCTTTGGAATCCTTCTACCCAATACGCTCATTTTTTTCATCCTCACTCTCTGAACATCCTTCAAATGTCAATACAATACATCTATTTAGACATTTGCGATGCCACATGTCCATAACCTAAACAAAAGCACTTAATGTGTCACGCCCCGAAGGGTACCCTAAACGTGGCAGTCCACCGTACACAATATTAAAGCTTAAAAATGACCACCTCAGTCACGCGAAGGCTTCCATACTATTACATGGCGTCTAACACTAAAGGAGACACATCGGAATGATACATTTTATGTTGATACAATTGAGTAACAATGTAAAGGAAATACAATCCACTATTCCAAATACAAACACTATACTACTTCAAAATACAATTCATCAAATCCCAAGACTTCACTACATAAAACTATTACAAGGCAAATTGTAAAGCTTAGCCAAAACTTCAAGCATTCTTATATCTTGACCAAATCCCGAAGTCATTTTCGGCTTCACACCATCTCGGTACCCACTTAGCATTCTTGGAATAACCTGCTCATTTAAACAACTATTGGGGTATAAGCTACACTAGCTTAGTGAGTGTAATCTTCCACAATAACATCATGTCACAACAATTCAACCAAGTAATTAAGCAGCAAGTGAATGCATCAAACACGTGAGTTCAACAACATATGACCAACCGAAAATCATATGTGGATGGAATTGCGCCCTCCATCCCAGGTTAGCAGATTAACGACTAGTGCGGTACTAACAATATGCCGTTTATGGTTCACGGTTAACCTACGATTATCGATGTCGTTTATGGTTCACGACTAACCTATGATTATTCGATGTCGTTTATGATTCACGACTAACCTACGATTATTCGATGTCGTTTATGGTTCACGACTAACCTACAATTATTCGATGTCGTTTATGTTCACGACTAACCTACGATTATTCGATGTAGTTTATGGTTCACGACTAATCTACGATTATTCGATATATCGTTTATGGTTCACGATTAACCTACAAATGCTAATGCTACCTTCCCCTTATGATATGCACATGCCAATTTAGCATTAGTCCAAGTAGTTGATTAAGCCATTTTACTTAGGCGATCAAACAATTTCTCAACAATCCATCATAGCTAAGTACACAACCAAAATTTATCACCCGGTTTCGATATTCTTAATTTGAGTTCTCACATCATCATCAACATATAATTCCCCATTATTTCCCATCATTCATATTCCATTCATTTGGCCTACATTCTAGTGCACTACTTTACAACACATACAATAAATGAATCGAGAAGAAAAACCCACTCGGCCATTGGATCACCGGTCTTCTAGTAATAATAATCCAGTGGTAGGGAATCGTCGAACTCGGGATTACCTAAAAAGGAAGAAATACTCTAATAAGTATTTCAACTCAAACTAATCCAACAACTTCTTACGAACTATCAAATTCATAATTCGCGTCCTAAGCGAGAATTCCAACTTAAAACGGCCATAACTTGGTCATTTTTAACTCGGAATCTCGCAAATTTTATATCGATTTCTATCTACTTTGGAAGAGCTTCTAAATATGAAGTTTAAATCCATTTTTGAAAATATCTAAGCCTCGGAATTGAGGGATCAGATCTGTACAGCGGGTATATGATTCCAAAAATGCGATTTCATGAATGCACATTGAGATTCCTAAGTACAAAATGAAACTAGATGCCATGGTAATGATTTTCCCTATCATGAATGTCATGACATGAACTCTAAGAGCCTAAGTTCTTATAACTCTTAGATTTAAAGAATTTTAAATAAACTTTTCTTAGAAAACCATTTCATACTATTGTATAACAAGTGAGTTTTACTACACTTAGTCACACCTACATATTATTCTTTAGGAAAACTCCACTTTGTTAAAGAAATTTTGACCCTTATATAGTTATATCCTAAAGCCTTATTTCTTTAATAAAAATCCTCATTTATAAACTTTTAAGTGGGTCTTCTACTAGGGGTTTTCCAAAAATCCGAATTTAGAAAATTCCATTTCAAGTTGATTCCTTTAGGAAAAATGTATGTTATACTCAAAACTTTAAGTATTTATTATAACCTATACCCTAAGGACTTCATTTATTTAAGGAAATACTATTTTTGGAGTTGGAAAAATAGTGTTTTCTAACCATATATCCTTTATTACGAATTTTGCCTACAAGACTTTTAGCTCAAAACTTCTATTGGACTTCATTTATTGTTTTCAACATGTTCTTTAATAAAAACTTATTTAGACTCATGGAAAATATACTAAACATTATCTATCATTTATAGGATTCATTTTTCTTGAAAAATATATGTTTAGAAGTTGATAAAAAGTGTTTTTGACCTAGGTTTCCAAAGTCATCTTAATTTACACAAGTTCATTTCTAGAAAAGTGTTTTTGACCTATGTTTAGAAGTTGATAAAAGTGTTTAAAATACTTTTTGATGGATAAACATAAAGCTTTTGGCATTAAAACTCCTTTAAATGTTAGATTTACTTTGTAATAGTTCGGTATTCTTGTTTTGATATCTCATTGCCCTACCAAAAGATCATGGACATTTAGTTGAAATATCCAAGAATCACTTAGCCATAACAAGATCTAAGGATATAGGAAGCAAGTTCTCTTACCTTAAGGTAACAATAGGAGACAATAGAAGAAAAAAGGAAGTTGTGTGTGGGTGTGTGTGGTGGACACCAAGCTCACGGCATGGGGTAGAGAGGGGAAGAAATTTGAGAGCTTTTAGCTTTTTGGAAAGTTTGAAAATGAAAGAATGAAGAGAGAGAGAGAAAAGAAATAGCTTATATATTAAATGGAATAGGTTAAATGAGACTAAAATAATTTTAAAAAAAATTGCAAAATGGAGCTTGTTGGAGGGGGTTTCACGCTGACCAATGCATGGGAGGAGGAGAAGATTTGATTTTGATTTAACTTGTTTGATGGCAAATAGTACAATTTGTCATAAATTGAAATAATATTTAAGAAACAAAAAGTCTTTGAAAAGGAAGTGATTGAGTGATGGTAAGTATTGCAAGTGTAGGGTGTACAAATAGGTAGTCATAGGTTGTACTTGTGAATAGTAATAAATAATAATCAAGACAACTTAATTACCGTAGCAAGAAAAATACGAATAAGAAGGTTATAACTGTTTATAAGCTGGAAAATTATGAAATTTATATTTTTGAAATCCTTATTTTATTTGGATTCAAATGAGTATTCATAAGTAAATTTTTGAAATTCTAGTTCCGGGGCACGCTTTTCTATAATGGGTCTCGGGATGACCCTGAATTGAATTTTCTCAAAATCTGATCTTTTCTTGGTAAATATAATCAAGAACTATATTCAAAATTAAATTTTCTTATAAGAGTTTCTTATTTAGAAACCAAGGAAAAGCTGGAATTAGGGTTTCTAATCTTTCTCACAAAGCTTGAACTAAATCGATTTAGGATTTCATTATCTGGTTTTCGAAGATTACTTGATTACTAGGAAACCCGGGGTATACATTATAAAAAAAAAATAATAAAATTGTGTAATGAAATAAAATGAATAGTGCAAAAGACTAATCAATTACCGGTAGAAATGAAAATATGATAAAAAGGTTATAACTGTAACTTTTATAACCCGAAAAATTATATAACTGGTATATTTAGAAATCTCGGGGAATTACGAATCTAACGGTACTAATGGTATATTTTTGATATCTCGAGCCTCGGATACGCTTTTCGAAGTCTGTATCCGAACGGGTTCAAATAGGTCAACAATTTTACCAATCTCATGTTTTTAAATAAACTTATTACTACGGCTATTCTACATATTTAAACTACCTCTTGGCCTCTAGAGTTAGGGGCGCTAGATTGCCGACTTACACTATTGTATTCCGGATAGGGTTTCCGGATGATTTCTGGTTTAGACCTTTGCCAATTTGGAAACTGAGATTTTCTGTTTTATACAATGTATTTAGTTTGAGAAATTTATTTTAAATTTTATTTTTAATAAGTATTTAATATCTCTTACTGCTTTGGAAATCTTGAATTGAATCATTATATCTGAAGTTATATCGGTAATGGTTACCAGATATGATTTTCTTGAGTTTGAGTCAAATATCGATTTTTGGAATGATTTTGTGGAAATCTTGATTTTTATAATTTGCTTTGAAAAAGGATCTTCATAGTGTTTTGTTTTCAAATTTATTTTTGCTTCGATTTAAGGTTTTATGAACAATTGGTTAACTTAAGGATTATCTAATTTGTTATTTTGTTTCTTGAATCTTCCTTCTTAAGATTACGAGATTTCAATTTCTAACTCGTTCTATGATTCTTGGGAGTTTGATTTGATCGTTAGGGCTTTATTGTGATTTCCGTCTCTTAGGATTATTAGTCTAGTCGTTTGGGGAATTTCCAAAGTCTATATTTTATTATTGGCAGATAAAGTTTTCTTAATCGTGCCAAAGCCTAGTTATGGAATTGGCCTTTGGTGATTTCCTGATCCTTCAAATTGTCATGTTATATATTAACTTGCTTTTTAGCAAATTATCACTGTGTTTTATTTTTATCCCGATTTTTTATGAATATAGATTAGGTATGCAGTTTATCTTACGTAATGGTTTTTGGACTTAAGGACTTTTGTAGTCCTTATTTTATTTTTAGATTTTCTCAAGACTAATGAATTTTTTACTTTCGTTTATATTTCAGGACTCGTTCAAAGTTCGGTTTTTAATTTGGAGTGATTTTTAGGGTTTATTTTCGAAGTTCATTTTTGAATTATTTATTGAAATTTTCCGGGGCTTACATAATGTCTCTACTCTTTCTAGAACAACTAGAATCATAAGATTTCACAATCGACTTGCCTTTGTCATCAATAGATTTATCAAAGCCCTTGTATTCACTATTTTCATCACTCTTGCTGCTACTACTAGCCTTGGGTTTCTCTTATTACTACTCCTATAAGATCATTTGCTACTTTCAGATTTGGACACATTGCTAAAGATTTATATGGCTCTCACTTACGTTGCCTTTCCACTTTCTCAACTATTAGCATCGCATCCTCCAAAGTGTCAATTTGTTGTGACTTTACTGTGTTAACATATCATATCTCAAACCCATGACAAACCATCTCAATGGATTGCTTAGAATTTTCAAGGATTTGGCTTCGGTCCATGAAAATCCAAACTCCTAGATGTACTTTACCACACTCTCACTACCTTGGCATAAAGTATGTAATTGCATCAAGAGTTCTTGATTATAATATTCTAGTGCAAATGCCGATGCAATTATTGCTTCATCTCATCCCATGTAGTCACATCATGCTCATTGTTCCTTCGCCTACTAGCCAACACATTTTCTACAAATGGGTAGTATAGCCTTTAAACTTTATAGCTGCTAGTTTGAATCGTTGTGCATCCTCAATCATGATAATAAAAAAAGGTAATTATACTAGAATGTCTTAATGTTGAGAGTAAATTTATTTAAGGTCTTGACGTTTGGTAGTTCAAAAGAGTTCCAACATTTAGAAAATTTGTCAATTAAGGTCTTCAATAACATGTGTTGATGGGAGAAATATTGAATTAAAACTCAAAAGATCCTTCACGTTGTAGCATGTGCCAATAGAAACCTCAATTGACCCACTTCTCCAAACATTGAGACCTCAAATGAACCTACCCTCAAATATTGGGACCTTTCAGTATAATTTATTCTAATAAAAACGCCTCTCAATTTGGTCCTCCCAAATCAAAATATTTATCCGCACCATCACTTCCATCAAAGAATGCACCTTAAGCTCCACTATCTCTATGCCTCTCAATGGCCTATGACATTGTTCCCCACGATTATAATCAAAATATCATCGTGCTCATCAAGGCTATCGCACTCCAAATGATACCCTAAATGTGATATCCATCACATACGATATTAAAGCTTAGGTATAACGTTCCATAGTCATGCAAAACTTCAACACCATATGCAAGTGTATTTTCACAACAATAGGAACACGGTGGGATATGTTACTGAAGATAGTTAAAATATGGCAATCAGAAAATACTTAAACATCATATTCATAACTTAAAGGTCAATACTTTACAATACCTAGGAGCATTCTCCCGATCAATCTCTAAAATAGAATAGTCTTACTTGAGCAGATAACTATAACTAGAAGATTTTAAAGGAATTCTACTCTCAAGTCTTCAAATAGAATTCCCCTAAAAGCTTTCAAAAAGCATAATTCCTACTCGGACGATAAGGGTCTCTAGTACAAAAGCAATAATCCTGCAACATAAAAAATCTATGGGGGAGTAACCATAACTAGCTTAGTGAGATATTCCTTATGCAAAATTACTCATAACAAAGCAATCAAATAAGTCCATTTAGTAAGTATATGAAATGCAATAATCATATGATCAAACAATACATACGACTATCTAGTTCGTATGTAGAATGGATTTGCACCCTCCATTTAGGGTTAAGGAAAGATTTGAAACGGGTCCCAACCAACCTCCTTGAAATTTGCACACATCTTGAGGTTCCAATCAACCTTACTACTAGTCCCCGGGCTTTTCTTACCCAAAGCAATAGATCCAGCTCGGCTACACCATAAGGTCGTATTTCCCAAATATCCTAATTCCTCAATATGCGGTTAAGCAGCTTATCTTTTCGGTCCCATGCTGAGGAGTAGTAGCAAAATGTGAACATGATATTCTAAGTGTTATACATGATCAATTTAGTTATAAGGAATTTCCAATCCAATATTAATTCATGTAAAGTGAGCAATCAATATTTACACACACAATAATATACATAGAGACAATTTATATTAATCAACCCATCAAGCTCTGATATACTCATCATTTATTGATTAAACATAATGAATCACATACATAGCTCCCATGATAATTCACATGCATATGAATTTACATCTTTTCCTAATATCTAGTACTCTATTCTACAAGCACATACACGAATAGAAAAAACGTAAAGGAAAACTCACTCGACCATGGCGATCTCTATTAGTAGAAGTAATCTTCGGGAAGAAGAAGGTCTTCGTCCTCGTCACTTAGACAAAAGAAATATCTAAATGAGTATTTCATCTAAGTTCTACTTAAATTATCTAACTTTATTTTATTAAATGCGTCAAAATTTGGTTTTAAGGAAATTCCAACTTAAAATGGCCATAACTTGCTCATTTTAACTGGAAATTTCGCATATTATATATGTCACGCCCCAATGGGTACCCTAAATGTGACAGTCCGTGACTGTGTGAAAACACTAAGTTTATAATTTATAACTCCTATTAATTCTAAATTCACACAAAGGCAGTGTACCTATCATGTAATATAGAGATTAATCGGGATCGTCCTCAGGGAATATGATATGCAAGTACTAGTAATAACTTTATTTCCACTATCTAACTCAACAAATTTAAATGGTTTTATACTATTATACTATGAACTAATCTAAATTATGTAGAAGCAAAATGAATAAAAATTCTAACAATGGGCAAGATTCAATTAAGACTAATAACCTAGATTTTTGTTTTACATCCTAATTATTATATGAATCATTGGTACTCAATTATGAATTTTGGATTGAATTCTTTAAGCTGTAGAGTTCCTTAATTAAACAGATAATTCTTTCGAATCTATCAATTTGTCTAAACCTAGGTTAATCAATTAGGATGTCTCCTCAATCAATAGCAACCTAAATTTGCATAAAGATCATGAACCCCATTTAAATTATCATATACAGAAAATTCTTGCTATTCTATGTCTAGAATTACAAACAAATCTCATCAATTACATAGATCTATTCATAAAAGTAACCTATCGATTAACTTAAATGAAAATCAAAACATAAAATTGTATTCCGGTCATACAAAATTAATCACAATTAAGAACATGAAATTGAACAAAAATACATCAATCCTTCATTATGAGTCAATTTCTTCACATAATAATGTTGGAATTAAACAAAACCCAGATCTACAAATTTACTCTAACATAGTCATTGATGACAACAATGAAATCTGAAACGAAAAGTAGAAATCATGATATCACCCTTGAGAATTGAAGCCAAAAACTTGTGAATCTTTCCTCTAGAGTAGTCTTGACTTGTTGTTGTAAATGGGTCTTCAAGAATCTTGCCCTTCGTTGTGTTTCTTCTCTTGAATCTCTCTCTTTCTATTCTGATATTGCGTTCTCCTTGTATATTGTGGTGTTGTCCCTCTTTCTTCAATTTATAAAGAAATTTTGAGGTAGAAGAGTTGTAATACTTCATGAAGCTACGTGTCTTTTGGCTCCCAAATGGTCTCTTTGTAATGCCCAACCATTGTGTTTTTAAGAAGCAAGAAGTCACCATCCTTCGTAAAAATCGTGTCTTTTAAGGATAAAAATTCTGTCAAAAAGACAGAGCAAAAAGACAGGACGTTTCAATATGTGTTGTCCCTCCTGCACTCCTCTTCAAAAGACAGTGTGAATTGACAGGGTGTGTCTTTCTGGTGTGTCCTTCTGATGTATCTTTTCCTTGCTATTTTGAACACTTTTGGTCTTCCATCTTTGTATTCTTGACCCGTTTTGCTTTCTTTTATAAATTTTCTCCATTAATATCCTGAAAGCTAAATTAAATAATTTTAAGTGCAAAATTCATAATATTAATAAATAAAATGATTATTAAAATATAATTAAGCACTTATAATTTAGGAATAAATTTGGTTTATCAAATTCCCCCACACTTAAACATTGCTTGTCCTCAAGCAAATAATTAAGGACAATAAAAAAAATTTAAATAACTCAGAAATGGAAAATCATTTAGTATTTATTAATTAATAGCAACTTGCTTTAATACCTATTGCTCAAATCTATTTTATAAATGTAACTAGTATACCATAATCAAAATTCTAAAACTAATCCAAGTAAGTTAAACTTTACCCTCATCATTTAATAACAGATTCCAAAGTCACAAAATAAAAGCAAAGTCAATCAATAGTAAAATAAATCTAGTTACCTTTCACCACCAATTAATAAGTATATAAGACTTCAATTATTTCTCTTAAACATAGCAATCTAAAGTGAAAGTATTTTGTATCAATTTTTCCCTTGGATTTTCTCCTTTTTTTTATATCTCTTTATCAAAGCCTTTAGAGGGACGGGTTTTTGCCCGCTTCTTTTCTTGTTTTCCTCTAGACGGGTTTTTGCCCGCTTCTTTTCAGCTTTTTTTTTTTTTTTTTTTTTTATGAGTTAGGCTTGATTTATGCCATATCAACTCAATTTCTATGTACAATTCAGCACATCAATTTTTTTCAAAGAGATTTTCCAAAAAGAATCACCAAGTGAAAAATATCATATACCCTTCCACTAAAAATTGCATAAGCTTTAAAAAATCTTTGAAAGAAGTATATACAAATTAACAGGCTTAGAAAATATGACTATTTAAATTTCAACTAAGGACTTCACTCCCTTTCTAGACTCTAGAGTCCATTACTAAATAGCAAGTAAGTTTACCCCACTAAGATTTCATCCTACAATTTCAACTAGGTACACTAATCACAAAATAGATGAGTAAGATATTACAAGTCACTATACTAATTTTAAATAATTTTCTGAGTTATAGATTCAAAAATATATTCTTAAAATACATTAGCAAAGTATAAGTGAGGAGTTTCTTTCTAAAATTCAACTTATCATAAAACAAGGATAAACCAATTTTTCCTTCAAAAATTTTACACCCCCACACTTAATTCTAACATTATCCTTATTGGCAACACATATATAGAAAGAGAAAAAAAAATGAGAAAAGGAAAATAGAACTTCCCTGTTCAAGTACAAAAGCCAGTTGCAAGAGAATCATCAACAAATAGTGTAATGGTGACAACAAGTCAAGTTTGAATCTGGGCTACAAAACAAAAACAAAAGGCAAAAGAAAAAATAAAATAAAACAAAGAAAATAAAACAAAAGTTAGCACTCATGATCCTACAAATGATCCTTAAGAGTCTTTCCAAGATTGGGTGCTCATATAATACATTCATCCAAAAATTAGAAATTAATCAAGTTAAGGGATTAATCTCCTTGATAGTCAGGATCATCCTCATCCTTTCTTTCTCTATCTCTTTTTCTTGCTAGCTGATGGTGTGGGAGTTGACATATTTCTTCTCCTTCTTCCTTAGATCCTTTATCTTGGCAATTAGATTATGACCTGTTCTTCTCATTGTTAACTAGAGCTAAGGATAGATATCTAAATGGTGATCAACATAGGGATCATAACACAAAAAAAATTTATTTCAACAACTCATTAAAATTGATGTCAAATGAGTTTAAATCAAATCAAGGGAAAAAGATCAGATTCCAGCATAACACGCCCAAAACAACACAAACAAGGCATTGTACTTAGCGTGTCCTCTAAATAGCCTATGTTTTCCCTTTCAACAGCCTGATATCAATCAATTCTATTAACCCATGCTTCTACAATTTTCTTCCTAAAGCACAAAATTCCAATCCTTCTTAACAAACCCAAAAGATATCACACTTTCAAAACAATTCAAGTGAATGTGAGGTACATGTAATTTGTTTTATCAGCCTTAAATTTTCATGTCATCTTCAAGATCCTTATTTCCATCTATCCAAAACAGTTCTAAGCATTTAGAACAAAATAAACCACCAATTAAGATCACATATATAACAAATATACTCTAGGAACATAGGGTATATAGCAATCACGCCCATATACAAATCTGCAGAATTTTTATCAACAACAAATATCATTCAAAGTTGCAGAATTTTTTTTTTTTTTTTTCAAATGGAGCTTCACGCACAACCAGAAAAATTCCAGCAAATTTGCGCAATTAACAATCCCAAAGTTCAACAATTCATACACGTCTCCATCATCCACACTATTTCCACATACTTCAAATACCATTCATCTTCTCAAACAACTCAAGGATCAATGCCAAAAAATCTGCAGAAAATTTCAGAACATAACGCGCAATGAACACGCCAAGAACAGCCCCAATTTTCTCATATAGCTTTCTCCCAAAACTTGAAACATATGTCATACAAACCCATCATCTCGAGATCAATAACCCCCAAATTTCAACAACCATACACGCCTCAAACCACATTTGAAACGAAATGCAAAATCCACCCAAATCATGCCTATGAACCCACGAAATTTTCAGAACATAACAACCCCAAAAATAATTCATAACTAGTGTTTAGATGAGATAAAAACTCCTATAATTTGTTCAAACTAATCATCAACAACAATAGCTATGAGTTACGGTTACATGCAATATATATAAAACCTAAATCCTTAAGCAAGTCATCTTCATGATCATGGAAGCACGGAAGAAAATGAAGAAGATAACCAAGGAAAGTTTCAAAATACTTACTTGATCCTCCTTGGGTTTGATTGTTGAGTTTATGGATGATATAATGCAAGTATAGAAGGAGTTCTTGTCTTAGAGATAAAACCCTCTCTTTAAATTCTAAAGAGAAAATAAACTAAATGAAAGTAAAGAGGACCCCTGCGTTTTTTGTTTAAAATGAAATGGGCAGTAAAGGACACGGCCATTTGACAGGGCGTGTCTTTGTGTGCTGTCCTAATTTTATTTTTTTTATTTTTTTTTATTTTTTTTTTTTTTACAAACAAAGATCTTCAAGCATAAATATACACGTACAAGACGTTTTTTTTTTAAAATTTTTTTTTTTTTTTTACAAAAGTAAGGGACAAGACAAATTGACAGGCTGTGTCTTTATGTGTTGTCCTTCTGCTGGTGTCAAGTGAAAAATGGGCAGCAAGGGACACGGCCTTGGGACTGGCCGTGTCTTTTTGTGCTGTCCTCTGCCAATTTTTTTTTTTTTTTTTTTTTTTAAGAATCATTTAAAACAAGATTTAAGCATCAAGAATAATAAGATCATGAGTTTAAAATAAAATAAAAATAAAACAAAAAGGAAAAATAAAAATTAGACATGGGTTGCTTCCCATGAAGCGCTTTTGGTTATAGTCGTTAGCTCGACATATTAAAACCTTATAATCCACCAGGATCCCATGGGAATGTGTCCCACTCCCATGTTTCTAGGGTAAATTGAGGAAGTTTCTCTAAATTTGTGTTCTCAAGAATTAGAGTATTTGGAAAAGAGTTAAGAAATAATATATTAGTCTCTTCACATTCATCTTTTCCTTCAATAGACTCTAATTTATCTTCTTGACTATTCATATCTATCCTATGAACTACACTTTCATTTCCTTTCTCCACCAACTCATCCTTCATTTTTAATGTCTCCTCAAGTTGTATATCTAGATCATTTTCACTTGATGCATGAAATGGACTTGTAATTATCTCCTCATTTACTCTCTCATGTCTCTCAAGAGTTTCTAAATTTTCAATTAAACTAGATACCCACTCTTGAGATGGTCCTAAAAGAGTGGCCAATTCTTCTAAGCTTATGAGTTTATAAATAATAGGAGCACAAGATTGCCATGAGTCCGCTTCAAAAATTGCTTGCATCGTCCTAACAAACAAGTCTAGGTCATCAAATCTAGAATCAATGATCCTTTCCAAAAGAGATTTTTCCTGAGGATCTTTTTCAGTATGGTTCAAGGACATGGATGATTTTGTCTTTATGACTAGAGTATGGTTACAATATGAATTTTCAGAAAAATGTGAGACAGGTCTCTCACTTTGACATTCAAAAGTCCAATGTCTACCACCACACTCACTACAAATCATATCATTGAGAGTCATAGGATTAGTATCTATAATAGGGGATAATGCATTTGTATAAAATGAATTAGAGGGATAATAATATGGATTAAAACATTTATAAGACTCATGATCACCTCCACAATACAAACACAAAAATCTTATGCAATTCATAATTCATATAGTCAAGAAAACACAAGAACACATTCAATAAAGCAAATAACCCCAAAATTTATATTTAGATATATATATATATATATACAAAAATTAGTTAGACTAGTAGACTTCAAGCTTTCCTAATATTGCCAATTCCCCGGCAACGGCGCCAAAAACTTGACTGTGTGAAAACACTAAGTTTATAATTTATAACTCCTATTAATTCTAAATTCACACAAAGGCAGTGTACCTATCATGTAATATAGAGATTAATCGGGATCGTCCTCAGGGAATATGATATGCAAGTACTAGTAATAACTTTATTTCCACTATCTAACTCAACAAATTTAAATGGTTTTATACTATTATACTATGAACTAATCTAAATTATGTAGAAGCAAAATGAATAAAAATTCTAACAATGGGCAAGATTCAATTAAGACTAATAACCTAGATTTTTGTTTTACATCCTAATTATTATATGAATCATTGGTACTCAATTATGAATTTTGGATTGAATTCTTTAAGCTGTAGAGTTCCTTAATTAAACAGATAATTCTTTCGAATCTATCAATTTGTCTAAACCTAGGTTAATCAATTAGGATGTCTCCTCAATCAATAGCAACCTAAATTTGCATAAAGATCATGAACCCCATTTAAATTATCATATACAGAAAATTCTTGCTATTCTATGTCTAGAATTACAAACAAATCTCATCAATTACATAGATCTATTCATAAAAGTAACCTATCGATTAACTTAAATGAAAATCAAAACATAAAATTGTATTCCGGTCATACAAAATTAATCACAATTAAGAACATGAAATTGAACAAAAATACATCAATCCTTCATTATGAGTCAATTTCTTCACATAATAATGTTGGAATTAAACAAAACCCAGATCTACAAATTTACTCTAACATAGTCATTGATGACAACACATGAAATCTGAAAAAAAGTAGAAATCATGATATCACCCTTGAGAATTGAAGCCAAAAACTTGTGAATCTTTCTCTAGAGTAGTCTTGACTTGTTGTTGTAAATGGGTCTTCAAGAATCTTGCCTTCGTTGTATTTCTCTCTTTGAATCTCTCTCTTTCTCTTCTGATATTGCGTTCTCCTTGTATATGTGTGGTGTTGTCCCTCTTTCTTCAATTTATAAAGAAATTTTGAGGTAGAAGAGTTGTAATACTTCATGAAGCTACGTGTCTTTTGGCTCCCAAATGGTCTCTTTGTAATGCCCAACCATTGTGTTTTTAAGAAGCAAGAAGTCACCATCCTTCGTAAAAATCGTGTCTTTTAAGGATAAAAATTCTGTCAAAAAGACAGAGCAAAAAGACAGGACGTTTCAATATGTGTTGTCCCTCCTGCACTCCTCTTCAAAAGACAGTGTGAATTGACAGGGTGTGTCTTTCTGGTGTGTCCTTCTGATGTATCTTTTCCTTGCTATTTTGAACACTTTTGGTCTTCCATCTTTGTATTCTTGACCCGTTTTGCTTTCTTTTATAAATTTTCTCCATTAATATCCTGAAAGCTAAATTAAATAATTTTAAGTGCAAAATTCATAATATTAATAAATAAAATGATTATTAAAATATAATTAAGCACTTATAATTAGGAATAAATTTGGTTTATCAAGCCACACTCAATATTAAAGCTTAAGTATGACAGCCTTAGCCATTCCAAAAGCTTTTATATTAAGTATAGGCGTACTTTCACAACTTTAGCGAACCATATATGGAATTATGAAGTTTATAAGAATATAAATAACATATTTAAGAAAAGAGGATTTCATAATAATCATTCATTCATATCAATGGCTTTACGAACTTAGGGACATTTCATTTGATAACTAATCTAATACATGGATATTGGCACATTAATACTAATGCTTCACTTTTATCTATTATCCAAAGAGATTACTTGCCCGCAGGGTCCTCGTGGCTTAGCCATAAGTAAGGGAACTGCAAAAGAATCTATTGGGGTATAAGCTAAATGCTTAGTGAGAACTATTTCCATAAATAACTTCTTGTAACAAGATTCAAACAAGTTAATTTAATCAAACAAAGTAATGCACAAGCACGTGGGCAAAAGCATATAGTTTTTTGGGAACTATATGTTAAATGGATTTGCGCCCTCCATTCGGGGTTTGGTGCATAACCTCAATTCAAGTAGTTTTAAATAAAAAGTTTTCTGCTCGCGAGCACTCATCGCCAAGCATTCCGAATCTACTTGATTGACCTTGCTTTCGGATCTACCGCAAGCATATTCCATATTAAGCCGCCAAGCAATCGCTTTCGGATCTCCCGCCAGTGTTGCTTTCGACATGAGCTTACATCCTTCTCACCCAAGGATAATAACCTAAAATACAATGTGACTCACTTCGTGGTATGCATGAATTCATTTATTTATAAGGTCATAGCATAATTATTGTCAAATTTAAGGCGATCAAGGAATTTCATACAAATAAATATTATACTAAAACAATCATTTAAAACAATTCTAGTTTCCATATTCTTAATAATTCTTTCAAGGAATATTTTACATATTCATCGATTTATCTTTTCCTATCTCTAATGCAACTATTTACAAGCACAACAAGTATAGCTTTTAATGGAAATAAACTCACGATGCCATGGTGACTATTCTTCTATGCGAGTGAGTCGTTCAACACTCCACTTAGTCGTAATAATCCTCGGGCTAAAGGAATCCTTCCTCGGGGACACCTAGCCAAAGTAAATACACAATGAGTTTTTCTTGATGATTTTCTTGAATTTTGACCAAAACAATGTCAAAAGAACGTTGAAGTTTCTTATAAAGGAATGTTCCAACTTAAAATGGCCATAACTTGGTCATTTTAATTCGGAACCGCGCATATAATATACCGATTTCTATCTACTCGAAAAGATCTACCCATTTCTAAAATTATTTCATCAAAACAAAGATATAGGTTCCAAACAGTGGGTGACAAAATTCAGCGGATTTTCCAACAAAACAACCTTGGTTTAAGAAATCAAGATTTTGCTTGATAAATACTTAGTTACTATATAGTTGAAAAATTCTCTTTTTATGGCTACTTAGCTCAATTCATTCATGTCCAAGTGTTTTGTTGTCCATTTCTTAAGAATCATGTTGGCTTTGGAGTTGTTCTTAGTTTACAAAAATTCCATGTTGGTAAACTTCTTGAAATGATCATGTTGTTTCTTTTTATTTACGAAAACGTTTAGCTTATCTATGTATATTAGTAACTTTTTGGAAATAAATTTTCTAAGTTTTCTATACAATTACTAATTTGGGGGTTTTAAAGAATACACTATTATTCCTATTTATTTTTCTTGTACAATCTTCTTTATCTATTTGTTTTACAAAATCTTTGCTTGAATTTTCTCATTCTTTTCTCATGCTTCATAGAAATAATTTATTCATACAAGTTTATTTTCTTGGTAAAAAACAAAGTGAATCAACATGTGACTTAGAAAACCTTTTTCTAAAATTTTTTTGTGGTTTCTTCTTGTAATTTGGAAAGAAGTAACTTTATTATTTTCAAACCATAATTTTCTTCGCCTATTTGTTTGCAAAAGTCTTTTCTTGAAAATTCCAAAGAACCATTTTTTTGTATAAATATTTTCTTTTGCAAAACAAAGTGGAATAAAGATTTAAGTAGCTTTTTAAGTAAAAATAGTTCTAAAATTATAGTGAGTTCTTTTTGTAACTAAAAAAGAAAAGGAATGAGTTTATTTTTGTTATCTTATAGATTTTATACTTTACATAAACTTATTTCCAAGTGACAAAATTACTTCTTTTGTTTACTTATCTTTTAGAAATTAAAATTTTGGACAACAATCTAAATGAACATGATTATGAGAATAAACAAATATCATAAAACATAATAAAAAAGTCAAGTTTGGAGTCTTAGCTTTTTCAAGGCTCCCGGGACTAAGAAGTAAACTAGTCCCAAAATAAAGTAAAATGAAAGAAAGAAAACTTATTTTGACTTGATGAGGACAAGTCTAAGACTAGAAGCTAGTCATATTTCACAAGGAATAAATAAATAAATTGCAATGAAATAAATAAATAAATTGCGTTGCATGAAATAAATGAATTGCAAGTGAGCTTATATGTTCTAAAGAATATGTATATATATAGATAATAACATATTAACAATAATAAAACAACATAAACATAAGGGATTAGCATGAACAAGAACAATACATGAACATAATGTGTTTCCATAACTTGTAGTCTTTGAAAACTCACACTATGGTCATGTAAAGTTACATGACATGAAGAAGAAGAAAGAAATATAAAGTGGTTACCTAAAGGAGACTTTGATATGGTTATGTGGTTATGGTTTTTTGTTATTGGTGGAAGTTGTTTTATGGAATTATTTTGAGAGAGTTTTGGGATGGTATTTTGAGAGAGTTTTGAGAGGAAATTTGAGAGAGTTTTTGTATGAATTTGTGGTAGTGAATGTGTGAAAGAAGTGAAAGAGGAGGGGGGTATTTATGGGAAATTGAGGAGTGATTTTTGTGTGATTAAAATAAAAGAAAAATATAAAACAATTTGAGAGGGAAAGAGGGACAAGGGGCGCCGGCATGCATGGGGGAGGGGAGATTGATTTATTTTTTTTTTTTTTACTTTTTGGAAAATAAAAGATGTAATATGTAAGTAGATGTGAAATAAAGTTATGGGAAAGGTAAAAAGTTAAGATTATAGGTTATGTAGAGTGTAAGAATAGGTGTAAGAAAAAATAGAGATAAAAGAATAGTGTAGAATAGTAATGAATAGTGTAATGTAAAGTAGATATGACAATTAAAGTACCGGTAGTAAGAAAATACGCGTATAATAGCTTTATCTGTTATTTTTACTTACCGAAAAATTATGAAACTGATATTTTTGGAAAACTTATATTTTTACGAGTCTAACGGTGTATTCGGAATATTTTTACTATTCCGGGCTTCCGGACACGTTTTTCAAGAACTGTGTCCGATTGGGTTGGAAGGACACCCGAATTTCGCGAAACTAAAATTTTTATAAAACCTATGGTTATTACGAACTATTCTAGCTAATTATCCCAACTTCGTTTTTCAGGGCCAAAGAAAACGGAAATGTCGGATTTAGTATGATACGGTAAACTAAGGTTTTGTTGACCTTTAGGGTTCCGTTTGACTTCCGGTTTAAGGTTTTATGCTAAACCGATTCCGAAAATTTGGGGGTTTACAATATATTATTTTTTAATCTAATCAAAAAAATCTATCTATTTCTAAGGTTATTTGGGTTACAAAAAGTCATGGTATAGAACTGGCATGAATTTCCCAGCCCTTAAAATATAATTTCCTAAACTTTTTACAAACAAAAATCCTATGGTAAGCATGTAGATGTTTATATATAGTTGAAAAATCCTTTCGTACACCTATAAACTCACATTACATGCATTATTCAAGTGTTGTTGTCCAAACGATGATTTTCCATAAAACAATCTCCTTTAGAAATCTAAAGGTTGAACGTACAAGTTTCTTTTGTAAGTTATTAAAATGAAAACTAAGATTTTTATTTTATATGAGTACTTTTTATACAGTAACTACTCTTTTTCTACTTCATAGACTTTGTAAAAATAAGCTTTTATATTTTTTAAGCTTGTTTGTTTAACAATATCACTTTCTTAGGTGTTTAACTAGCAAGTTGATTTTAACTTGACTTTAAAATTTATCTAGTTCTTAGGGTTTGTTAGAGTGTTGGTATGAGTCATTTTAAATAATTTTTTAAGAAAAACTTGTGTAGCAAAGAATTATCAACATTAAGATAAATTTAATTTATCTTGAAAAAGAGAGTAAAAAAACTTTATAACTATGTTTTGGAAAAATAAAAGCTTTACATAACATTAACACTTAAAAGTCTATGATGAACTTATTTAAATTTTTCAAAAGGATATTATTGAATTATAATCTTAAGCTTTAATTGGAAACTTTTCCTAAGTGTCAAAATTATTTTAGTAAAGAGTTTAGTCTTTAATTTATTAACAAAAGAAAAGAACTCCTTTTATTTAGACAACAACATTATGATTATGCATGAACATGAATATATAATTATATTATATGTAGAAAAATAACTCATATAAAGAAAGAAGGAGATATAAGAATCAAGTATATATATAAGGTTAAGTATTGGGAGCCTTAGCTTCATCAAAGCTTCCCGAAACTAAGAATGGACTAGTTCCAAAAAGAAAAAAAAGGAAAGAAAGGAAGGAAATAACATAATAATAAGAGCAATAATAAGAGCATGTTAGTGAGCATTTAGGCTCTAAGAAATATAGATATACATATACATATTACATATATAAATTTATATTAGACTAATAATAACAATATGACAATGATAATATAGCAATAATAAAAAGAATATTTAAACATAAACAAGAACAAAACATGAACATATTATTGTTTCCCTCAACACCATGGTTTTAGGAAACACACACTATGGTCATGTAATGTTGCATGACATAAAGAAGAGATATTAGAAATTTTTACCTATTGGCTACGGAAGAGGAAGAGAAAGTAAAAAGAACTTTGTAGAGAGATTTTTTTGAGAGATTTTGGAAGAATTTTAGTAGTGAATGAGAGGTGTGAAAGAAGTGAGAGAGAGGGGATATTTATAGGAAAATGTGGAGGGAAAATAAATGTAATAAAATAAATTGAAAAAGAAAAAAATTAGAGAAAGAGAGAGGGTGGCCAGCACTAACAAGGGGTGAGGGAGAGAGAGAGAAAGTTATTTTTTTTATATATTTTTTGTTAATGAAAGGTAAGATATGAAAGATATGATGTAGTATTGAAAATAAAAATTGCAAAAAATAGGTGTATATGTTATAAGAATAAGTAGTAAGGAAAAGTAGAAATTGATGAATAGTAGTTATTAATGAATAGTTGTAAACCCCTTTTTTTCAAGTAGCTAAGATAACCTTAGAACCGGAAACCAAAACCCTAAACCGGAATAGCTCAAGCCTGGAGTGAGAACTAGGAACCCTAATTCCGGCTTTTCCTCGGTTTCCAATTAATAAACTTTTCTAAGAAAATTTAATTTTGATTATAATTCTTGAATATATTTCAAACTAAGAAAATATCTGATTTTAAGAAAATTTCATTCCGGGTCATCCCGAGACCCATTATAGAAAAACGTGCCCCGGAACTAGAATTTCAAAAATATTCTTATGAGTACTCATTTGAACGAAATAAAATAAGGATTTCAAAAATATATTTTTCATAATTTTCCGGTTTATGAAAAATACAGTTATAGCCTTTTTATTCGTATTTCATTACTACCGGAAATTAAATTGTCTTGTCAACTATTCATTACTATTCATAAAGTACACCTACACTACCTATTAGCCTACCCTACAAATCTAACTCTTACCATCAATCACATCTCTCCATTCTTCCATAACTTTTGTCCTTCAATTCACTTTAATTGACAAGTGATGTAAATCAAATCAAGGCAAATCAAGTGAGACAAATCAAGTCTTCTCCCCCCCCCTTCCAAAACCCCCCCCCCCCCCCCCCATGCTCAATTTGATTTTTCCTTCTCCATTTAACCTATTACACTTCCTATATAAGCCATCTTTACTCTCTCTTCCTCATTCTTTCACTTCTCAAAATTTCAAAGTGCAAAAGCTCTCTTCCTCTCCTTATTTTCCCCTTTGGCCGAAACATTGAGCCCCACACACACATCACAACTTCTCATTTTTCTCTTCTATCTTACTCCACTTCAAGTAAGTAATGATCTACTACTTCCAACTCATGAAACTTGTTATGGCTAAGGATTTTTGGTTATCTCAACTCCATGTTCCCATGATCTTGTAGTAGGAACAATGAGATAAAACACAAAAATCCCAACCATTTCAAGTAGATCTATCTTTTAAAGGAGTTTCCTTACAAAAGCTTTACTTTATCCATCAAAAAGTCTTTTAAACAAAGGATCTTTTATAAAAATATGGTTTTTATGTTTTTAAAACTCATTTAAGCTTTTGATAAAGTAGATCCATCATCTTGTTACTCATGATCATGTAGGCATTTATAGTTTCATTATTATTTTGTTCATATGTGCATAAATAGTCTTTAACACTTTTGTCTTTAGTAAATGACTTTCTAGTGTATAGATCTATATATATATGGGTCCATGAAGTCAAAAAGAAAAGTACTTTACAAGAAAAAGACTTTTGAAAATTCGGATGACTTTGAAAACCAAGGTCAAAAACACTTTTAACAACTTCTAAACTTATATTTTATAAGAGAAATAAAGCCTATGGGTAATAGATAATGATTAGTGGTATTTTTCATGAGTCTAAAGGAGTTTTTACTAAAGAAAATGTTGAAAACAAGAGATGAAGTCCATAGGAGTTTTGAGTTAAAAGTTATGAAAACCAAATTCGTAATAATGGATGAAGGGTTAGAAAACACTATTTTTCCAACTTCAAAAATGATATTTTCTTAAATAAATGAAGTCCTTAGGATATAGGTATAATAGATACTTAAAGTTTCAAGTATAAAATATATTTTTCCTAAAGGAATCAACTTGAAAATGAACTTTGTAAATTCGGATTTTTGGAAACCCCATAGTAAAAGACCCACTTAAAAGTTTGTAAATGTAGATTTTATTAAAGAAATAAAGGCCTTAGGATATAACTAATATAAGGACAAAATTTCTTTAAATAAAGTAGAGTTTTTCCAAAGGAAATCCATGTAAAATGTAGATGTGGTCAAATGTAGTAAACTCATTACTAAATTTGAGAGGAAATGGTTTCTAAGAAAGTTTTTTGTAAAATTCTTAAATCCAAAAGTTTAAGAACATAGACTCATTAAGTTCACATCATGACATTCATGATAGGGAAAATCATTACCATTGCATTTAGCATCATTTATACTTAGGAATCTCAAATGCATTCATCAAAACCGCATTTTTGGAATCAAGGAACCCGCTGTACAGATCTGATCCCTCAATTCCGAGGCTTAGATATTTTCAAAACTTGATTTAAACTTCATATTTGGAAAGCTCTTCCGAAGTAGATAGGAATCGGTATATAATTTGCGAAATTCCGACTTAAAACGACCAAGTTATGGCCATTTTAAAACGGAACTTCGGAAATGACGCGAATTCCGATTTCACTAAGTTTCCTTAGAGTTTTAGTGTCCTAAGTTGATAGAATACTTATTAGGGTAATTTCTTATATGAATAGGTGAACCCGTGGACGGTGACGAGTTACCTCCGGACTATTACTACTAGAAGACCGGAGTACCGATGGCGGAGTGAGTTTTTCTTCCCAATTCATTTATTGTATGTGCTTGTAAAGTAGTGCACTAGAATGTAGGTCAATTGAATGGAATATGAATAATGGGGATTATTGGGAAATTATATGATTGTTGATGATATGAGAAACAAATTAAGAATATCGAAACCGGGTGATAAACTTTGATTGTATAGTTAGCTATGATGGATTGTCTGATAAATTGATTGATCGCCTAAGTAAATTGGCTTAATCAACTACTTGAGTAAATGATAAATTGACATGTGCATATCACAAGGGGATGGAGCATGAGCATTTGTAGGTTAGTCGTGAACCATAAACGACATCGAATAATCGTAGGTTAGTCGTGAACCATAAACGACATCGAATAATCGTAGGTTAGTCGTGAACCATAAACGACATCGAATAATCGTAGGTTAGCCGTGAGCCATAAACGGGATATTGTCGTACCGCAGGATTCGTTAATCTGCTAACCCGGGATGGAGGGCGCAATTCCATCCACATATGATTTCCGGTTGGTCATATGTATGTTGAACTCATGTGTTTGATGCATACACTTGCTTGATTAATAACTTGGTTGAATTGTTGTGATATAAATGTTTTTGTGGGAGATTACACTCACTAAGCTAGTTAGCTTACATCCCTACAGACCATTCCTTTTGCAGCTTACGCATTTATGGCTTAGGCGAAGAGACCCGGCTGAACAGGTACCGAAGCTAGGAGTTTTCCCTAGAAGTTATAATTTTTGTATTAGACTTCCATAGAAAACTTCTAAGACTTGGATGACTGTAATGGACCGTAAATATTCTTTTGCGGGGGAATGCCCCTTAGAATTATGTAATATTTATTTATGTTCATGAATTATATCCTATTGCCCATGCATGCCAAATTAAGCTTTTATCTCCATTCGGACTTGTACTTTATTGAGTAAAGGTACGCCTTACATCTATGTGAGACTCCCGAAAGACTAAGGTGGTAATTCGGGAATCTTATATGGCATGTGGCGGACTGTTACGTTTAGGGTACCCTATGGGGCGTGACAATAGTAGACAAGACAATTAAAATATCCGTAATAAAAAAAATACGCGTAAATGAGCTATATCTAATATTTTTAGATATCGAAAAATTAGAAAACTGATATTTTTGGAATCCTCACGTTATTACGAATCTAATGGTGTTATCGAAATATTTTCACTATTTTACCTGTCCGGATCCTAATTTTTGAAACTGATCCCATTTAGGTCCGAAACGAAATAAATTTTGGCGAATCTAATCTTTTTAAGCTTTCTTATATAATTCCAAACTATAATTCGAAATTATCTCATTTTATTGCTTTTAGGTTTCATGCGTGAGATTGCCGGATCTAAATTCAAAAGACTTAACATAGAATAGGTTGACTTTAAGGTTCTAGTTTGACTTTTGGTTATTAGGGTTTGCTTATAATTAACGTAAAATTTAGGGGTTTATAAAGGCATCTACCCCGCGCAACAGGGTGAGCAAAGTCCCGACCTCTACCACTAATCTCACCATGGTCTACTATAGTACCACATCCACCTAGTAGTAATTACAATCTCGGATCAACATATAATTCTTCTTCTGCTCTGCGCTCAACCCTCACATGTTCATTGGTGTTTCCCCTCAACATCTCTTCAAAACTCCATAGAGTTTCTTTTTGTTGCTACATCATGGCTTGCATCAACGTTCGCATGGACTCCATCCAATTCCCCATGCCAGGTTCAGCCTTCCCCTTAGTTTGTTGAGGATTTCAACTTTAAGTCATCCAACGTAATAATAATAAAAAAAAAAAAAAAAGATGATAACTTGCTACACAAGGCACAAACCCTAGCTCAACTTCTTGCATAAGTCAACTCTACCAAAGCCTTAGATTCCTCTCATAACCTTATGCTTTAATGCCAATATAATATGAGATAGAATTCTATATATGTTTAATAATAGAAATCAACAAGGCTTAGCTAAAAAATATATTTATATGGTTTTTAAGATTAGAGAAAAACCAAGAATAAAAATATGGATGTTTAGTTTTCAAGGACATTGCGCCACCAAGAAAAAGAATCAAACTAATTGTTTTAATCAAACTATAATATGTACAATCAACGACAACAAAGATCTTTCACACAAGAAAAAGTTTTGATAATCTCATAAAGATGTGTTCAATATCAAAAGAGTCAAAAGATTCCAAAATAATGATGAAGAGTTCCTTTTATAGCCCACAATTACGGTTAAAGGTAAAATAGTAAGTTGGCATCTAAGTTTTATAAATTAATATAATAACTCATTAGATCATCGTACAGGCTACAATATAGGGTGTGGAACTCTTAGATAAGCAACCTAGCCTAATACATCCTCCCATATAAGTCATGGGGCAAGGTGTGAAATGCCATTCAACTGCTCATAGAAGCTATAGATAGAGTGTGGCATTCTCTAGACATCTCTATTCTCACAATATAGGCTTATATAGACAACACCATGGGTTTGTAGCATGATCATGCATCCTTCCATACAGGCTATGGCTATCAATATATGGATCAAACTTCTCCAACAATTGGAACATAGAATATTCCATCATCTTGGGTATAGGCTATAGACCAGGGCATGGATTTTCTTATTGTCTTTCGTGTTTATCTTCTTCATGTCTTCTACTCTAACAAAAAATAAATCACACTTCCCTGCAAAATGAATCAAACAGCTATGGAAGTTACCAAGTTTTGAATTTCCTTAGCTCTAACTCATGTTATAAGACTAATCAATCCATGATTCCTATCATAGGATAATGCACACGAGATCTAAGATTCCCTTAATCCCAAATCCAACTTTTGTTTGTTCAATAAACGAACAATATGAGTTAGGTAATCTATTAAAGCTTTCAAAAGTCATTTTATGGGATAAAACACTATGGCTAGCAAATATGCATTTGAAGCCCTTGCAAGAATACTTTAATATATCACAAAAGTTAACTTACCATTTAGGGATTTCATACTAGTTTTGCTTGTAGTTTTAGATAAGACAGAGAATTAAATGAGTATTGCATGATTAAACAAAGCAAAACCACATCATATTATTTAAATTCTTCCATTAACCCTAAATATTTTATTTTTCAATGATAAAGATTTCTTTGACTTCTTATTAAGAGTTGGAGGTAGAGTGACGCATACCATTAATGAAGACTTCATATATATACCACCATTATTAAGAATGTAAGCCCTTAGATTTTCACCCATGGTTTATGCTTAAACCTTAAACCGGAGGTTAACTGGAAACCCTAAAGTCAACAAATTTATATCTAAACCTATTAGATTTAGATCTGGCAATCCCGCGCTCTTCACCCCTAAACAACGAAATTGAAATAATGGTGGAAAATAGTTCATAATAATATGAGAAAGCTTAAAAATATCAAATTCATTAATTTTTTATGTATTTCAGATCCGAACAAGATCAGTTTTCGAAAATCATGCCCCAGTACACCTGACGGTAAAAATCTTTCGATAATACAATTAGATTCCTAAAAATACAAGGATTTTAAAAATATCAGTCCTATAATATTTTGGTATCTAAAAATATCACATATAATATATAACTTAATTACGCATATTTTTTTTACTATCGGTATTAATTCGTCTTATCTACTATTCACAGTACTATTCTATACTATTCATCGATCTCTACTTTTTCTATACCTATGTTTACACTCTATCATACTATTTTCTACTTTTTACTTTTCCCATTTGCCTTTTGTCACGCCCTGAATGGTACTCTAAACGTGGCAACCCGCCACATATAATATCAAGACTTAAGAATGACCGTCTTTGTCACGCAGAAGTCTTAGTATTACATGTAAAGCGTCTAGCACGGTAATAGGAGACGCTTTTAAGAAGTGTGGTCTAAGCAAGTAAAAATGAGCATACAAGAATCTAGAAATAAAATAGATCATAATATTAATAACCAAAGGTCTATTACATGATTCTTAAGGGCATACCCTGTCATGCCCCAACGGGTACTCTAAAAGTGACAACCCGCCGTATGCAATATTAAAACTTAAGAATGACTACCTCAGTTACTCGAAAGCTTCCATATCAGTACAAGGCATACATTCACATCAAAGGGAGACCGGTGAAGTAATGCATTTCAAGATATTAGCAGCGGAACATGCAAAATAACACTTAATATATTTCATTGAAACATAAAGTCTTACAACTTCTAAGGGGCAGTCCCCTGATAATTCCATAACAACATGGTTTTACTAAGATAAAATAACTAAAGCTAAAAGATTTTAGAAGAAATCTACTCTTAGACTTCAAAACAGAATTCCTCCAAAAGCTTCCCAAAATGAGGATTCTACCAGAGGGATCAAGATGGTCTCGGATGCAAAAAGATAATCCTGCAATATCAAAAGTCTATAGGGGTATAAGCATAACTTGCTTAGTGAGATATTCATTACGCAAAAGTACTCATAACAAGCAATCAACCAAGTTTATTAATCAAGCATATGAAATGTAATAGCCATATGATCAAACATTACATACGACTATCCGGTTTTGTATGTATGATGGATTTACCCCTCCATCGGTGGTTAAGGAATGCTTTGAACTGGGCTCCGAACGACCTCCTTAAAAGTTTGTGCGCGTCTTGGGGTTCCAATGAACTGTACTACTAGTCCCTAGGCTTTCCATATCCAAAGCGATTGATCCGAATCGGCTATACCTTGAGGTCGTATTCCCCGAATATCCTAACCCTCAAGATGAGCTAGGCAGCTTACCTTTCCAGTCCCATGTTAAGGAGTAGTAGCAAAATTTTGAAATGATATTCTAAGTGATATGCATTAGCAATTTATTATATGGGGATTCTAATATGACATTAAATCATTTAAAGTGATCAAGCAATAATTGCACACATAGCAATATATACATAAAAGCAATTATATCAATCATAGATCGGCTTCCGATATACTTATTGTTCATTGATCGCACATAACAATTCACATACATAATTCCTATGATATCCAACAAGCATATCAATTTTATCTTTTCCTAACATCTAGTGCTCTATTCTACAAGCACATGCGTGAATACATAAACGTAAAAGAAACTCACTCGTCCATAGAGTTCTTCTAGGAGTCGAAGTAATCCTCGAGGAAGAGAAGATATTGGTCTACGACACCTAAACAAAAGAAATACCCGACATGAGTATTTCATCCAAGATCTATTCAAACTCTATAATTCTATCTTATTAAATTCGTTAAAAATCGTATGAATAGAAATCCCAACTTAAAATGGCCATAACTTGCTCATTTTAACTCGAAATTTCGCATATTATATACCGATTTCTACTTACTCAAAAAGATCTATCTATTTCTAAGGCTATTTTTATCAAAAGAAGTTATTTGGGTCACGGAATATTTTCGTATTGTACGAAAATAAAGATATTTCGTATGGTTGAAAAAAAATCCTTGAATATATATATATATATATATATATATATATAGACTCAACTATATGCATGAATTTAGTGGTGTTGTCTCAACAACGATTTTGTAAAACAAAATATCTTAAAAGTGAGAAAAGTTAAGACTTTGAAAGAAATTAGTTTTGTTAGGAAAATTTCTTAATTTACTATAAGTGAGTATCTCCTTCTTTTAACTCCATTTCTTAAATTTTCAAAAGTAATTTTAATCTTTTTAAATTCCTACAACTTTATTTCTAATGGTTTGGAAAACATAGTTTTTCTAAATATTATATGGTTATATGTTCTAAGACTTTTCTAAAATTAGATCCACTTTAAAAGAATAATATCAATGATCTTATAAGTTAACTTTTAAAAACTTATCTAGACTTTAGTATTTTAGAGTGTTGGTAGAAAACTTTGATAAAGGAGTTTAGGAAAACTTTTGTTTAAACAAGGAATTAAGTTTAAAGAAACTTTCTTATTTTATTGGTTTGAAAAGAGAGTTTGTAATAACTTTACTTTATGTATTTCTTGATAAAATCACGTATAGTATTATTACTAAAACTTGAGCTAAACTTATCTAACCTTAGAAAATATTTGTTAAGATAAAACTTTAAGTTTTTATGGAAAAATTATTCCTTATGTGACAAAATTTATTTTTAAAGAGAGTTCTTATTTTTATTACTTAAGAAAACTCATTTTCATTATAGTTGAGACAATATCAATATGGGATTGTCGGATCTAGATTCACTAGACTAAACGTAAAACTAGGTTAACTTTAAGTTTTTGGTTTGACTTCCGGTTCTTAAGGTTTGCTTACATTTACCAAAAAATCTAGGGGCTTACATACCCCCGCTAAATCCCAAAGATCGAAATAGTCTTTACAATATTTAAATACTACATTAAGGATTTCAAAGGAATTCTAATCTAATTCTTCCAGTAGATTTCCTTCAAAAGCTTCAAAAGAATACTTACGCAGATATGAGGAAACCTCGGGTACAAAAATAGATGTTCCCAAGAATGCAAATACCTATAGGGGTGTAAGCTTACGGGCTTAATGAGTAAATTCCAAAATTCATACTTGAAACAAAATATCAATCAAGTTTATTAATCAAGCAAATGAGATACAACAAACATGTAAGCAAACAAGACATATGACTTTCCGGGAATCATATGTTGAATGAATTTCGCCCTTCATTCGGGGTTAGGTATTCAGGCCAATTTTGCCCACAACTTCTTTTTAAAACATTTTATAGATCTTACCAGCTCCTATACGCCATAAAAAATATGTAGTTATTACAAGCTCCTACTAGCCACCAATTTATGTAGTTTTTACCGGCTCCTACTCACCACATGCATAATATACTGGTTATGCCTACCACCACTATCATACACTTGTCCCACCAATTGTACAATAGTGAATTTAATGTGACTAGCATATGAAGTACATGCATAATTTCTTAATTATAGTCTACTCGTTACATTTAACTTCTTTCAAGTGAGTAACCAATTTCAAACACTTCAATGTAATAATATACAGACAACTTTATTACAAACAAATCATGTTTCGATATATTTAATATTCTTTCAACATATTATCATATAACTTCCATTTTATTTTTCCTAAATTCTAATGCAACTAAATTTACAAGCACAATCATAAGTATGAAAAATAAAGGGGAGTAGACCCACTCAGCCATGATGACACCTTTCTTCTAATGTATGAGTCGTTCGGGATTTCCACTAATCATAATAATCTTTCGGGTATAGACAATCCTCCTCGAGATCACCTAATCAAGAAGAATACCCAATATGAGTATTTCTTTTTTATTCTATGGTACTTATCAAAAACTATGTCATAAGATCGTTAAAATTCGTATAGAGAATAATTCCAACTTAAAATGGCCATAACTTGGTCATTTTAGCTCAGAATTGCACATATAATATATCGTTTTCTACCTATTTGAAAAGGTCTATTCAATTCTAAAACTATTTTTATCAAACTAAGTCATTTAAGCTTTGAAACAGTGGTGATCAAATTCACCACGAATTTTTGCAAAACTCACTTTTCTCTTTTTATAAAAACTTGAATCAAAGAGATAGATATTATAATAGGTTGTAAGACTTTTGAAATGTGTATATATATATATATATATATTCATTTACTCATGTTAAATGCATGAAATTTATGAGGTTGTCTCAACCATGAATTTTTTGTAAAAGTAAAGTTCTTAAAAACTTTAGAAAAATAAAACTTTTGAAAATTTCTTTTTAGCTAAAAACTTTCTCAAGTTATTTTGAATGAGCATTTTCTTTTCCTTAATTCCGTTTCCTTAGTCATTTTAAAGAATGATTTTTATTTTCTAAACTTCTTATAGCTTAGTTTCTAATATTTTTTGAAAGTAGTAATAATTTTATATTTAGATAAATGATTCTCTAAGTTGTTTATTAATCTTATTTCTTAAGATCATTTCTATTTTTATGAAAAGGGATTTCTTGGTTTTTGTCAAACTAGTCTATTTGGAATTAAAGTATTGATGAAAAGTGAAGTTTAGTAAAACTTTTGTTTAATCAAGAGTTTCTTTCCATTTTATGACTTTGTAAACTGTATGTATATATATTTTTAAAAATTCTTATGTTTATAATGAACTCATCTAGATTTCTAGAAAAGATTTGTTAAGATAAATTGCTAAGTTTTCATGGAAAAAAATCATTTCCTTCATAACAACATTTATTTTAGATATGAACTTCTGTTTTTTTTTTTTTTTAAGAAAACTTTTCCTTCTTTATCTTGTTGAAACAAAATCAATATGTTCATGCATGATCATGAATGTAGAATTGTGAAAACATAAGAAAACATAATAAGTAATAAAATAAGCAAGTAAAGAAATATATCAAGTATTGGGAACCTTAGCTTCATCAAGGTATCCTGGGACTAAGAATGAACTAGTCCCAAAATGAATAAGAAAGAGAAGGCAAATATTGTTTTGACTTAATGAGGACAAATCTAAAACTAGAGATTAGTCTTAAAATAACATGAAATAATTAAATAAATTGCATTACTTGGAAGTAAATAAATAAAAATGAGCTTATATGCTCTAAAGATTATATATAAGTACATAATTATATTTAGTTACACATATATAAGAGATTAACATAAAATCAACAATAAGATGAGCAAAAGTAAAGTAACAACATAGAAATACATAAATATATTTTCATGAACAAAAACAATACATGAACATAGTATAGCTTCCATAACATTAAATTTACGAAACTCACACCATGGTCATGTAAAGTTATATGACATGATAAGAGAAATTTAAAGAGAATTTTTACCTAAAGTGTTTGTAGACGAAGAAGAAGAAGAAGAGGGTTTTGTGAGGGAATTTTGAGATAGTTTTGGGATAGTAATTGAGAGGGGATTTGGAGAGAGTTTTTGGAGTGAAATTTGTGAGTAGAAGATGTGTAAATGAAGTGAAAGAGGATGGAGGGTATTTATAGGAAAATGAGGAGTGGTTTTTAAGTGGTTTAATTAAAGAAAAATTGAAAATAAATAAAGGAAGAGAGAGAGGGGATTGCGCCAGCCTAAGGGAGAGAAGAGAGAGTGAGATGTAATTTTTTGGATTTTTGTGTATAAAAAATAATAATATGTAAGATAGATATGATATAAAGTTATGGAAAAGGTAAAATGTAAAGATAATATGTTATGGTGTTGTAAGAGTCAGTGTTAGAAAAAATAGAGATAAATAAATAGTATAGAATAGTAATGAATAGTGTAATGTAAAGTAGATGTGACTAGTAAAATACCAGTATTAAGAAATTACGCGTATAAATGCAATATCTGTTATTTTTAGTGACCGAAAAATTATGAAACTAATATTTTTGAAATCCCTGCATTAAATCGGTCCTAACGGTGTTATCAGAATATTTGTATTATTCCAGGCTCCATGGCACACTTTTCGAGAACTGATCTCGTTTGAGTTCGAATGACACTTGAAATTCGTAAATCTTATATTTTTATGCTTCCTCTAGTTATTACGGACAATTTTCACTAATTAACCCAACTTCGTTTTCTAGGGCTAAAGAATATGGGAATGCTGGATCTAGATTCTACGGTTTGAACTAGACTTTTATTGACCTTTAGGGTTTCGGTTGACTTTTAATTCTAGGATCAAACTTAAGATTAATCGAAAATTTTAGGGGTTTACACCTTTAATCACATCATATCTTATAAATTATTACTTTTAATTAACAAAAATACAAAACAAATCAAAAATCAACTCTCTCTCTCCCTCTCTCTCTTATGGTCGGCGTCCCCTATGCACACATACACATAGATTTTTTTTTCTTTTTAAATTTATTTAAATTACATAATTTTTCCTCCTCAAAACTTTATAAATACCACTTCTCCCTCCATTTCTTCACACACTTATTTACATTAACAAAACTCTCTCAAAATCTCTCCTCAATTCTTCTCTCCCAAAACTCTCTTTCACTTCTCCAATTTTCCCCACATTTCTTCTACCCCACATACTACAAACATCTCTTAAACTACCATTCTTATATTTCCATCTTAAGTAAATTTTCTACCCGTATATTCTTACCATGTCATGTAACTTAACATGACCATGATGTACATTTCTTAAACATTTAAATGTTATAGAAGTAACACTATGTTAATGTTTTGTTCTTGTTTATGAATAAATTACAATTTATATTGTTTTATTTATGTACATGTTATTATTATTGTTTTAACCTAACTTTTATATCATATTATCTATATTTATGTATCTATATATATTTCTTAGAGCATATAAGCTAACTAACATAACTGTTATTTATTTATTTATGCTTGCAATTTATTTATTACATGCTTCAATATTAAGACTAGTCTTTCTAGTCTTAGACTTGTCAAGTCAAAATGATTTTCTTATTTCTTTTATTTTTCTTTCTTTAGACTTGCCCATGACTAAGTTCGTAAACCTTGAAATCAAGCTAAGACTTCCAATACTTGATATTTATTTCTTGCTTATTCTTATATTTTTCCATCTTATTATTATTATTTTTGTCATGTTACTAGCAACATACTCATACTTCATGCATGATCATCTTGATAGTTGTCTTAATAAAAATAAAAAGATTATTTCCTAAATAAAAGAAAATAAGATCAACTTACTTTAAAAATATAGTTTTATCATTTAGGAAAAAGTTTCATTAAGACTTAAAATTTTATTTCGACTAAATACTTTACAAAGGACTTTTGACAAAATCACCATAGATTCTAGTGTTGTTGACATACAAAGCATTTATAAATATAACTAAGGAACTTTCTATTTTATTTTCAAACTACTATTAAAAGACCTTAAGATTGATAATACTTTTCTATAAGGAATTTTCTTAAAAACTTGATTATAAAATTCTTACCAACATTTTTAATAAAAAGAAGGATCAACTTGTTACACCCTAAAAACAGGCCTAGACGGATAACCTGAAATTATCATATCATGTGTGCACCCGTAATATGAGAACCGTCTTGCAAGTCAGAGTTTGCAAGACTCTATCTGGATAATTACTATTTAAACATCTAATATGAAATTATATTTGTGATATATATAGGAAATCCGATTTCCTACAATCCACCAGAATCGTAGAGAGTCGATATCCCCTACCAAATAGTAAGATAGAATAAAACATCTACATTTTATAAACTTGAAACTATAACATTACATTTCTAATCCATAAATAAAACTTATATTATGCAAGAGACAAAATCCTAACAACTATACTGTCTATCTAGTTCTCATAACACATTGTCTTCTATCATCAAGGGTTCTTCTCCACACCGATCTATCCCCAAACCAAAGCCTCCGCTATTCCTTGAACAACACTGTAGGGGTGTGAGCTCAAACATAGCTCAGTGGATAACAAAATCAAATCACAATATAATCAGTTGTCAAACAGGTTTTATTTAACAAACATATGTAATGCTTACTCAACCATATGATATGCACAATTTGGATTATCAGAATCCAAACCAATGGAGATTTACGCCCTCTCTTGGGAGTTGAAGAACTGAATACAGGCCATTCATGCCTAGGAGAACTATGAACTAGTCAACTTGAGCTTTCAGCTCATATCTTTCCTAGCATAAAAATCATTTCTTTATACTGTAGATATAACTGTCAAATGCCCTTAGATATCACTAAGGATGGAGGATTTCATTATAAATACTTTTTATTGAAAATTAACATCTAACTACTCCTTAGACTTAGCTAAGGATGGAGATTTTCTTTAAACTCACTCTATTGAAACATAGCCTCTATCTACTCCTTGACAAGACTAAGGAGTGAGGACTTCTTCTTGAAATAATTTTGTGCATAGAACCAAAACATTTTCTTCATCAATCAATATTCTTTTTAATCCCTGTCTCCTCACCTAACCCGCTTAGGGGAATAGCCCACACTAGAGCCTCACAGGACATGAGCAGTCTTTTGGAGAACAGCCCACTCCCTTAGAACCAAAGAACCTTCCCTGAGTATTAATCCCTTAAGCTGACTTTGACACGAGTGACGTCCTTCGATGCCTGCTTAGTTCCCGCGAAGCTGACAACCCTACTAGTAGCCAACAAGCAGACCCACTGGTCCCAACATGCACTACTATAGAATTGGAATATTAATACGTGATGTGAACCCCGACCAATGCAAGTGTGATGTGATGCGATGCATGACCAATTCATTTAGGTCAACTAAGATTTATATCATATTAGTTAATGACCTTATAAATTTCAAACACTTAACAATTCATAATGCACAATTCACACAACACAAAAGTTATCACTCAATTCAATCATCAAACAACAAACAAATCCCCAACCCCATGCATAATCGATTATATTAATATTAACTTAAGTGCAACTACAATACAAACACAAGTAAGGTGATGAGATTGTTGTTACCCACCTAGTATCCAAGCTAAGCCTTAACGATTCTCTAGGAAGACCAAAGCATCACCCCTAACAACCATCCAATCATCAGCAACATTAGCATCATCACCAAATCATCATCGTCCTTCATATAAAATCCAAACAAGAATAGAAAGTTGACTAAAGGCTATAAAAGAGAAAATAACACCAAAACAAACATCTATTCATATACAAAGCACTCATTTCTTAACAATCTTAGTGGAGCTTATTGAATCAACTAATTATAGTTATATTACTATTTCATTTCATTTCTAAGAATCATGTTAACTCAAGTCTATAAACTCATTCATTTGATATGTATAGACTATATTAAGTCTCATTTAGTTACTAAACTAGATTAAGCCAATTGAGACTTGGATCTGTTAATTAAGTTCATTTTATGTTTAAGAAGTCTATACTTGTTAGATTAACTCCTTACTTTGGTGGTCTTAAAGAAATCATGATATTATTAAGTTAACTACTTATACACAACTAATGAAATAAGTCCATTTTAAGCTTTGTTATTCCTAGAGTTTCCTAGAACTTACAACATAGCACTTACAGAACTCTTTCTAAGCTTTTCATAGCATTTAAAATCACTTTAATCCAAGTTCGGAAGATGAAATCATGATAAAATCAAGTTAACTTGACAAAGGAAAGAAGAACAATGGAGTTTTTGATCCATACGGGCCGTGCCAAGGGTGGTGGTGATCACCATGCCCCCCACCATGCCCCATATTAAGGAGCATGTGGAGATTGGAAAGGGGGCAAAGTCCACCACACCCTTTGCCACCACTCCGTAGTGGCTCAGCATGCCCCTTGCCACCACCCCATGCTAGCCCAGCAGTGGGGTGCAGTGGCTGCCACACCGCCTGCCACGGCCCGTGGTGAGGGGCATGCCAGCCAAGAATTGCGTCCCCTATTCTTCTTTTACTTCTTCAAGGCACTTTTCTACATGATTTAATCATCAAATACCATCCCCAACACCATATCAACTCAGCAATATAACCTATGACACTTCTACTCATATTTCTTCTTCTCATTTAATCAATCCATGTCATCAATTCCTTTGATCCACATAGACTCAATCTAACTTAGATTCTAGCATATACTCATATATCACAAATTTACAAGTTTACACTCAAGCTTTACTCATAACTAACATTAAATCATCATATAACAACAATCACAACAACTAAAAACAAAAGATAACATCATACTCACATGTTTGATACATTTTAATTTCTTTTCTTCATCGCTACTACTCCTTCTCCATTGTTGAAGCTTCTTCCTACTTAGTCTCCTTCTTCTATCTTGCTCACTATCCTCATTCTTCTTTAATTCTTCTTTAAAATTGAAATTTTGGATTGGAATTTGGATTGAAGAAGAGGAGAAATAGAGGAGAGAAAAGAAACGTATAGAAGGAGTGAAAGAAAGAAAGGAAGAAATTGTGATAGCCAATGGAGAGAGAGAGAGATTAAATAGGATAAGAATAAAGCTAATTAAGGATTAAGGACCCTAATTCAAACTTGTCAGATCATTATCTTAAGCATCAAAAAAATTAGAAGAAGATTTTAGAATATAAATAAGCAAAATCACTAACTTGACTTACAAACCAAGTTTAGAAATTTAATTTTGTAGAATTGATATTTAGTTATGTTTGAGCTTAGAAACTGATATTTTTGGATAAGTAGGTAATCTCAAAATTCATGAAAATTGAAGTATAGAATTTAGATTATAGAGACTACCTTTGAGTATTGTAGAAATCTAAATATCAAGCTCAAGAAAATCTTATATCATTTGTAGATCAAGAGAAATGGATATCCAAATTAAAATTAGTTGATAAAATAGTGAAATTTGGTTTGATAGAAAAATATCAAAGTAATTAAACAAGTTAAAAGAAATAGAGTTCAAATTTGTTAACTAAAAAGAGATTTAAGAAATTTGGTTCATGAAATGGATAATTGAAGTAAATAGAAGATTGAAAAGGAGTATTTGGAATCTCAATTTCTTTTCAATCACGTCTATTACTAATTGATTATATCAATCTATCCATTTATAACCTATAATTCACATTACTTATTTTAATTAAACTATCTAAACTCAATTATTAAATTACACCCTAATCAACTTCAAGATTAATCATCCATTGGTAGTTGACAACAAATTAACTTTAGTTTTAGTGATTCAAAGGCTTTTAATCGTTTTAAGATTTTATTCTCCCACTCACTTTTCATTGCAATTCTAAATTATCGAAAAATCCATTATTATTTATTAATCATTCATTTTTATAATTATCCTTAATGTTTTGTTTCATAACTTTGGTCATTATTATTACAAGCTTGAAACTCATTTCCATTTATTTGAATCTATATATATATATATATATATTAATTTCGTTCTGTTATTTTTATAAATTTTATGTCAAAACGTAATAATTCAAATTTTTAAATGAACATCAAATTATTTAAATTTCAATATATTTAAATCGCAAGAAATTTGGAATATCTTCCATGACTTTTCATAAAACTTTTTCAATAATTTGACATTATTTTTTAATGATTATTATTTCTAAATTTTACGAATTTAGGTTATTACACAACTCAAGTTTTCCAAAATAAGTCAAGAATCAACCCACCAAGTAAAATATACTTAGAAAATAAAATTTGAGAATAACTTAGAAAGACTAAAGTTTTTGAATCAAAATTTATCTTTTAAGAATTTAAGAAAATAAATTATATCATATATTTAATGACTTAAAAATCCTTATTTTGATTTACAATCAACTTAATATAATTTTGTCAAACTTTACCTTTTCGACAACAAAAACAAGATTGTTTTATGAAAAAAAAAAAATCATTGGTTAAGAGAACATCATTAGAATCATGAGCACATTATGAGTTGCATATGTATTAAAAGGATTTTTCAACTATATATATATATATATATACATATATATTATATGTTTTCTATGGAATTTTTTGTTGAGACAAAGTTAGAAAAATCATGTTTTAAAGGTGAGAATTTTCTTAGTGGAATAAAATTGCAAGTTTAAGTAGAATTTCCAAGAAATACTCATTTTAGGTATTTCTCTTGTTTAGGTGACGTGGAGTCCAAGCTTCCTTACCCGAAGGATTACTTTGACTAGAAGCTTTTTCTACTATGGCCGAGTGAGTTTAAATTCTTACATTTTTTACTTATATTTTTTCTTGTAGTTTAATGGCACTTAAATTAAGAAAAAATAAAAACATGATAGTGCATGTGCTTTATTTATATGATTGAAATTGTGTTAAGTATATCGTGGTAGGAATGGCTAATTAATCATTGTATGATTTAGTGTAGGAATGATTTGTCAACAAATTCTATGCTCACTTATAAAATGTCTAATATTATGCCTGACTACTTAAATAAAATGATTCATGCATGACACGTAGTGAGTCACGTTGCATTCATTACTATAACCTTGGTGGGACAAGGGCATAGTAGTGAGGCCCGTAGAACCAAAAAATCTACTCTATGGCTTTGATCACCCGTAATAAAATGGTGGGTTAACACCCGAAATAACTACAATTTAGCGGCTAGTAGTGGCCCGTATAGAAAACTACAAAAACTTTATTTGCGAACTATGGTCTTATTACCTGGAACACCTAACCACCAATGGAGAGGTAAATCTATTCAAACATATGATTCCCGAAAATTCATATGTATTGTTTGCTCACGTGTTTGATTGCATCTCATATACATGTTTAAATAACTTGTTTGAATATGGATTGTTTGAGTACTTTATTTGTGAATTGATTCTCATTAAACAAAAAGCTTATCCCCTTATAGATATCTTTTGTAGCACCCCTATTTGTGGTTGATGCCCCGGGGTTATTTCTCTCAGGTATTATCTTTTTTACTAAGGAGTTCTTGAAAGAAGTTAAAGACTAGATGTAGACTTAGACTTCTAATTAAATCTCCATATATTTATTTTGAATAGACTTTGATAGTCTATATCTTTTGATAGGGGAATGCACCTTTGATATTTTGTAAGACCTTTATATTTTCATATTTAACATGTTATGTTATGATTTCCATTCTTAATTGCTATATGAATGTCTTCTTAAACAACTTGTTTCAAAGTTGGTCCTCTATGGTTGTGAATGTATGTCGTACACCCGGTATCAAAACTTATAGGATGACTAAGGTTATCATACATAAGCTTTAATATTGAGTATGGTAGACTATCGCGTTGAGAATACCCTTTGGGGCGTGACTGTTTAAGTTGGTATCGGAGCATGGTTAAGAATTTTAGAACATAACAATAGAAATGAACTTAAGAAGAAAATTAGTAGAATGGAAATAAGAAAGACTTAGATAGTTTTAGCATGGGTGGAATAAGTTTTCTTACTCCCTTTCTTTTGTGAATAGATGTCCCTAGGAGAAGCCTACTTGGAGGCTTAGAAATTCTGAAATAGGCTTAATGAGACCCTTGTCAACTATCAGCTAAGACTTAGAGTCCTTTGTGAAGACTTTGCTTTAGCGGGAAGACCAAAATTGTTGAAGGAAATGTTTGTTCTATGGGAAAAGGGATTGGGATATACCAGATGGGCAAAGGTTGCTGAGACAATAAGATATTGGCCCATAAGGAAGAAGAAGTGGTCGAAGTTAGAAGTGATATACGCCATCAAAAACATCGCCTTGTTCACCAACAATGGGTCCATGTTACCTGAGACAACTTTTGTACTACGAAGGGAAAGAATACCAACATTTCCTGATTTCTAAAGTTGGAGGCAAATTGGGCCACTATTCATCTATGCTCATGATGAACTCAAGGATCATAGTGATTAGTGTAGAACCGATTATGAAGGAGCCTTTTATTGGCATGGTGTGTACTAGAATATGCTCAAACCACCCAATGAGGACGCACCTCAACCGCCGCCATTGATGGGAATTCAGCTTGATGAAGATGAATTCCTAGTAGATATTGAATTGGGTGAAGCCGAGCAGAAGAACCCGAGGAGGAAGAAAAAGTTGAGGAGGAAGAAGAAGATCCAGAAGATGACCCAAAGAAGATCCGAAAAAGACCCGAAGAAGCACTTACCGAGAATGAGCCTATAATACTCTAGGAGGATCAGATGTGGACAGAAAAGGAAAGTGACCTACATGAAAATATATGATGATATGAGCAGCGACAGGCTTAGCTAGCAACAAGGAACCATGAGGCTACACCAGTGATGGATGTCGATGCCGTGCCTTCAAATCCCCTAGTCATAACTGTTGATTCCAATGATGATACCTTGGATCCCCACCTGTAGAGGAATGTGTATGAGCAAAGCGAGTACTCCCTTAGTTGCCGAAGTATGTCTCGGGAACCAACCCCGCAGCTTGCCACAGAAGAAAATTCTCGACTCAACCAGTGTTGTTCTCCAAGAATGATGGAATACTTGGAGAGGAGAGATCACCAACCTACACGAAAGAGTAAAGGAAGTAGTAAGGAAAAGAAGGATGATGGTGCACCAATACTTACGACAATTTTTGAGTAAGAGGCAAAGGGGCTCATCAAGCAGAAAGCCGGGTGATGCACCATTCCCATGAAAATTGACAAAAAGAAAGAAAGAAGGATGAAAAAGGAAAGAGGAAGGAAGAAAGATAGTCAATAGTTAAACCCAAGCATATCCACATAGTCCAATAGAAATTTTTGTAAAAGGCTTAGAATGTCAAGTCGAGTAGAATAGATTTCATGCTTTGCAGAAAGGTGTTGTTTGTGTTCTCTTTGTAATGCTGTAGTATGTTATTATGTTGTTATCGTTTGATTTCCATTTTGTAAAGGTCTTGTACCTATTATCAAAGTCTTGTTTCAATGAAGATGTTTTATGTGAATTTCAATCTTGTTAAAAATTTCCTTATCTATTTCATGAATTCTTATTTTAAGATTATGATTATATGCAATAAAATTTCTGTGATTTCTGCTATATCCATTTAAAAACTTAATAAAACTACTTAAAAGATTATAAGTTTACAAAAATAAAATCTAAACAACCGAGGTAGAAGGAGAAAGCGTCAAGAGCAAAGTGCCTTAAATCATCCCATAGAAGAAGCAAATCCACCTGCTACACCTCCCCAAGATCCATCTGTTGTTAACCATCAAGTGGAAGCTCTAAGGCAAAAATGTTCAAGCACCTGCGCCACCTCCACCACAACCCGTGCCATAAGCATCAATGGAAGTACTTGCTCTGGAAAAGGCATAATCTCAAACTATGCCCTTACCGCCATCGCCACCACTTAGGCCATACCGGAACTCTTTACCCGAGTTCATCAAGCGTAATAAATATTTTGATGGAGCTTTTCGAAAGTCAGATGAAGCTGAAAACTGGCTAGCACAGATTGAAAGGTCCTTTGATGCTTTTAAGGTAACACATCACCTGAGGATCACCTTTGGCACTTACATGCTTAGTCTCAATGCCCAAGTTTGGTGGGAGTCTAAGAGATGTGAATTGATGCCACCTATTACATGGGAGATGTTCTATAAGGAATTCTTGGAGAACTACTTCTCGAGAAGTCTAAGAGTTCAGCATAGTGTTGATTTCTAGGGATGCAACTAGGTGGGTCGTTATAGGGTACCCGACCCACCCAATCCGCTAAAAACCCTATAGGGTTATGGGACGAGTTTGGGAAAAAATTTTGCGACCCTATAGGCGATCGAGTTCGGGTCGTAGTTATGACCCTATAGGGTCAATCCGACCCATTAAGATTAATAAAAAATAATTTTATAACATCAAAACTTTAATATATACAATTTTTATTATTTTTTATAGTTTTATGATTGTATAATTTAATTTTTTTGTCCCATTGAGAATATCATGCTTTTTTATAATTAATAAGAGATAATATTCGTATTTATGTATTTATGTCAATCCGCAAGTAAAGTAAATTCTATTATGTTGTGGTACAAATTAATTATCATACATCGAAAATCAATTTTTTAACTTATTGACTTCTTTTTTTTTATGTGTAGATTTACCATCAAATGAAAAGAAATTAAAACAAATAAGTAAAATGAAGAATATATCATGAAGATAAGTAGACAAATGATAAATAAAAGAATGAAAAAGGAAAAAAAAAGAAAAAAGTGTAAAAATAAAATCAGGTCAACAAGGCGAGGCAGGGTGGGTCAGGACCATAACCCTATAGAGGTAGGTTTGGGAATTGCACATAAAACCCTATAGGGTCGCGGGTCGAGTTTGGGTAACCCTATAAGGAATCGAGTTGGGTTCGCATTTTATATGACCCATCCCAAACCCACCGCCGGTTGCATCCCTCCTGATTTCTTGCATATTACTGAAAGAGGAAGGACTATGGAGCAATACAAAATTGAGTTCAGCCGATTGCTACAATATGCACCGGATTCATACAAATATAGTGAAGAACTCAAGAGGCAAGTTTTTCTAAGTGTTTTGGATGAAGAGTTACGTGTCAAGCTGGAGGAGTTAGACATAAGATCTTATAGGGAACTTGTTGAGAGCGCTCGGATTGTGAAAAGAGCTAAGAAAAGGAAGGCAAGGACTGTGGAGAAGAAAGCACCTGTGTTTGGAAGAAGGTCTCATGAGGGATCGAGCTTCGCACATCCACAGAAGAGGTTTTAACTTTTTAGCAGCTTTAAGAGTAATGCTAATAGTAGGAAATTCACACCCAAACCTATTACCTGTTGAAAGTGCAAGGGGACAAATTATACTAAGAGGTGCCCCCAGTTGTAAGGAAAGTCTTATTTTTGTGGAGACCAGAATCACAAGTTGCCCGAGTACCCGAAGAAAGCGACAAATACTTGCTCTGTTTGCAAGTAAGTTGGACATTTGTTAGTGAGTGCCCTCAAAGGAAGAATGTCCTAGCTAGATCATCTAGAGGATCTGCCCTAGCAAGGTTTAGAAACGGAAGCGGGAACGGGAATCGAGCTGGATCATTGATGCCCGGTATCTGCATTTATAAGATGGAAGGACAATAGCTATGCGAGGAGATGGATGAGGAAGGAGTGGAGCTAGTCGCCCTTGAGGAAGAAGAAGAAGATTTCAACTATGAACTGGTCATGGGTTACCCTTAAACCCTTAAGTTGTTTTGTTTCTTTCTTACTTGAGATAAAGAGATGATATATATGTGAGCTGTAGATTAGTGAATAAGTAGGATCTTGGAATAGGAGATTAGTAATCCACCATGTTAAAAACGCAGGAAACATACGAGTAGCTCATCAAAATGCTTATGCCCTTTTTTATTCTGAAGCGACTCATTCCTTTATCACGCCTAACTTGGCTAAGGAAACCGAAATACCTATAATGGCAACCACCTCTTGTTTTAAGATAAAAACCCCTACAAGAAGTGTTTTTATGATAAAAAAAGATGTTAAGGAATTGTCCGTTGATTATACAAGGATGTCTTTCCACTTGTGATTTCATAGTAATAGAAATGAATAAGTATGAAGTGATTATAGTTATGAGTTGGTTATCTCTTATGAAGGTTAAGATTGATTGTTGAAATAAGAAAGTGGAATTTTTGGAACAAAGAGGAGAAATAGCAACGTTTGTTGGAGAGTCTATGATCTCAAGAGGAAAGGAATTATACTCCTTTGAGTTGATAGAAGAAGTAGAAGATGGAATTGATAGTTATGATGGTAACACGGAAGTGGAGAAGGAAGAGCCTATTTTGGAGAACATTCCTATTGTCAATGAATTCCTAGATGTTTTTCCAAAGGAGTTGCCTGGATTGCCCCCAAAGAGAGAAATCGACTTCGAGATCGAGTTGATGGCAAATACGAAACCAATATCAAAGGTACCATATTGTATGGCACCCATTGAGCTCAAAGAACTAAAAAACCAGCTACAAGAGTTGCTAAACCAAGGATTTATTAAACCAATTGACTCACTTTGGGGAGTTCTGGTGTTGTTTGTAAAGAAGAAGTATAGATCTATGAGGCTTTGTTTCGATTATCGAGAACTCAATAAAGTCACCATTAAGAATAAGTATCCGTTGTTGTGAATTGATGATCTCTTTGATTAATTACAAGGAGCAAGTGTGTTCTCACACATTGACTTGCATTTGGGATATCATCAGCTAAGGATCAAACCTCAATATGTATCGAAGACGACATTTCGGACAAGACGTGGACATTACGAGTTTTTGGTGATGCCCTTTGGATTGACAAATGCACCAGCTGCTGTTATGGATCCAATAAACAGAGTGTACAATCCTTTGTTGGACAAGTGTTATAGTGTTCATAGATGATATCCTTGTTTACTCGAAGACGCATGAGCAACATAGGAGCACCTACGAATGGCATTGCAAATATTGAAGGAGCATAAGTTGTATGTCAAATTGTCGAAGTGCAATTTTTGGCTTGATTAGATTTCTTTCTTGGGTCATGTGGTATCGAAGGAAGAAATATCTATAGATCCTAAAAAGATTAAAGCAGTAGTGGATTGGAAGCTGTCAAGGACTGTAACAAAAGTAAGAGTTTCTTGGGTCTAGCTGGTTATTATCGAAAATTTGTAAAGGATTTTTCCAAAATAGCCAGACCATTGACTCACTTAACCCAAAAGAATGAAAAGTTTGTATGGACGGATAAAAGAGACCAAAGTTTTCAAGAGCTCAAGCAATGGCTAGTTTCCGTACCGATCTTAGTTTTGCCAAACCCAGAAAAGCTTTATATAGTGCATAATAACGCTTCAAGAAATGGTCTTGGATGCGTCTTGATGCAAGATGGGAAGGTAATTGGTTATGCTTCACACCAATTGCGATCACATGAGAAAATTATCCAACCCATGATCTCGAGCTAATTGCTGTAGTGTTTGCACTCAAGTTATGGAGACATTGTAAACCCCCAAAGTTTTGGGATCGGTTTAGCTTAAACCCTAAATGGAAAGTCAACCGGAAACCATAAAATCAACAAAACCCTAGTTAGATGAAATAATTTACGTCCGGCAATCCCATATAAGCAACCCTGAGAAAGTAAGTAAGAGCTTAGTATGTAGAATAGTTCGTAATTACATAAGGAAGCTTAAAAAGATCATATTAATAAAACCGCAAATCGTTTTGAACCCAAACGGATACAGTTCTTGAAAAACGTGTCCCGAGGCTCGGAATAGAGAAAATATTCCGGATATACCGTTAGACTCCTAAAAATGTAAGGTTTTCAAAAATATCAGTTTTCTAATTTTTCGGTTAGTAAAAATAACAGATATCGCAATATATGCATATTTTCTTACTACCGATACTTTATAAGTCATATCTACTTTACATTATACTATTCATTACTATTCTACACTATTCTTTTATCTCTACTTTTATAACACCTACTCTTACAACACCATAACCTATTACCTTTACTTTTTACCTTTCCCATAACTTTATTTCACATATACCTTACTTATTACTTCATTTAATTAATAAAAGTACAGAACAAAATCTCTCCTCCTCCTCTCTCATGCTAAGCTCGGCACATCACCCTCTCTCTCTCCCCCTCAATTTTGTTTCATTTTCTCTTTATTTAAATCACCCAAAAATGCACTGCTCATTTCTTATAAATACCCCCCTCCTCTTTCACTTCTTTTACACAATTACTATCCACAAATTTCTCTACCAAATCTCTCTCAAATTGTCCTCTCAACACTCTCTCCAAATACACTCTCAAAACTCTCTCAAAATAATCTCAAACCACCTTCTACATACACAAAACTCATTACCACAAAATACTACAAAAACCCTCTTTAGGTAAACTTGTCTTTACATATTCTTTTTCTCATGTCATGTAACTTTACATGAAGATGGTGTGAGTTTCCAAAAACTAAATGTTATGGAAGCTACACTATGTTCATGTATTGTTTTTGTTCATGAATATCCATTTATGTTTATGTTGTTATTTTATATTGTTCTTATTATTATTGTTATTATATCTAACTAAGTATTATATATATCTATATATATATATATATATTCTTTAGAGCATATAAGCTCACTTGCAATTTATTTATTTTCATGCAAAGTAATTTATTTATTTCTTTCATTGCAATTTATTTATTTCTTGTTGTTTTAAGACTAGTATCTAGTCTTAGCCTTGTCCTCATCAAGTCAAAACAATTTTTTTTTCTTTTATTTTATTTCTTTCTTTTGGGACTAGTCTACTTCTTAGTCTCGGAAGCCTTGAAGAAGCTAAGACTCCCAATACTTGACTTTATTTATTATTTATGTTATTTTTACTTGTTATTATTTCTCATAATCATGTCCATTAAAATTGTTGTCCAAATTTTCAAAGCTCCAATCATACTTGATAAAAAGGAGATTTTATCACCTAAGAATAGTTTTACATGAAATATAAAATCTATGATTTAACAAAAGTAAAGTTATTCTTTTCAAAGTTTTAAGAAGAACTCACTACAATTTTAAAAGCTACTTTTGTTTTGAAAAGCTTTTTATATTACTTTGTTTTCTTAAAAAGAAGATGACTTTAGTACTAAAATATTTTCATAAAAAGGAAACCCCTTAAAATAAACATGAAAATTTTTCAAAACCACGATTTTTCAAATAAATAGGAAAAGTAGCACTAATATTGAGAATTTAGAAAGAAGAAATTTATTTTTATCAAAAAGACATTTAGAAAAGTAGTAAGACAAACATAAAGTGATTCTTTGAAAACAAAGGAATCAAAATATTCATTTTAAAGGATTTACAAAATGAATTTCTTGTAAACCATAGTTTTCTAAACTTTTAATTAACATTGTTTTCCACAAGAAACATAGTTGAACAACAAACACTTGAGCATGGATAAAATATGAGCTAGTTATCTATGAAAAAGGAAGTTTTCAACTATATAGATAACTAAGTATTTATCAAAGCAATTTTTGAATGATTTAATGTTAGGGGAAATTCGTGGTGAATACCACTGTTTCGGAGCCTAAATGATCTAGTTTGATAAAAATAGTTTTAGAAATGGATAAATCTTTTTGAGTAGGTAGAAATCGGTATATTATATGCGCAATTCCGATTAAAATGACCAAGTTATGTCCATTTTAAATTGGAATTCTCTCTTATATGAATTTGACGTTCTTATGACATTATTTTGTCAAAATTCAAGAAAATCATCAAGAAATACTCATTTTGGGTATTTTCCTAGATAAGGTGATTCCAAGAAAGGATACCTATGCCTCGAGGATTATTTCAACTAAGTGATTGTGTGAACGACTCATCCGTTTAGAAAAGTGTCGACATAACATCGTGAGTTTATTTCCTTAAATTGCTTTACTTGATTGTGTTTGTAGTTTAGTCGCACTAGAATTAAGAAAAGACAAATTGATATGTATGTGAAAAATTTGTTGAAAGGACCCTAAGAATATCAAAGCCAGAATTGATTAAATGTTTGATGTAGTATAGCACTTGATTTGTATGAAATTCTATGATCACCTTAAATTTGATAATAATGATGCTATGATATCATAAATAAATTGATTCATGTATATCATGAAGTGAGTCACATTACATTGGGTTATTATCCTTGGGTGAGAAGGATGGTAGCTCAGGTTGAAAGCAACACTTGGTGGTTATGATCGAAAGCTATTGCTTGGCAACATGGAATTAAATGCTTGGTGAAAGTCCGGAAGCATGGCTTAATTCAAGTAGACTTAATATGCTTGGCAGTATTGATTGAAGGCATAATTTTTTAACTACAACTACTTGTTTTGAGGTTACGTATCACCAAACCCCGAATGGAGGGCGTAAATCCATTCAACATATAGTTCCTGGAAAACTATATACCTTGTTTGCCTACGTGTATGTTGCATTTCATTTGTCTGCTTAAATAACTTGTTTGAATTCCATTTCACAATAATTATATTTATGGAAATAGTTCTCACTAAGCCTATTAGTTTATACCCCTATAGATATCTTTTGTAGTCTACCTATTTGTGGTTGAGGCCACGTGGACCTTGCAGCCAAGTATTTTCCTTTTGGTTAAGGAATTTCTAGATGAAGTTTAGTGTTGGATAAGATATAGACTTCATAGAAATATTCTTGTAATAGATTATAGTTATGTGTGGCTGGGGAATGCCCTAAGATTTGTAAGACTATTGTTATGAATAAATGAATATTATGAATCCTCTTTTCTAATTTGTTATTATATCTTCTTAAGCTTCATAATTCCATGTATGGTCCTCTAAATTTGTGAGAGCACGTTTTACACTTAATATCGAAGCTTCTGGGAATGACTAAGGTTATCATACTTAAACTTTAATATTGAGTGTGGCAGACTGTTACGTTTAGAGTACCCCTTGGGGCGTGACAGACATTATCTTTATGGACAAAGATGTGAGGTTTACACGTACCACAAAAGTCTTAAGTACTTGTTCATGCAGAAAGAGTTGAACATTTTGGAGCTAATAAAGGATTATGACCTTGACATAAACTATTGCTCGGGAAGAGTAAATGCCATAACTTAGGCCTTAAGTAGAAAGAACCATGGAGAAGTCGCTACCTTGCTTACCAATCAGAAGGAATTCATAAAGGAGTTTGAAAGGTTAAGCATTGAATCCATTGGATAAGACGTGGAAGTGGAGATTTCAAACTTGGTTATGGAGCCAACTTTAATAGAAAGGATCAAGGAAGCCCAACGATATGATGAGGTGATCCAAAGGATAAAACAAGAAGTTCAAGAAAGAAAGTATACAAATTTTGAGGTTGATGATGAAGATGTAGTAAAGATGAAGGGAAGGTCATGTGTCTCAGATGATAAGGAGATGAGAAAGGAAATTATGGAAGAAGCACACAATTCTAGGTATGCAATGCACTCCGGTCGAACAAAAATGTATCAAGGTCTCAAAAGCCACTATTAGTGGAATGGTATGAAGAGAGATGAGATAGACTTTGTGATGAAATGCCCTATATGCCAGCAAGTTAAAGTGTAACATCAAAAGCCAGGAGGATTGTTGAAACCATTGGCCATACCATAATGGAATTGGGATCAAATTACAATGGACTTTATATGTGGACTACCTTGAACACCAGCCGGATATGATGCCATATGGATCATAGTGGATCGACTTACCAAGTCAGCACACTTTATTCCAATTAATATGACTTATTCAATGGATAAGTTAGTCAAGTTGTATATAAGAGAAATTATGAGACTACATGAGTTCTGATGGAAATAGTATCAGATAGAGACCCAAGATTTTGTATCAAAGTTTTGGACAAGTTTGCATAAATGTATGGGAACCAAGTTGCATTCCAGTACTACTTACCATCCATAAACTGATGGAAAATGGAATGGACAATCTAAACTTTGGAAGATATGCTTCGAGCTTATGTTATGGAATTCAAAGGAAGTTAAGAAGTGCACTTGCCTTTGGTTGAATTTGCTTATAGCAATAGCTATCATCGACCATCAAGATGCCACCCAACGAAGCCTTATATGGATGAAAGCATAGATCCACATTTGTTCTAGGACAATGTGGAAAAGTTAGTCGTTGGACCTGATCTTATTCAAGATGTGGCAAGTAAGGTTCAAATTATCCAACAAAGAATGAAAGAAGCACGGACCAACAAAAGAGTTGGGCAAATCAGAAACGAAGAGTTCTTGAGTTTGAAGTCGGAGATCATGTGTACCTGAAGGTTAATCCAATAAAGAGTATACACTGAGTTTAAGCATAAAGAAAGCTAAGCCCAAGATACATTGGACCATTTGAAGTACTTGAAAGGATTGGTGATTTGGCTTATCACTTAGCATTGCCACCAAATTTGCCAAGTATACACAATGTGTTCCATGTTTCGGTATTAAGAAAACATGTACCGAATCCTGATAGAATCACGGAGCTAGAACCTATACAGTTGAAGGAAAACCTTACATATAAGCAGCATCCTGTTCAGATCTTGGATCGTAAGGTTCAGAAGCTCAGGAACAAATAAATTCGATCAAAACGATTCTCATGAGGAGGCCACTTAGGAGGTCGAGGATGAAATTCAAAGGAGATACCCGAGCTTATTTGAAGAATCAAGTACGAAAGCCAAGTTTTGAGGACAAAACTTTCTTTAAAGGGGTTACGTTGTTAGCCCTTAGATTTTAAGCCATGGTTTATGCTTAAACCCTAAACCGGAGGTCAACCGAAAACCCTAAAGTCAATAAATTTATAACTAAACCTAGCAGTTTTAGATATGGCAATCCCGCGCTCTTAACCCCTAAACAACATAATTGAAATAATGGTGAAAAATAGTTCATAATAATATAAGAAAACTTAAAAATATCATATTCATTAATTTTTTGTGTATTTTAGATCCGAACAGGATCAAATTTCGAAAACTCTGCCCTAGTACACCCAACCGTAAAAATGTTCCGATAATACCATTAGATTTGTAAAAATACAAAGATTTCAAAAATATCAACTTTATAATTTTTCGGTATCTAAAAATATCAGATATAGCTTAATTATGCATATTTTCTTTACTACTGGTATTAATTTATCCCATCTACTACTCATAGTACTATTCATCTATCTCTACTTTTTCTATACCTATTCTTACACTCTATATATCTATTTTCTACTTTTTAACTTTCCCAAACACCTTTAATCACATCATATCTTATAACTTATTATTTTTAATTAACAAAAATACAAAACAAATAAAAAATTAACTCTTTCCCTCTCTCCTTCTATCTCTTATAGGCAGCGCCCCCTATACACACATACTATAAGTCCCGGCTTCCTTTGTAAACCAAGCTTGACTTTGAAAACCAAATCGAAAACCAAAACCCTAAACTGGAATAGTTATGGTTAGAAAGGAGCCTAAAAACCTTAAGTCCGACTTCACCGAGAATTAAACCATAGAACTTTTGAGAGTTAAATAATATAGATTATAGTTCTAAAGAATATATTGAAACATAAAAAGATCGATTTTCGGGAAATTATCTGTTTCGAACCCGACCATGATCCATTCCGGAAAATTGGCCTCGGGACTCAAAATTAGAAAAATATTCTTGAATACTCTTTAAAACCGGAATTTAATAAGGAATTCAAAAATATATTTATTATAATTTTTCAATTTATAAAAATTACAGTTATAGCCTTTTTCCCGTATTTTCTTTACTAACCGATAATTTAATTGTCTAATCTACTATTCATTACTATTCACAAGTACAAGCCCATACCGTACTCACACTCACACACCATACCCCTACTCTTACATCCTTACACTTCACTCATTACCATTTTCCTTTCCCATGCAAATTATCACATTTTATTACACAAAATTGATTTTGAAAAATTACAAAACTCTCTCCCTTCCTCTCTCCTTTAGCCGATGCATATCCCCTCCTATTTCCCTCTCATTTGTCCTATTTTTCTTCTTTTATTTAATCATACAAAACCCTAATCCAATTCCTTATATAAACTCCTTTATGCCTTCAGCATTTCATTTCTTTCTTTCTTCATTTTCACTTTAGGAAAATTTTGCAAAACACTCTCCCTCTTTCTCTCTTGTTGTCTTGAATTCCCGCTCCCCATACACTCACACACATTTTTTTTCTTCAACTCCTCTTGCTTACAAAGCTTAATAGGTATAGATCTAAACTTTATCACCACAAAAACATGTAATGGCAAGATCATTCATGTATGGATTCATAAAAGTCCCCATAAGCTTCACGCTAGGGATATAATACCACTAGAACATGATGACCAAGCCATCACAAGTTGTGGATCTTATGTTTAAAGCTCATATTTTTGTCATAATCATGACGTATGTTCATATAGTGATGATTTCATGTAGGAATCTTGCTACTACTATTGTCATGGTAGTATACTTCATTTCATGTATCTAACATGATCATTACACTTAGATCTAGCTTTTAAATATCTATTCTTATACATGATATTGGAGATCTCATGCATTTATTGTGTTTAAGATGAATAAATGGTCAAAAAGAATTTTGTCTTTTGTAAATGAATGATTTGTTATTTCTAAAAGTTAGGATATTTATGAAGATGAGCCAAAGAGCTCAAGAACAAATTTTTTTTCATCAAAATGAACTTTTGTAATTCTGATGGAAAAAGAATTGTATTTTGAAAACCTATTTTTCAACTCCAAAACATGATTTTTATGTGAAAAATGAAGAGCTTATGAAATAAGTATCAATAAGAGATGATTTTAATAAGTTAGTGGTAGATCTATTAAGAGAAATTTGTCTAACAAGAAATATTTACAAAATAGAAATTTGGAATTTTAGGATAGTTATATGAAATTCGTAACTAGGAAAAGAGGATATGTAAACACCTATTTTTCAAACTCAAAATGGAAGTTTTATAAAGGAAATAAAGTCCTTAGGGGATAGGATAATGGAGCCTTAAATTTTAGTGTCAAACAAGTTTTTCTTAAAGAAATCACTTAAGAACCATTTCTATAAAATTCGAATCTAGGAATAGCCAATATTCAAACACTTGTTTACAAAGTGATAAATGAGGATTTTTGTTGAAAAATGAAGACCTTAAGGAATAGGTATGGTAAAGACTTAATTTTAGCAAGAATAAATAAATTTTATTAAGAAAAATCTCTAAAACAAGTGTGGTTTGTCAAGAACACAAAATTAGACTTGCTAAGTTAGGTATTAATGGCATCTAGAATAGTAGAAGCTTTCTAAAAATGTTCCCTAATAGAATATCATCAAGAACATACATATAGGCAGCTCATAACATACCATTCATGATAGTAATTTGTTAATATTGCATGCATATTTGGCATGGATAGTAGAAATATCATAATTCCTCACAAAAACAATTTCAAAAATGGATGTTCGATTACCGAACAGAACTGAGCCGAAATTTTCAAGACTTAAAAGTTTTCAAAATTGATATATTATATTAGAATTAGATAGATCTTTCCAAGTAGATAGGAATTAGTATATAATTTACGAAATTCCGAGTTAAAATGACCAAGTTATGGCTATTTTAATTTAGAATTTGCAATAATGATGAGAATGACGAACTTAATAGTTTTTATGAAATAAAATAGATTATATATGAGTTGAAATACTCATTTGGGTATTTCTTTCATTAGGTGGCTTGGATCCTGATGATTCATTACCACCGGATTATTATTACTAAGAGACCGACGACCAATGACCGAGTGAGTATTACTTCCTAAACTCATTTCATGCTTGTGTTTGTAGCAATTAGTTGCACTAGATTATGAGACAAAAGATAAAATGGAATTGCATGATGGGAATTATGGGTGATTATGTATGCTTGTTGATGAGTTAAGAAATTGTGTTAAGAATATCGGAACTGGGTGATTAACTTATGTTTGTTTAAAGTATTTTAGGATTGATTGTCTGTGAGATTGGTTGATCACCTAGAAATTTGTATTAACAATTATTCAGATTAATAAATTAATATGGACATAATCACTTCACGATGGGGATGGAACATTAGCATATGTTGGTTACCCATGATCCTTAAACAGCTAAAAGTTGGTTGATCGTGATCCATAAACGACATAAATGAGTTGGTTGATCGTGATCCATAAACGACATAAGTTGGTTATCCGTGATCCATAAACGGCACATTAATTCAACGGTAGTACCATAGTATTCGTTAATTTGCTAACCCCGAATGGAGGGCGTAAATCCATTCACATATGATTTCGAGCTGATCATATGATTGTTTATCCATGTTGTTGTGCATTCCATATGATTGAATAATTAACTTAATTGAATGATTTGTTATAAATGTCTTTATGGAAGTATTCACTCACTAAGCTAGTATAGCTTACACCCCCAGACCTTTTTCTCATTGTAGCATTCATGTGTATGGTTAAGGCCGAGATATCCTACCGAGCAGGTACAAGAATTAGGAGTTTCCATTAGAAGTTTGTATTCAATTTTGTATAGACTTTCATAGGAAACCCTAATATTTATTGGATGACTGTAAAAGACCATGTTTAAACTTAATATTTTTTTGTGGGGGAATGCCCCTATAACTTTGGTAATTAATTATGTGGACTCATGGCTTATATTATGATGCTTATAGTATGTCAAATTAAACTATTTATCTCCATTGGTTCATGTATTCTATTGTCATAAAGGTATACCTTGCATCTGTACGAGACTTTGGAACGATTATGATAGCAATTCTTAAGTCTTATATAGCATGTAGTGGACTGTTATGTTTAGGGTACCCTATGGGGCATGACACATAACATACACACAGAATTTTTTTCTTTTTCAATTTATTTTAATTACACAATTTTCCCTCCTCAAAACTCTATAAATACCATATCTCCCTTCATTTCTTTCACACACTTATTTACATTAATAAAACTCTCTCGAAATCTCTCCTCAATTCCTCTCTCCGAAACTCTCTTTCACTTCTCCAATTTTCCCCACATTTCTTCTACAGCACATACTACAAACATCTCTTAAACTACCGTTCTTATATTTCTATCTTGGGTAAATTTCTTACCTATATATTCTTACCATGTCATGTAACTTAACATGACCATGGTGTATGTTTCTTAAACATTTAAATGTTATAGAAGCAACACTATGTTCATGTTTTGTTCTTGTTCATGAATAAATTACAATTTTTGTTGTTTTATTTATGTATAAGTTATTATTATTATTTTAACCTAACTTCTATATCATGTTAGCTATATTTATGTATCTATATATATTTCTTATAGCATATAAGAAAACTAACATGACCGTTATTTATTTATTTATTTATGCTTGCAATCTATTTATTACATGCTTCAATATTAAGACTAGTTTTCTAGTCTTAAACTTGTCCTTATCAAGTCAAAACGATTTTCTTATTTCTTTTGTTTTTCTTTCTTTAGACTTGCCCATGACTAAGTTCGGAAGCCTTAAAATCAAGCTTAAACTTCCAATACTTGATATTTATTTCTTACTTATTCTTATATTTTTCTATCTTATTATTATTATATTTTTTTTCATGTTACTTGCAACATACTCATACTTCATGTATAATCATCTTGATAGCTGTCTTAATAAAAATAAAAAGATTCTTTTCTAAGTAAAAGAAAATAAGCTCAACTTACTTTAAAACCATAGTTTTATCACTTAGGAAAAAGTTTCTTTAAGACTTAGAATTTTATTTCAACTAAATACTTTACAAAGGATTTTTTACAAAATCACCATATATTCTAGTGTTGTTGACATACAAAGAATTTATAAATATAACTAAGGAACTCTCTATTTTATTTTCAAACTACTATTAAAAGACCTTAAGATTGATAATACTTTTCTATAAGGAATTTTTTTTAAAACTTGATTATAAAATTCTTATCAACATTTTTAATCAAAACAATGATCAACTCAAGTTTTCCAAAATAAGTCAAGAATCAACTTACCAAGTAAAATATACTTAGAAAATAAAATTTGAGAATAACTTAAAAAGACTAAAGTTTTTGAATCAAATTTTATCTTTTAAGAATTTAAGAAAATAAATTATATCACATATTTAACGACTTAAAATTCCTTAGTTTGATTTCCAGACAACTTAACATAATTTTGTTGAACTTCACTTTTTCGACTACCAAAACAAGATTGTTTTTTGAAAAAAAAAATCATTGGTTAAGAGAACATCATTAGAATCATGAGTATATTATGAGTTGCATATGTATTAAAAGGATATTTCAACAATATATACATATATATCTTTATATGTTTTCTATGGAATTTTTTATTGAGACAAAGTTAGAAAAATCATGTTTTAAAAGTAAGAATTTCCGTATTGATTCTATACTATATCTTTTAGTCACCTAAATGACTTTTTATGAAGTAAGTAACCTTATAAATGGATAGATCTTTTCAAATAGACAGAAAACAGTATGTAATATGCGAAATTCTAAGTTAAAGTGAGCAAGTTATGACCATTTTAAGTTGGAATTTCACCGCATACGAATTTTTATGAACTTAGTGGAATAGAATTGCAACTTTAAGTAGAACTTCCAAGAAATACTCATTTAGCTATTTCTCTTATTTAGGTGACGTGGAGTTCGAGCTTCCTTACCCGGAGGATTACTTTGACTAGAAGCTTCTTCTACTATAGCCAAGTGAGTTTAAATTCTTATATTTTGTACTTATATTTTTTCTTGTAGTTTAACTGTAAACCTCAGTATTCTCAGTAGTTAAGAAACCCCGGGATTTGGAAGCGAAACCCTAATCCGGTCCAGTTTGAGTCTAGTGGAAGAAGCCTAGGAACCCTAAATCCGGCTTTCCTTCGGTTTCATAATAAAAGAAATTTTATAAAGTAAATGAAGTTGAATTATTGTTCTAAAGTATATTTTAGACCTTTGAAAGTTTTAAATTCGGGAATTTTTCACTTCCGGGCCTTCCCGAGCTCAATTACGGAAAAGCGTGCCCCGGACCACGGATTCAGAAAAATGTTCCGGAATACTCATTAGAACCGTAAATTTATAAGGATTTCAAAAATATCAATTTCATAATTTTCCGAGCTATAAAAATTACAGTTATAGCTTTTCCCGTGTTTTCGTTACAACCGGTAAAGTAGATGTCTTGTCTACTATTCACAAGTACAACCTATACTACACACTACCCATACCCTATTCTTACATCCTTACAACTACTCATTTCAATTTTCTTTTCCAATGAATTTTGTCTCTTAATCAATTATCACATTTATTACATTTTAATTAACTAAATTACAAATATCAAAATTTCAAAACACACACACACACACACTAGAGTGGCCGGCGCCCCCCACCCCCCCCCCCCCCGTTTTCCCTCAATTCAAATTATTTTTACTCCATTTTATTAACTAAAACCCTAATTCACTTCATATATAAACATATTTTTCTCTCTCTCTCTCCATTTCTTCTTGTTTCAAACTTTTCAAAAGAGAAAAACACTCTCTTTTTTTCCCTTTGTGCCGTGAGCTTTGCCCCCTCCCCCTCTCACAAGTTCAACTCATTTTCTTCTCTTTTCTACTCCAAAACTCCTTTGGTATGTTGATTTTAGACCTTGTTCTTCCTAGATCTTGTAATGGCAAGGCTATATCTTGTGTGTTTTCTCATTTAATCCCAATGAGCTCATGCTAGGGACATGAAAACACATGAACAAGAATATCAAGCCATCACAAGACATGGATCTAGTGTTTAGATGAGTTTATGTTAAGATATCATCTTGTTCATGCATGTAAAGTAGAGATCTTGTATATATATTAATGTTCATGCCATGAGATATATGATTCATGCATTATAGTTAGTGGATCTAAAGTTTAGACACCCACATTTTCATTTACATGTATGATCATAGAGTTATTTTGATTTTCATGCATTGATGATCATAAAAATGTAGTCTTGTTCATGTAAAGGTGTGTTAGATAGTGGATCTTCATATATAGAAGGCAAGAACATTGAAAAAGGAAAGGTTTTGTCAAATATGAAATGTTGGAAATTCGGATGAAATTGAAACCCTACTTTAAAAACCTCCAAAGTCACTTTTAAACTCATATTTCACATGAAAAATGAAGGGTATGTGCAATAGGTATATTAAAGGAATGATTTCCATAAGTTTAGATGGGTTTAGGCATAAAATAAATGTAAAACAAGTAGTAAAGTTAGAATGAAAAATATTGATTTATGAATGTATAGTCAAATTCGTATTTTTGGGTGATGCCCACTAAACACTTGGTATCTAAGCTTAGATGGCATGTTTTATGAGCTAAATGAAGTCTTGATATAATAGATATATTGGAGCCTCAATTTTTGATGCATTAAACAAGTTTTCTTATAGGGAAATTGCAAGAAAATAAAAATCTCAAAATTCGGATTTTTCTAAGTAGCCCATTCCAACACATATTTACTTAATGAAAAATGTGGATTTTTATGCATGAATGAAGGTCATGATTAATATGGATGTTGGGAACTCATTTTTAATTAAGTGACAAGTAAATTCTAAGGATAAAAATCATAAAAACATTAGGGGATGTAAGATTGGTAATAATGACTTGTTATAAGGAATCATTAAGGAAATTCATAATAGTTAGGAATTCATAAGAGTCCATAATCAAAGATCATCAAAACCATGCATATATGGAGTTCATTACATGATACTCATGTTAGGAATTCATTCATATGCCATTCATGCATGAATCATCAACTAGGAACATTTCTTATCAAAAGCAAAACAAATTTTCGGAATTGGAGAATTTGCGGAACAGATCTGATCCTACTGTTCCGTGACCTTAATGTTTTCAAAACTTGAATTTAATATTAGAAATAGATAGATCTTTCGAAGTAGATAGAGATCGATATAAAATTTGCGAAATTCCGAGTTAAAATGACCAAGTTATGGCCGTTTTAAGTCGGAGCTTCCGCAAATAGCGAGAATTCCGAATTCATCTAGTTTAGATGCATAGCTTGATTAGTTACATGATGAGAATCTCATTAGGATTATTCTTACTTGGTAGGTGATCCCGAGCAGGACGACACCTTACCGCCCGATTATTACTACTAGAAAGACCGGCGTCCAATGGCCGAGTGAGTTTTACTTCCACTCTCAATTAATGATTGTGATTGTAATGTAGTGGCACTAGTGGTGTAGGCAAAGATAAAAATGAATATGCATGATGGGGTATATGGGAATTATATATGTATTTGTCTGCTGTTGATGCATGGAATGGAACTTAAGAAATATCGAAACCGGGTGTTAAACAATTGACTGATTAGCTAGTATCTTATATTGAATGTTTGTGAACACTTGTTGGACACCTAAAAGAATCGAACTAATGTATATTCGACTGCAACGGTAATTGGATTCATTCATATCACGATGGGGATGGAGCATTGGCATTGGTTGGTTTTTCATGATCCATAAAACGAATATGTTGGTTAATCGTGATCCATAAAACAAATTTGTTGGTTAATCGTGATCCATAAAACGAATTTGTTGGTTAATCGTGATCCATAAAACAAAATATTGTTAGTTGACCGTGAGCTTAAACGGTGTCGTACCGTAGGATTCGTTAATCTGCTAACCTGGGATAGAGGGCGCAAGTCCATCCACATATGATTTCCGGTTGGTCATATGTTTGTTGAACTCATTTGTTTGATGCATATACTTGCTTGAATAATCACTTATTTGAATGAATTATACTTAATTGTGTTATGGAAGTTATTACTCACTAAGCTAGTTAGCTTACGCCCCCATAGTTTTTACTTATTGCAGGACGAGTTTATCTGGCTTAGGCTGAAGCAAGCCACAGCATAGGTACCGGAGATAGGAGTTTCCCATAGAAGTTTACTCCATTCTTTTTGTATAGACTTCCATTGGAAACTAAAGAACTTTGGATGACTGTAATGGACTTGATATTATTTTGCGGGGGAATGCCCCTTAGATTTTGTAAAATATAAATTATGCGTTTTGGTTTATTATTTATGGCTAATGAATGCCACGTTAGACTGTTTAACTCCATTTGTTGAAGTATTCTATTGTCGTAAAGGAACACTTTACATCTTTATAAGACTCCCAAAGGGCTTAGATAAGGAATTCGAAAGTCTTATCTAGTATGTGGCGGGCTGTTATGTTTAGGATACCCTATGGGGCGAGACATTAACAGCACTAGAATTAGGAAAAAATAAAAACATGATAGTGCATGTGCTTTACTTATATGATTGAAATTATGTTAAGTATATCGTGGTGGAAATTGTTAATTAATCATTGTATGATTTAATATAGAAATGATTTGTCTACAAATTCTATTATCACTTATAAAATGTCTAATATTAAGCCATGACTACTTAAATAAAATGATTCATGCATGACACGTAGTGAGTCACATTGCATTCATTACTATACCCTTGGTGAGACAACGGCATGGTAATGAGGCCCGTAGAACCAAAAAATCTACTCTATGGCTTTGATCGCCCGTAATAAAATGGTGGGTGGATACCCAAAATAACTACAATTTAGCAGCTAATAGTGGCTTGTATAAAAAATTACAAAAACTTTATTTGCGAACTATGGTCTTGTTGCCTGGAAAACCTAACCACTGAATGGAGGGGTAAATCCATTCAAACATATGTTTTCCGAAAAATTGTATGTATTGTTTACTTACGTGTTTGATTGCATCTTATATACTTGTTTGAATAATTTGTTTGAATATGGATTGTCTGAGTACTTTATTTATGAAATTAATTCTCACTAAGCAAGAAGCTTACCCCCCTATAGATATCTTTTGTAGCACCCCTATCTATGGTTAACGCCCCGGGGTTATTTCTCTCAAGTATTACATTTTGGACTAAGGAGTTTTTGGAAGAAGTCAAAGACTAGATGTAAACTTAGACTTCTAAGTAAATCTTCATGTATTTATTTTGACTAGACTTTGATAGTCCATATCGTTTGATAGGAGAATGCCCCTTTGATATTTTGTAAGACCTTTATATTTCCATATTTAAGATGTTATGTTATGATTTCCATTCTTAATTGCTATATGAATGTCTTCTTAAACAACTTGTTTCAAAGTTAGTCCTCTATGATCATGAATGTACGCCTTACGCCTAATATCGAAGCTTATGGGATGACTAAGGTTGTCATGCTTAAGCTTTAATATTGAGTGTGGTGGACTGTCGCATTTAGGGTACCCTTTGGGGTGTGACAAAGAATCCCATGGGAAATTGAACATTCAATTGACAATTTAAGAGATGCAACTTTCCTATACCTTATGTATAGAAGACAAATATTCTTTTGAAAGTCAAGCAATTATAGCACTAAGTAATGCATAAGTTGAAGGATTAGATGATAGAATTAAGCAAAGTTCTCAAGTGAGAATCATACATACTATTCATTTGACTTGGTTACAAATGAACTTGGACATTTGTACTACCAGGAATATTTAAACTCTATTTTGCTTAGAGTAATGCCACTTTACATATTAACACTTAAAAAAGAAATGTTTATCATGCTTTTATGAAATTTAGACCCAAAAGAATGTCTTTATAATTGCACCATGTTGATTTGTGTAGACTTCTTACGGCATCTTATCTATGTCGAGGTTTTTACTGATCTATCAAGAGGATTAATAATATTTATTACAAGAATCTCCTTAAAAACCATTGACAACCTATGCCTATCCTTTGAGCTTATATAAAAACAATATCTTATGTACTTGAGTTTCACTCTAACAATTAATAAAGCATAGGGTCATAAAATTTAAAATATGGGAATTTATCTTTCCGATCATGTGCTTAGCCATGATTAGTGTAAGGACCCGATCCTCTAAATCCCGAGACTTAGAGTACCGAATCCCCAACCACATATAACGTTTTCACATTATATGTAAGGTTGTCCTAAAACTAACAGTTTATGCAAATTGGTTGATCAAATCACTAAACTTTGTAAAGCACTTTTTGAATAAAACAAGATTGCTAACAAAAGCAATCTATACATATATTTACATCAATAACCATTGCTTTGTGTCATTACATGGCACTACAAAACAAATTACATGGTTTCTCAAAACATGAGGATCCTAAAGGATCTTAAGGTCATTACAGAAGAAATTGGCTTCACTAACAAGCCTTCTATACATAGCTTGTTCTTAGCAAAAAGTCTTCTAAAAGTCCCGGGTCATCGGATCCTATTCATCCCACTCATCCAGAAATCTTTCGAAATCGGATCCATAGCCCAAGTCATCGTAATACTCGTCTCCAATACCTGCAAAGCAGCAAAAGTGAGCCAAAGGCCCAGTACACAATAACCAATGCATAACAAGTCATCCAATTCATGTAATGCATCATAGAACAAGTGGTTATCTTTATTACATTTTGATCCACAAATCAACAAGAGGGTATTCAAACCCCGGTCACACTTCGGGAATCCAGGGATCCTGAGTAACAGCAGCTTCTCAGGGGGTTGATATAAGCAGTCCGAATACTTATATCTCCTATATCTATTTCATGAAGATAATAGCTTCATCTAGGGTTTAAAAGCAGTTGCCCGACTCTACTTAAACTCAGTCCATAACATGAGCCTAGTTCACAAGTTCCCATAAACCTTGAACTAAATCATGGTATTTCCCCCTAAGTTTAAGCAAACGTTACACAGATACAATTCCCCCTATCGGCTACCCACTTAACCAAAATAATCGCTATTGCATCATAGCGTACCATTGCATCATGGTAAAGTCATTGCATCATGACTTGGTTAAGCGCCTAGCTAACATGTCATTGCATCATGACAAGTTTGCTGCTCCTCGGACCAGATTAAACAGCGTAATAGACATCCAATTCATCCAAATGTTAAATCGAATCAATTTAGGTCAAATTAGAAATGTCTGGTCCCAGCAAACATCAGACAAGTTATTGCGTACCTGAACCCGTTAGTATAGAACTAGGATCTCTCGGTGAAGAATTAACCGAAGAATCCTTAACTGTAATAGAAATATCACAATAATTAATAAATCAACATTTATAAATTTCATTCTCACAAATATATATACATATTATATCCACATATCACAATTTAATCAAAGACATCCAAATCATTAATTACAAAGTCACGAATAAGCATTTAAACGTCCCATTATATCCCAAATCATTTAATAAACACTTAATTGCTCAAATAACAACTTTGGGAAATTTCTAGAAAAAGCTCTCAAAATTCAAAAACTCAAGGGATACGCCGGCACTCAACGCCGGCGGCGTTGAGCCGGTGTTCAATGTTCTGAAAATATACACTGCCAATGCTGGCAGCGTTCAAAGCTTACGCTATCAGCCTTCGCAAACTACGCCGGCGGCGTTGATTTCAGCAACCAGCGTATATTATGAAAGAAAGAACGCCGGCTGACTTCCTAGCGAAAGCCGGCGGCGTTCAGTCGGCTTTAAGAAATTTGGTTCTGTGACTTTCAACACCGCCACTACGCCGGCGGCGTAGAGACTCAAATTGCCGGCGTACGTTCTGAAGAACAGACGCTGGCAAATTCTTAGCATTAAAGCTGGCGGCGTTGCAAACGGCATTAGGAAAAACGATTTTGTGGGCTTTCTACACCGCCTCTACGCCGGCGGCGTAGAATCCCCAGATGCCGGCGTACGTTTTAAAAACAAGGTTAAACGAAAATTCAAATCCCCTGTTTTTCAACTTTGCAAACTTACATCTTAATACACTTTAAAACTTTCCTCAACTACACTTCCACTTCATATACTCACTCTAACATACACTACTCAATTCTAGCAACCCAAGGCATGAATTCAACATCACCAAACACTTCAAATTCCACTTCCATCAACCCCCACTCTAACCACTTAAACTATCTTTACTGCAACAAGACACTTCATATCACTACAACAATACATGCATACTCTCACACACTCATATAACACATTCATAGCTCATTCCATGCATGAACAACAATTGATCAATCTTAAACTCAATTCATCCAATAAGCCATACATCTATTTCAAGAAAAGAAATAAAACAACACAACAACCTTAGCTAAATTAATTCAAGTATATATATACATACCTTGTCTTGAGAAAACTTTGGTTTGCAAACTTGATATAAACCCTAACTTGAGCTTGGAAATGGAGATGGAAATGGAAAGAAAAAAGAAAATTCGGATAAAATTTTGCTGCCTTCAAAAAGTAAGTTAAATTAGCTTAATTTTGACTTTTTCACATTCCAAATTTACCCCTTAATGCCTATATAACTTTAGGTTGCATTTAGCTTTAATTTGAACTTCATTTGGCTTGTATTTAGGGCATAAATGCTACTTAATTACAAGAAACTTAAACAACTAGCTTAAGTGAAATTATGGTTGATTTACAAATCTAGCTTAGCTTAACCTTTTAATGAACAAAAGACAACATTAATAATTTCATTACTCATACATTAATGCATATAAAACAAAATATTAATATCAACATATACACATACAAAATCATATATCTTAGACTACTAACAACATAACCATGCTCCTTAAATTCAACATTTTAACATAAATACTTAAACACATGGAATTTGAATAAAATGTAAATCTAGGTCATTTCAATTAGCTCTATGTAGCTCTATCTTAGAAAGTGTTAATGACTTCAACATAACTCATAGTTGATGTGTTGGCCAATTGTAATCAATCAAATTAAATTTAAAACCCTATTATTACTTTACAACTAATCTTTAGGGCAAGTGTAACTATCAATTAGAGTATCGGTATAAGCACAAGGGTGGTTCTACCTGAACCTATAATTATCAATACTTACCCTTATTCGACAATCTAGCTAATATAATTCAAGTGAAATTAATATATCTAAGAAACTAATTAATTGATTAACTAATCCTAGCAAAATGAGCGTTACACTTTTAAAAGTATCAATCACAAAACTAACCCTAATCTTGATTTACTACTGACCCTACATTTCAATCTTTATAAGATATTCATTAATGGATATTTAGATTCTTGAACTGCAAGAACTCTATATTTAATCAACATCTCTTTCAAGAATATTAATTTTTAACCTTGCATGATTGATAGAAATCTCTTTAATCATTAATTACACATAAGATTGCATTATAGTTTAAGATTCCTAACAAAGATTAAATCTTTATGCAAAAGTTCATGCAGTCTATGTCGCATATGGAAACTTCTCTATTCATGCTAGATCCGTCTCATCTATCAATCTTTCAACCTAATTAACAAAAACCATGCATTGATCTAATACTATGCACATATCAAATCAAAGAACAATAAACACACATGAATAGGTTCAAGAATACATAAACTTCCATTAACAAAACAACCAAATCTGTACATTAAGGTTAGGGTTTCTCAAGACCTAAGATATAGAAATCTATTTTTCCATAGATAAAGATTTGCAATAATGATATATATAGAAAAAAAAGGAAGAAATCATGATGAAAACCTCCTTGAATCGATGTCTTTTGATCTTGGATGAGCTCTTGCATTTCTCCATTCTAAGTACTTATTTTTCTCTCTAATGTTTATAGGAATTAAGATACATATCATAAATGACGAGTAAAGGCGACCATTTATAGATAAGGATGAAAATAGTTTTGCACAACTATCTTGCACGGCCGTAGAGGATGGTTATGTACGATGAAAACTCATGATTTCATCCAATATGACTCTACACGGCCTCAATCATAGCTTCTACACATGCATGATACATGGCTTGTGTAGCTCCTTATGCACTTCAAAATCGTTTGATGATCAAATTTTGCTTCTTACACCAGTATTTTGTATAGCTTGTGTAAAATAGTCATGTATATTATAAATCTTCACTTTGCCCAATTATTCATTAAAATCTCCTTAAACTCATCAAAATGTCTATAGTAAGTTCATTATCTTCTTTTATTTCTGAAATTAACATTTTGATCGAATAACTGTCCTTCTTTTTAACAAATCATATAAAATTTTCATAATATAATAGCAAATTAACACATATAATAAGGGTCTTTAGATACTTATCAATAGTTAAAATAGTCAAATATCAAAAGATGATGGCATATATACAAAAAAAATGTTTACAAAAACATATTGCTATCATCAAGGTTCTAGCACTTTATATGTGGTACATTAACGTTTAGTTTGCTTATATGTGTGTCCAATTTTCCATTACCACAAACTAACATAATTGCCTTCAATCATTCAAACGATAGATGGCCAAGACCTCTTTAAGTTATTGTCAATTGAATTTAATATGAGGTGATTTGCTTTTTGCCAGTTATGCATTAGTTTGTTTGTTTCAGCATATGAGCTTACATCATGGAACCAATTACCTTATAGAGTAATAGGTTTAAGATTCAAAACTCATGTTCCCAATACAGAATGCTTTTGATGCTTTGAGCCCTGCCAAGCTTGATTGTATAATTGAGAGATTTCCATCATTTGTCCACAAAAATCTTCATCTATGATCTAAAGCTTTCTAATGAACAAAAATTATAGGGCATTGGCTGTGAGAAAGAGTGTACACATAGGTTTTGATGGCATGATTTAGCTATCTGGGTTCAAGGGACTCTTAAAAGAAGATATAAATGTATACCAAATTTATTGGCGTTCATGCCATTATATAATAAATTTATTATATTTGCAAGTTAAAGTTTTTAGATTAAATGATATTAGAGTAGAAGGTCACAAAAGTAAATCCCTAAACATTCTTTACAACCCTCATTAATTTAATTGTCATTTGATATGTCTTAGTTAAAGTTTGCATTTATGGGCAAAAAAAGACATAATCTGCAGAATTCTCATGTTCAATAATTTTAATATAATTACCATCATAGCGGTTTGTCATTCCCTGCTCTTCCTGAGGCAGAGGTTATTCATGGTGAAAAGCTTGGGAAGGGAAAAAAAGACAAGAACGCTGGGGATAATTGTAGACCAAGTGTCTATATTTTCAACTTTTGGCAATCTTGTACCACATCTTTAGATTTTTGGTAAATTGGTACTTTTACATTCAAAATACATGTGATTTATTGCCTATATTAAGTGATAATTTAACAAACATTTATTTTGATAATGAGATAATGGTATAAAGTATTTGTCTATCAACTTTGACAATTTAGTATCATATCTCTAGATTTTGGCAAACTATAGCAAAAAGATGGAAGTATGGACCTGTTATTGAAATAAACATCTTTCAAATTATTACTTAACAAAAACGCTAAATTGCACGTACTCGAATATACGAGAACCGATTTTTTAAAATCTAAAAATGTGGCACCAAACTACCAAAAATGAAAGTATAAGCACTTGGTATGTCATTATCCTAATGCTTTAATCTAATTTCAAACAAAGAAACTTAAATCAATTACATAGTATCTATTTACCCCACTTATTTCTTTCTTGGCAAGAAGTCCACTAAAAAGATTGAGTACGGTGTATTTTCTTCTTGAATTGTGATTGTGTTGATGGTTTGCGCCTGCGCGGTGAACGATAATAACAAGTTCATATTCAGTTGCTGGTGGAGAAAAAAAAAATGAAGGTTCATATTATGATATCCGTGAGGTATGAGTACCTACTTCACCAGACTCGTCCGTTTTTTTTTTTTTCTTTTTCCTTCTTTTTTCTTTTGCCCTGCTAAGAAGGTGGACACGATTCACAAAATGGGGGCAAGTAAGATGTTGGTATCCTCCCTTCTATCAAGAGAAATGAACAAAGCAATGAGCTTTTCTTCTAATAAGAGGAAATATCAAAAGACTCTTTTTTTTTTTAATCCTTTAAATTTAAAGTTGCTAAATCTTATAACAAATCAGACATTTGCTAGTCAAGGTTTACCTTAAAATTAGAGATTGTTAAATATCTTACCTTATTGAATTTTTTAATCGCCAAATTTACCTCCTTGATTGCATTGAAAAAAAAAAAAATGGGAGATAATGTATATTTACCAATATCACAAAAAAAAATATCAAAATTAACTTATTAAAAATTAATTACCATTTTACCAATGCAAAATCACATTTTGAAGATGTGATTTCTAAAAAGCAGAAAAATTACATTTATAACTTGCTATTTCCAAAAGAATAAAATACAAAAATCACTTTTATGTGATTTCTAAAAGCAAATTTTTAATAGGTACAAAAATCATATTTATAACCCATGATTTCCAAAAAATATACATCATCCTTAAATCACACTTATTAATTGCAATCTTTTAATTAACATGATGAAAATCATATTTTCATTATATTTTAACATTCGATTTTGCAATGGCATTTATGTAATTATTTTTATATGATTAGTATCTACATAAACAAACTTACCATTGTAAACTAACAAATATCTCTGGTAAATGCTCAATTAAGTATTATACAAGTAGAGGAAATAATTAAGTACTATACAAGTAGAGGAAATCAGTGAGACATTCGTTGCTTGCTAAAATGAAATGCGATTCTCTTGAAGGCATAATAAGCTGTAATGAGAAATTTTAGTTTCCATGAATGCTCATCCATGAAATTTTTCCAACAACTCTTTCCTTCTAAGAGGGCGTGTATAACTATCAGCAGCATGGCAACAATCATCCAATGAATCTTACTACACATTTAGTTTAAAATTTTCAAAATTATTTGTAAATTATGATAAAAGGACAACAATACATCAAATGTCAGCATCAACATCACAGCATTCTGAGGACTGCAGTTAATGCTAAAACACAATCCAGAAAATTCAATTCTTTATCCTAGCTGACAAATATGATGACAATGAATTAGGAATGAACAGAAAATTCATCTAGACTGAACTGGTTCGATTGTTTTATGCAGCGGCATGAATGCACTCAATCGCCTCTTTGCATATTCCAGTCATGGTAGCCTCAGGCCCATATACCTGAAAATGAAAAAAATCATGCATTGGTAATTACCCATGAAAGCTGCTTTCACAATATTCAATTAGTTGAGCTGTATTGTGCTGAATAAAATCAATCAGTTACCTCAATAGGAAGGCCGATCTCCTTGCCAAGAGATCTCATCCTTGCAAGACCCTTCTGATAATTTGGACCTCCTCTTCTTACATAAATGTGCATCCTTGCAGCTTTAAGTTTAGATTCCTATTAACGGAAAATAAAGAGATTTCACATGCCATTCATCATCCAGCTTGAAAACAGGAAACAGCAGATTTTCTTATTGTATTTAGAAAGTACCTTCTCCTTCAAGGCACGAATTATGCCATTAAATGTAGCAGCAACATCAGTAAAGTTAGCTATACCTCCTCCAACGACAAGGGCCCTCTTCCGACCATCAGGATCAGCAGTTGCACACTGCAGAGAATGGCAATAATTCATGCAGATGAAATTATTAAGATGATTGATCTATGTGGTTCACTCTTGGGAAAAGATCAAAAAATACCAAGTACGAGGAGTGAGTGATAATCAAGCAAAATTTTCTGATTGATTCTCAGATATCTAAGAAAGACAGAGAGAAGGAACTAAGGACACAAGAAAAAGTGTTTACATCAATGACAACTCTGGCATATTGCAAGACCTCCTCTTCATTTGGTGCGCCACTGTATTCTGCATAGTTACCAAGCTCTTCAGCAAAGCCAAGATCACCAACCTGATAAACAATTCAAAAGTACCATTCAATACAAGGAACAGGTATGCATTAAGTCAATGCCCAAAGACCCCCAAAAAAAAAAAAGGAAGCATACTGTATCTGCATAAATGACACTCGCACCACCTCCAGCTACCATGGTCCAAATTCTTCCCTTTGGATTCAAAACAGTAAACTTCAAAGAAGCACTAGTCTGCAAACATTTAAGTGAGAAAAATATTATCCTTTCAAGTTAGGGGATGGCCAAAAGGTCATATATTAACTTTCAATATAGAATGCAAAAATATTGTGCAAAGTTGAAAACTTGTGTAGTACGGACTGGGTGATTAGAAACTGCCAAGACAAAGATGCATCATATCTGGCATCAAATGTGGATGAAGATGCTACATTCACAAAAAGGTTAACTCTAAAGTTATTAGTTCTTCATAACAGCGTTAAAAAAAAAAAAAAAAGCATATTTTATACCAATACCAAAGTTAAACTGCAAGGCTCAAATGAAGTAAAGTAACTTTGTGGTATAGTTATCAGTATCCAAGTCTTAACCAGTTAATTTAAATACCTTTTCATCCAGACCATGAATGAAGCTTTCTGTAGCACTCATCACCCTTCCAAAAGGCATTGGAAATTCAATATTACCCCACCTGCAAGAAATAAGTCATGTTAGATATATAGTGTAGCCACCTAGATACAGTATCATCATGAAACGAAAAAGCCAGAGTAGAGTAGTGAAAGGAAGAGAGAGATGTTCTATACTTCTTAAAGTTCTTGAAAGCAGCGGTGTCGTCCAACTCGCCTCTCATATCTAGAGGATAAGGCTTGCCATCAACCAAGGTAAATGGATTCATTTCCAGAAATGTGAAGTCAAGATCTGGAAGATGGAAAATATTGAATAAAACAAGAAAGTGGTCAGGTTTTCAGGATTTCATATTATGACCAATACACTGTCAGCGATACTCCTAAGGTACCTTGAAATAAATTGAAAACCACCCTGAGGAACTCCTCAATTTCTCCTTTAATCTGAAAAGGTGAAGAAGTCCACATAAGAGGAAAAAGTTATTGCAAGAATAGTAAGCTTGGAGACAACAGAAATTTCTGACAGGCGTATTATGACTTATTTCATAAGAAATTTCCCAAATGCTGTTCATATAACACTTAAATCAAGAGACAAATGGACGTTAAAAATGAATTACTGGATGTCGACCAATGTAACACCCACAGGGTGGACAAGCTGGTGGCTGGTGGAGGGAAGTGAAAATTTCAGTTTAGTTTTGGAATCAAGAATGGTACCTCCAAAGGCAGGGTTGCAACAAGTGGAGCACAAACTTCAGATGTGAAAGAAGCTCCAGTTGGAACAAAAATGGTTTTCACCTAGATGAACCAATAGCAGGTATCACTTACAAGATATTATAGCAAAAATTCATACAAATTGAATGGCATGGTGAAAAAATGGAAATGGAAATAGATTCATAAGATTACCTTATCCCAATTTTCTTCAATCTCAATTCCTCCACATTCGGAGAAACTTATGCTGCACCCAAGACGCTCAGACACCATGTTAAGGTAAAACTCCTCATTGTGAGGAACGAAGGGCTCTACAATAAAAGTTGTAATGGGTCCTTTACAGCCACCCATCTCAACCTGCAGAAATAAATAAAAATGTATAATTCAAACAGAATTTCCAAACAAATATTGTATGCTATAACGGCATGACACTATCCCATTTATAAGCTTTCTTTTAAGGATAAAGGGCACAGCTGCGATTGAGATACCTCTTTGCCTAGGCGTTCCTTCACAAAAGAAGCAACTTGAGCAATATCAAGATTCAAGGCAACTAGTCCACTCTTTCCTCTCTTCCCAAACAGCATGTCAGGCTTCACTACCAATTTCTCAGTAGAAAGCCATGGCTCCTTCTCCACCAGCTCAGTGAAGTCTGTTGATTCAGTAACCTGTGCACAAACAAAAAAATGTCCATCATCAACACCAATGAAATTCATGGATGAGTGATGGCATAGCAAAGAGATATGGAGATATTCTAAATCTAAATGAACATAAATCTCACCTAGTAATTCCTTAAAGGGATTATGGTTCAAATAATGCGATACTATTAATTATGACTAGATTTATTTATCCTGACTATTACATACCTTACTTCGTTTCAATAGGAACGAATATGTCTAGATGTGAATTACAATTCCATAAGCATAGTAGCTATTCAATATCATTCATTCCAAAAATCCAAGCAACGATTAAGCAATCCTTTCAAATACACAAGAGGAATGAGCAAAGAAGACTTCAGAAAGGAGGCAATGCCAGATAAGATCCAAAAGAAAAATCCCCAGGTACAATCCATCTTCACCAAATATGATCCAAATGTGATACAAACCAGCGCAAATATAAAATTAATTTACTATCTCTAATGAATCATCCATGTTATATTTTTAACAAACACGCCAATTTGGTCCAAGAATTGACATTTAAAAATGGAGCCATCGGCAACGGCGGATTTCCAATAGAAAACGACTTTTTTACAAGACAGAATTAAGTATAGATCAAAGGTGCACCAGACAAGCATTCTTCACGCCAGATCATGATAGTAGAACTAGAAGCACCCAGAGAAATAAACAAAAACACGAACCAAAATTAAGATAAAATGAAAACCAAAAGTTTCTTACTTGGGCAGATTTGATTGGTAAATCCCTCCCAGAAAGCCTCTTGAAGTGCTCCATCAACAGTCTCTTGGAATCATACTCTCTGATCTTCTTTCGCGCCATTAAAATTGACCTGCTTGCTTTTATGTGCCACCAATCAAGATCTAACGTTAATATACTTAAATTCCAATCACAACCCATTATAAATAACATAGAAAATATTGATCTCAAAAATGTTCAAATAAACACAAATCTGAGAAAGCAGAACTTACCGTTGAAGAACTTGGAGGGTAAATGCCAAAAATGCCAAAGACAATAAAATACAAATCAGGGGGATAACACCAGAGAGAGAAGAAAGATGGGATCTTTGGTGGTAAGAGGGGTCACTATATATAGGAATAGATGAAAATTATGAATTATTTGAGAGGGTAGTTGGCTTGGACAATTGGAAGTAAGGGGGGCTGGTTTGAGTTAGGAGGACTGTTGTGTGTGGTCTGTCTTGTGGCATTAAAATATGGATTCGTGATTGGTTGGAATGGAGTCTCGTGGACACATGTGACAACCTACCATCTTGGACTTAGACTAGAGTGTTTCAAATTGCAGCATCTCTGATATGCCTTGTTTTGTACTCTTGCTTTGCTTGTCTTGCTGCTTTTTCTGCATGCGTTTTTCTTTGAATCATCACATTTTAACGAGGATTTTATTTAAATCTGATTTGTATTTATAATTTATTTATTTGATTAATTTATAAATAAATATATTTATTTTTATTTTTATCTATTTCTTAACAAATATTTTTTTAAAAATAAGATGTAAAAATGATTAAAATAAGATGAAACAAATAGGTCCTAGGTGTTTTTGGGTTGCACCATAGTTTGATTTCCAAATTATGAATCAAAATACTTGTGACAAGTATGAATTTACATTTATCTTGTTAGAAATTATGTCTTGTTTAGGAGATATTAATTGAAATTAATTTCCTAAACAAAGTCAAAATAAAAATAATTATCAATTATAAATCATATATATATATATCACACTTTTAATGATTGATATAAAAAAAAATTAGTTGCATTTACTGCATCTTATAATTGTTGTATAGACCTATATCGTAATCGTAAAGATTTGTCAAACTCTATTTTATTGCAAAAACGTTATTTTCAAAAGCACATTAACTCCTTCCATTGCATGTATGCTTGTACCATTAATTTCTTTTCTTTCTTTTTTCTTTTCCTTCGTTAACATTCGATCTACTAATATAGTCCACAGCGGGATTTAAATGTGGCTTAAGGCAGTCGGAGGGCCCAAAAGAAAAAAAAAAAAAAAAAATAGCAAGTTCTCCGGTAAAGCATGGTAATTAAAGTTGCCAGAGGAATGTAATAAATGATAGAATATTGTTCTGCATTATAATTGGATATTTTTTATAATCGGATGCTGTGATCATCATTTTGAAGGAGTCGAGATGTAGGTTATGGTATATAAGGTCACGAGAAAATTGGCTTGTCTAAGGTGCATGTATAGTGTGAGAATTCAATAAAATAATTGTGTAACATTTCCTCTAAAATACCTAACTGCCTGTGTACGCCTTAGCAATAGTGCGCGTGGTCTCCAGTCTATTCTTGATTATTCTATTTCTATATAAAAGTAAAACTAAATCTATTAAATATGAAATATTATAATAATGCTATTGTCTTATCATATCAATATTTAACTAAAAAAATGAAACTGAGCTACTATTGTTTGAAAAGGTATTGGACTTGCTTTTAACCACACTTCATCCGTTGACCCAAAATTCCTTGTAAGAGAACTTTTGCAATCTTGTCGTGAAACTGTATCATCACTAAGGCCCTGTTTGTTTTAAGGCAAACACTTTCTAGAAAATAATTTTTTTTATTTTTTTTGTTTGTTACACGAAAAAGACATTTTAAGTAGAAAATATTTTTCTTTATAAGGAAAAATAATTTACAGTAAAGAAAAAATCCTATTCCTTTTAAGAAAAATGACTTACTTTTTTCAAAACGAAAATTCATTTTTTGGATCAATCTTTGCAAGTATTCTAAACTTAGAAAGTTTATATTTATTTAATTTTTATTGTAATTAACAAATAAATTATATTTTTAGCATGAAAATAATTTAATGGAGAAAAGAAAAATATGAATACTCCTTAAAAATTTGCAAATATCAACTGATGATTTGTAAATAAATATTATAAATAACTTATATTCTATACTTTTAATTTAGATAAAATTTTTTGGTATAATATACTTATATAGTAACTTGCTAATAATAAATTATTTACATATGACGATGTGTTACATAATATTGGTATGCCAAATACCAAAAAATTCTTTCAACATGTTTCCGTAAAAACAAACAAATACATGAAAGTATATTATTTTCATGAAAATATTTTTACGTAAAACATTTTTCTAAATACAAGAAATTTTTCTTGAAACAAACAGGGCCTAATATTATAATTAAATTAATAAATCATAAAAAATATAAAAATATTTATGGACTTCGATTTCAGTTAAAATAGATCTAAACCATTAAATGATGTAACAGGATTGATTTCATTATAACCGCCATAATATTATAGAATTTTCTCATTCTTTTAATCCAAGTAAAGAGCACTCACTCCAAAGATTGCTTCTAGTGATGTCAAACAACACTTTAATGTCAATCCTTATATTAATACTAAATTCGATCATATAGATTTTAATTATGCCAAGTAATAAAAAATAAAAGAATAATTAAAATTCATAAAAAAAATTTAAAAAAATTGCTAGTCAAGATGGTTAAAAATTAGGTATATGAAATCTAATGGCTAGAATTCAACTCTTAAATATTTTCAAAATTATTTTGGGATCCAATTGAATTTAAGATACGAATAATTGATTTATATTATGGAATAAAGACATGTATATGTGAGATTAGATATTAAGAAGTTTAAAAAGGGAAAGATAAATCCAATAAGTAAATATCTGCCCTACTAATATAAATTGAGATAAAGATTCCAATAATAGTCTATTTTGTAATTCCCAAGTTTTTTTACTTAAATTAAGTTAGAGATTAAAAATTAAAAATCAGTATAGATATAATATAAAAGTCAGAATGCATAATATAATTAGTAAATTTATTTATAGTAGCATGTGCAGAATGAGTTAGATGAGAATAGATACTTAAAAATTTCAAATGATTTATTTCAAAATTGTCTATCGGTTATTTTACTTTCAAATTTTCTTATGAACTTGTATTCCTTAAGCTCAACTCTTAAGTTATAAGAATTTTGTTATAAATTATTTTAAGAAAATTCTATTTAATTAAAATTTGTAATTTAAATTGATCAAACTTTTCTTTAATTCTAATGTCTTGTTTCTTAATTCTTGATGCATAAAGAAGCCAAATTTTCTTGTGAAAACCCAAGCCCATATTACCCCTTCCTCACTATACTTACCATAAACTTGCATACACATAATAAACCCTTAATGTGCAAAAAGTCAAACTTACTTTATCAAATATTAATAGATAATTATAAAATGAAATTTGACAAAAATCTATTCGTAAAACAAGTTATAGCAGGTGCCATTTCCCCAGACAAAACTTCACATTTTCTTCTTCAAATTTCTCTCTTTACATCTTCTAAAATCCAAGTCAAGTCTCTATATACAAGTCAAGATCAAATTAGGTAAGCTATTACTCACTTTGCTTTGTTAATCTTGTAAACGAGATAAGTTTATTTAAAGCTAATGTTGATTATTTAGTTGTTAAGGATGTTAGAGATATATAGGTAAAAACTAGGTAATGAAATTGATAGTTTAAAACCCAACTCAAAGATATAATAGACTTCTGATGATGGATAGAGTTGATGTTATGGATGGATAACTGTAGTATAACTGTATAAGTATATATGTCTAATGCCAACTTGAAGCTGTAGGAGAAACATATAAGCCTTATATATTAATGTGGAAGTGTCTTTTTATGAGAATAAGATCGTGATACTTGGTTGAAAAGTGTAAAAATTTCAAAGTTTGGAAATATAAATTAGGGTTTAGTGGACCTCGGGCGTGATATAAGGTATAGTAGTCTCGGATCAAGTTACTTTGGTTGATCATGGGCATGATCAAGGGTATGGTAGCCTTGGATGTTTGAACATCGATTGATCACGGGCGTAATAATGGACATGGTAGTCTCAGATGTTGAATTTTTGCACAATCACAGGTATACTTATAACCAAGGATGTGATCTTGTGATCCCCTATTTTGCCCTGTTTTAAAATAATAATAATATGTATATGTATATATACTAGTTTAAGATCTCCTATAGAATCTCAATCAAGTTGAATCATAGAATTATAAAAGGACGATATGTTAAGTGTTATAATACTTGGACTTAATTAGTTAGTTAAGTGTGTATAGTTGAGTATAGCACTTTATAGTATCTTAAAGACCAATGAACTAAAAAAATGATAATATGAAGTTAGGATACTTAAGCACTAATAGAAATTCATGTTTAGTTATATACTTAGTAATATGTGTTTGTTATCTTATGCCAATCATAGATCAAGACTCGAATTTTTCGATAGAGTATTACGACGAGTAAGGTTGAGTAACTAGAATTCTCTCACACTATTATGAATGTAATGTAGTGGCATATGTTCTTAAATATAATTGAAATTGATCATATGCATGGAGATTTGGGAAATAATACATGTTGTATGATGTAAGAACGAATGACAAATCTTAATGCTAAAAGCAATAGCTATTTACTTGATAGTGATTGTGCAATGCGTAACTAATGATTGTTTGGAAACTAACTGGTCATTAAGTAATCTAGCTTAAATCTTAATCAATCATTAAATAATCAAACATGTATTACATAATAACATAACTTGCGTTTACATGGTGTTCACATTACGTATTAACATCTTGGCCCTAGGGTAATACTTTAGCATGTCTAGTAAATCTAGTTAAAGTTAAGCCTAAGTTGTCAGCCCTCCATGAACTAAATAGGCACTGCACGACGTCGCTTTATGAGACCTTACATCGAGATGTTACTTCTTAGTGGAGTTTTTGAGTTCTAAGGAGAAGTAGAGGTTATAGTGCTTATATACTAAAACTTAAAACATTTTAGAGATAATAAAACTTATAATGATTTTTCTTTATAAACCACATAAAGATTCATATGTTGGAAAATAATTAGTTAAAGGAAGTTTAATATGAAAATGAAATATTCATGAACTTAAAATAAATATAAAATCATGATTTTCTTTAGTTAAGCTTAATATTTACAAAATATAAAGAATTAGACTTTTGTTTAAGAGTCAAACTTAGGAAATTTTTTTAAAGAAGATACACTTGAAGTTTTATGCCACAAGAAGGTAAAACCATGTTTTATAAAATAGATTGTTAAATAAGATTTTTGAATAAATATAAGACCATTAAGATTTCAAAATATATTATTGAACCATAAATTTTGATAAGTTACATAGTTATAAAAACATAAGATGACATATTTTATCACAAGTTAAGAAAATGATTTATTATAGAAAAACTTAACTTTGTTACTATCTACTAAGAATGTTTTACAAAAATTACTTTTGAGACAATATCACTAGTATCATGCATATAATATGAGTTAATGTCAATACCAAATGATTTTCAAAGGTAGAAATATTTGTATGATCGATATAAAGTGTCTAAGTGAAGTAAAACTTCAGAAAAATACAATTTTGAAGGCTAGAACTTTCGGGTCAAATTTGTACCAACCCATTTTGAATCCTAAATGGCTTTAAATGTAAAAAATAACCTTAGAAATAGATATATATTTTCAAGTAGGTAGAAAATGACATCTAATATGCGAAATTTCGAGTTAAAATGAGCAAGTTATGGCCATTTTAAGTTGGAATTTCCCTTCACCTGAATGTTGACAAAAATAATAAGATAGAACTAGAAAGTTTAAATAAAACTTCTATGAAATACTCATTCCAGGTATTTTTTTATGCAGGTGACGAGGAATACGAGACTCTTCTTTATGAAGATCATTACGACTAAAAAGATTGCGAAATGGACGAGTGGGTTTATCCTCTTAAATTTGTTACCTTATTTGTGTTTGTAAAGAAGTTGCACTAGCATGATAAAAAAAAAAAAAGAGAGATAAAAACGAATATGTATTAGGGATTATCAAGGGTTAAGCATGTGTTTCTTTTGCTTGTCTATTTAAGTGAATGCTAAGCATATCGTAACACTAGAATGTTTGTCTAATTTTGTTTATTCGTTTGTATGCTTAATTGCCATGTATGTTTAGATTGATTTATCACCCTCAATGAATCATAATATGGAATGGTATTAACAGAAAAATGGTGCCATATAACATCCGTCAAGTCATTTTTTTCAGAAGGCTACTAATCCTATGTGTAGAGTTTGATAGGCCATGAGTGTGCTAGGACATGAGTCATGCTCTTTCCTAGAGAATCCACATCGGTCGAGAAATGCGACTCTATGTTTGTAGCCATGTCAATCAAATGCTTTAGGCGAGTGCTTGGGGACTAGCAGTAGAAGATCAAGAGGACCTTCATCAACAATTCCCCACCCCTTGATATGGACAACTCAAATCCATTCTATATATAGGTTCTAGATAACTATATATGTGTGCGATCTTCATGTGATTGTTGCATAAGCATAGCATATGCTTCACTAACCCATTTGTTTGTATATGATTGTCGGTGTGAATGATGAGAAAATATCTCACTAAGCTCGTTGTAAACTTATAACCTCATAGATTTTGTTGAAATAGGTAAGCTTGAGACTGAAATCAAGGGTGGGACATCAAAGAAACCATCGGTGGATTATTGAGCTTTTATGGAAGAAGTAGGAGCATAGAAGGAATTTACCATCTTGAAATTTCTTTATGAATAATTTATGTTATGTTAATATTTTGGAGATTACTATGAAGTGCACTTATATAGACTCGAAAACATTAACGGAGGTATGCCCCTAAGAATTGTAATTGACCTTATTTATATCTCATGTTAAGTGCTTCTCTTGCTTTATTTCTTAATTGTTAACAAAGTAAATTGCATTATTCTGATGCGTCCCTTTTGACGTGTTGTACGCTTTATACATAATATCAAAACCTTTCGTGACTAAGGTAGTCATTCCTAGGCTTTAATATTGTGTTCGGTGGACTATCGCATTTATGGTACCCCGAAGTGTGACAAAACCTATAACAAATTCTTATAAAACATGTTTAAGTGATGTTAAAAGCAGTTATAGAACCTACAATAGATTCCAAAATAAAAAATTTATATCTACTTCTATATTAATTAGTCTTAGAAGATAAAATTTTTTTTTTATAAAATTTGGGAATTCAGGTACATATAAAACCATAATTTCTCTAAAATCAAAATAACAAGTCGTTAAAAAATAAATTAATACAAATTCTTCTTTCATAAAATTTTCAGTAGATAGTCTATAAATAATAATCTTGAATTGTTGAAAAAAAGCACAGCTAGGCTTTTACATGTATATTGCGAAAGTAAAAGCTAAGGAGTGTTTATAAACCGATTTAAGCTCACTTATCCAACAATTATCTCTTTTGCCAATTTTTCCCAAATCATGCAATTATAAAAATGATAATAAAAAGATAAAGAAGCAGAATATTACACCGCGATATAACGTGGAGTTCGGCTCGTTCCCTGGTTTCCACGGTCCACAATTGTCTCATTTAAGGAAGACTTCATACATTTAATTCACAAACATTTATCTCATAAAAAGGACTTCACAAATGCCTTAATCAAGAGGACTTCACCAATGCCTACCACAAGTAGGACTTCACATAAGTGCCTCGACATATAAAGACTTCTCTTATTACCTCAAATAAGAGAGGACTTGACTAAAACACTCAAACAAAATATATGAATAGTGCCTTACAATATTTGCCAACTAAAATCACTATAACACTATTCACTCATCAAAGACAAATACAAAACAAGAGAGTATTTTGACATAATCTCTACAAAATATGCTCAACTCTCTTAATAAAAATACCCAAAACACGCTATTTATAAGCTTTCAACTCAAGCTAGTCATTGCCTATCAAAACAATCACCAATCAGAAAAGTTTATAATGACTATTTTTTTGTCGTACCAGTGAGCCCGTCTAAGTCTCTACCGACTAGCCAATCCAAATCAAGCCCTCGACCTTATTGATCAATTTTCACATTTTTCCAATTTGGACCGGTGAGCTGGTACGCTTTTGACAGCTCCAACATACTTTAATATTTTGCCTATAACTTTCTCATCCAAACTATGATTAAGTGATTCAAAACGCCATGAAAAGTTTAGAGAGAGCTCTACAACTTTTATGTTTTGAGATTTGAGAGATTCAAAAAGCATTAAGGCCTAAAACTTGTTTTAAGGCACATGGAGCAACAAGCACAAAACAAAAATACAAACATAACAAAGTTCAACATATCACAAATAAGTTTTTACTTATTAAATGTAACTTAACTAAGTTGTTGAGCATTTGTGCAATATATTTTTTCATCAAAATAAGATTGTACGCAACCTTGGTTCATCATAAAAATGATATTATTATTAATTTCTAATATGTTAATATTGTTTTATAAAATTTGATATGGAGAAACATGATATCTTAAAACTTATACCATTTATATATTAGAGTACATGATCGAAAGCGAGTACATGATTGAAACAAACCCTATTTGTGATCCCTAATAACCATCTAAACCCTATTCGTGGAGTAAACTATGGGTGGATATCCTGTATGGTAAGGCTATCCACTCACCCCAAAATTACGTATTATTGTACATTTCATTAATACACAAAGAACAATTTGTAAATTACTTTTTACATAATTATATACAAATAATTAACTCTAAGTATGTAAGATTGTAATATAATAATTCAAATGATCATTATTTTTTAAATATTATAATATTTTACACATGTCCATTAATAACCATATAAATTATAATAATACATATTATGTATTTGTAAATATCTTTTAGAAATCCATGTCAAACAATATGAAGAAAGATGTGGAGAATATAATATGAATATATATATATATATAAAGGGAAAAATAGAACAAATAAAGGAAAAGGAAAAAATAAATTATTTATCAAAGAGGGACATTTACTGTGATAGAAAGTCAAAAAGTAAAACGGTGCTTATACAAGTTATGGAAAAAAATGTAAATAAAAAAAAAATTCCACTACTTATAGAAAAAAAGGGGATTAATTACAAAAAAAACTAGGTTGTATTTTAGCGATTTTAGAAAGATTTTGTAAGCCCCGGAAAATTTCAGTAAATAATTCCAAGATGAACTTCGAAAATAAACTCTAAAAATAACTCCAAATTAAAGCCGAATTTTGACTAGTCCTAAATCACGAACGAATCCAGAAATTTCTCAATCTTGAGGAAAATAAGAATCCTTAAAAACAAATAAGAACTCAATATACTTCAATTCCAAAACCACTACATACGACAAATTATATATTTAACTCCGACTTATAAAATCGGGTAATATAAACCCAAAAACAACTTATTAAGAAGTAAATAACGATGAAACTTTCGAAAATAAAACTCAATTCAATAATTCCAAAAACGTTAAAATATATTAAATACTTACAAAAATCAAATTTAAAATAAAATTCTCAAATCAAATATGTTGTATAAACATAAAATATCAGTTTCCAGATTGATAAAGATCTAAATCGGATAATCGCCCGGAAACCCTAAGTGGAATACAATAGTTTAAGTCCGGCAATCTAGCGCTCTTAACCCTAGAGGCCGATGTGTAGTTTAAATGTGTAGAATAGCTCGTAGTAATATAAGTTTGCTTAAAAATATCAGATTGGTAAATTTTTGACCTGTTTCGAACCCATTCGGATACAGACTTCAAAAAGCGTGTCTCGAGGCTTGAGATATCAAAAATATACCATTAGTACCGTTAGACTTGTAATTTCATAAGATTTTCAAATATATCAGTTATATAATTTTTCAGGTTATAAAAGTTACAGTTATAACATTTTTATCGTATTTCACTACTACCGATAATTAATTGGTCTTTTGCACTATTCACTTTTATTTCATTACATAATTTTTATTATTCTATAAACCCTTATATTTTTATAAATATTTTATATATTGTAGAAAATTTTGTTTTTCTAAAATTTAGTTCGTTTTTGGGCTTATATGAGATCAGATTCTGTTTAAGACCCGATACTAAAAAAAAAATAAATTAATTTAATAATTGAAAAATATTTTTATTTTCATAAAATAATTTTTTATGATTTTTCAGGTTATAAAAATATCATTTATAGCCTATATTCGCGTATTTCGATCATATCAGCAACATATTTGTTGAAATACTAAAATAGTTCAATCAATTATTTTATTTTAATTATAAAAATTCTGCACTTATTTAAAAATATTTTTCTTAATTTTATTTAATATATTTTCCTAATAAAAATCACTTTTTCAACCCATGCTTCAAGTACACTTCATTTGTCATTTCTACACATTAAGCAAGTTTTCTTTTACTCATTTCACACTCCAATTCCCCACAATGGCAGCTGGCCACAACCGTAATAATAGCCTCTTTTCTTTTATTTTAACTATTTATTTAATGATTTAAAGCCTCTTTTAGTTAGCACATTAAATGATGCAAGTTACACTTTCAAATTTCAAGTTACAAGACAATTTGACCCCTCTCTCTCTCTTGCCCAATTTCACGTGAATCCCCCCCAATTTTTCTGCCTTTGTTTTTTTTTTTTTTTCCTCTTTCAATTAATTAACACACATTTAATACACTCCTTCTCTCTCTCTCTTTCATTTACGCCTTTTACCTTTACCATTCCTTATCTTTGTCTCTCTCTTTTTCCTCTCTTTCTTTCTTCTCTTTTGTTCTTGTTCTTGCAAGAACACAAGCTGCCCTCACTTCTAAAATTTACTTCCATACTTCATTCTTGAAGATTTTTTAAGTAAACTTTCTTCTCAAAGCTTCCATAGATGATATAGTAAGGTATAGTGAGAGTTTCATGCATCAAATGACATTCCATAGATGAAACACTCCTCTTCTCCATGATTATTATCTTGTATCACTATTATTTTCTTGTTAAAAGTAGTTATATTTTGTAGATCTAACTTTTTGTAGCTTTGATTTTTGTTTATGCCTTAGGTCTTGTTATTGAAGTTGTTATTTTTGTTATGCTTATGATTTATGCATATATTCACCATTCACATAACTATTATAGTGATTCATGCATTTATAACTAGATCTAGTTGTTTTAAGTTCATACATGCATTATACTTTTGTTTTATGCTCTTAGATAACTTGTAATAGCTTAATGATGGTAGAAGAGTGTTGGGAAGCTCAAGATCTATTTATTTTCAACAAAAATCATTTTTGAAAATTCGGATGAAAATGGAACCATATTAGAAAGTTGTTTTTCAACTTTAAAATGTGTATTTTTCATTTTATTAGGGTATGGATAACATAAATGAATGATTTTGATGGGTAAAGTTTAGATCTATGAGTTTATAGTTTACTACCATGGGTTTCTTTTATATTTTGTTCGTATTAAGTGTAGATCTGGTTTTGAACTCAAACAAAATGGTGAAATTCGTATTTTGGCAAGACCCCTATTTAAAAATCACTTTCCAAGTGTCAAAAGAAATTTTTACTTAAGATAATGAAGGTTAATGTATGTATATCATCAAGACTTCTTTTTACAAGAATCAAAGGTGATTTTCAAAATAAAAATCTCATTTTCGGATTTTGGCCAAGGCAAATTTTAAAAACATGTTTTTCCAACTCAAAAATAGAGTTTTTTCAAGATATGGAAGGCTCTTAAGATAGGATATGTAAGGAATGGATTTTCATAAGTTTGGATGGATTTTATCAAAAGATATGTCCAAAAATAAATTTTGTAAATTCGGATCCCAACCAAACCAATTTTGAAAACCCATTTTTCAACTTCAAACAAGACTTTTATTAAAGAAATGGAAGCCTTAAGGGTAGGTTTGATTAGGAATGGTTTTTGAAAGACTAAATGAGTTTTACAAAAAACAAGCTCAAATGAATATCACAAAATTCGGATTTGAAAATAGCCTCTATTTAAACACTCATTTCCAAATGCCAAAATGATAATTTTTATAAGAAAATGGAAGTCCTAGGGAATATATGTAATAAAGACCAAGTTTTGACAAGATAAGAGAAGTTTATCAAAATATAATCCTAGGATAACAAATGGTTTCCAAGAATAGGATAAACAATGTTTTCATTCCTCAAAAATTTTGTAAAATTCGTACGTAGATAAACCACCTATTTAAACATCTACTTTCTAACCCCAAAATGAAGGTTTTTATTGAAATAATGAAGGTGATGGTTATATAGATCATCAAGGTTGAGTTTTGATAAAAGAAAGTATGAAATTACAAGAAGAAAAACTATTTTCTTAAGTCTAGGATAATTCAAAGTTTTGCAAAATAAAAGTTTTCAAAAAGAATATTAGTATCATATGTATACATATAGGTAGATCATCTCATAACCATCATGACAATAGCTTATAGGAAATACATATATGCATGATGCATTGTAGAAATAAGGTATGAAAATTGAGTTTATCCAAAATTTGTAAATTCAGATGATTTCAAAATCATGCCTTAAAAACCCATTTATCAACTCCAAACTTGTGTTTTATATGAAAAATGAGGAGTTTAGGTCATAGGTATCATCAAGTAATGATTTTGATAAATTAAGATGGATTTGCTTAGAAAATATATAGAACAAGTAGAAATGAAGTAGGAAAAATTTTGAGTTGTTGTCATTTTAAGAAATTCGTAATAATGGAGTAATGGCATGAAAACCCATATTCTTCAAACTTAAATTAGAAATTTTATCAAATAAATGAAGTCCTTAGTGGCTATGTATGGTTGAGCCTTAATTTTCTAAATATCAAATGATTTTTACTTAAAGGAATCGCTCAAAACTAATTTTTACAAAATTCGGATTTTTGAGAGAGGCCTACTTAAAAACATATTTGCAAAGTAAAAAATGTAAATTTTTATGTAGAAATAAAGGTCATAAGTAATAGATATAATGAAGACTCAATTTTAACAAGGATAATTATATTTTCTTAAGAAATAAATCCAAAACAAATGGAAATTATCAAAGTTAGGAAACTAGTTTTTGAAAGTAAATAGCCATGGAGTCTTACAAATAAAAAGTTTCTAAAAATTCCTTTTAGTAAATATTGTCAAAAGCATGCATGCATTAAACTCATCACATGCATTCATGTTAGGAAATTATTCATGTTTCATGTATTCTTGAATTATCAAATAGGAACATTTCAAGCAATTACAAAACTATTTTATTCGGAAATGGGGATCATTAGTGCCCAGATTGATCCTCTTTTTCGTGACCCAAACATTTTCAAAACTTAAATATAATATTAGAATTAGATATATCTTTCGAAGTAGATAGAAATCGATATATAATTTGCGAAATTCGAGTTAAAATGACCAAGTTATGGCCATTTTAAGTTGAAAATCTCACTTCGGACGAGAATTGCGAATTTAATAGTTTGTACAAGATAGTTGGATTAGTTAAGTGATGAAATACTTATTAGAGTATTTCTTCCTTTTTAGGTAACTCCAAGATCGACGATTCCATACTACCGGATTACTTTTACTAAAAGACCAATGATCCAATGACCGAGTGAATTTTCCTCTTATTTTGTTACCTTGCTTGTGCTTGTAGCTAGTTGCACTAGAATTAAGAAAAGATAAAATTGTGATGAGTTGTGGTATAATCTTGGTTGAATGAATGATAAGTATATCGATATGAGACTTATTGTAAAATCATTGTATGAGTTAGCATAGACTTGAATTGTTGAAATTCTTTATGAGCTTTAACCTACATAATTAATATGCCACGATATATGAATAAACTGTGCATGCATATTACATGTTGAGTTATATTGCATTGCTGATATACCTTTAGTAGGACAAAAGTATATTAGCGGAAGGCGAGGGGGCTTTGTTAACATTAAGGATGCGAGATCGCTCGAGTTAACGGATGTGGGGTAGGCACATAAAACTACAATAAAACAACAAGAGAAAAAGATTGGAATTATGGTTGCATATCTATGGACCATCCTAACCCCGAATGAGGGTGTAAATCTATTCACATATGTCTACTGGAAAGTCGTATGCTTGTTTGTTCATGTGTTTGTTCATGCATAGTATATTGATGAATTATAACTTGCTTGTCATGGTACGAAATTAAGGGAACTCTCACTAATCTAGTGTAGCTTATATCTCAATAGATGTTTAAATGAATAAAATATCTCAAGAATGCAAAGTGAGGACTGAAATAGTTGGAGCCGAGAAAGACTTCGGGATTCCGGCAGGAAATAAAGATACTTGAAGTTAGCTTGTTTTTATGATTTGCCTTGTAGTAGTTTAATGTAGTAGAATCTTTTGATGAGTGTAATTGAAGTTTAATGATTTGTATTTGAAGAAATTAATTGAATTTCCTTTACATTGCTACTCGAGTTATCAATATAAAATGTATCTATGCAATGTGTCTCCTCTATGTGTTAGACGCCTTGTACATAGTATGGAAGCCTTCGCATGACTGAGGCGGTCATTCCTAGGCTTTAATATTGTGTACGGCGGACTGCCACGTTTAGGATACCCTTTGGGGCGTGACAGATATGGCTTGTGTTATTTTATTATTTTTTTGACAATTAATTGAGCTATAATTACTTATGTGGAGGGGTGAAAAAGAAGCCTCACCTTCTTCTTCTCAATTATATCAAGTAGCTAATATTTTTAGGTTTGTTTGTTTCATTTATTTTTTATCTTTTTGACATCTATTCTTATTGTTATTAATAAATATTTTTATCATGAAATAGATATAAATAAAAAATATTTTTACTCATAAATTAATAAACATATAAGATATAGATACAAATCGAATATATATAAAACATTAATGAAAAAGGTCTCTAAAAGATAAACCAAACCTAGGTTCACTAATATGTCAAACTACCTACCACTACTTTCACCTGACAAGAAAGGATAAAAACTACTTACTATTACACCACTCATTTATATATGCTTTCACTTTTGAAATAATTCTTATAACAATTTTAAAACTGTCCTTAAACATAATTTTAAAATGTTACATTGAGCTCAGTCTTTAAGATTCTATTTTTGTTTATTTTAAAACATGTCTTAATAATACTATTTCAATTGCAGTATTTTTATTTTTTTCTTCATTATTGAAATTTTTTTCTTTAATCCATTTGTTTAAAACAAAAACTATTTGAAAAATAATTTTTTTTTATTTTTCCTTATTTATTATACGAAAAAACATCTTTTAAGTAGCAAATGTTTTCCCTTCTTAGGAAAAACTATTTTCCACTAAAAAAACGATTTTACTCATTTTAAGGAAAACAATATACTCTTCTCAAAATAGAAAGTAATTTTCTACATTATCTTTTGCACGTTTCCTAACTCTAGTAAAATAAATTTGTTTTATTATTTGTAATTAACCAATATAATATTTTAAATACGAAGTTAATTCAATGAACAAATAAAAATAAAAGCTCATTGAAAATTATAAATATCAATTGAAAGTTTCTCATATAAAATAATTTATATTCTATATTTTACTTTTTAAATAAAATATTTTACATAATATACTTATATCGAATTTTTTTTATTCTTTTATAAAACAACTAAATAAATAAAAACATATTATTTTGAGAAAATATTTTTAAGTAAAGCAATTTACCAATAAGAAGATTTTTTTTATTGGAACAGCAGCACCTGAATTTGCAATTTTCCCCCCTGTTCCTGCTACTGCACTCAGTAAAATTTGTCTTTTTGTTTGGTAAGATTGTAATTAAATAAGCATCTTTTTGCCCAGAAACTTCGCTCCCTGTTAGCCAAAATCCCAATCCCCAAAATAAAAAACGTGTAATCAACTCAAGGAGAGGGAAAATATTAACAAGGTAAAAACAAAACCCTAAAATTCAATTTTCATTCTTAAAATTCAAGGGTTCCCTCCATTTTCTCTTCCTCCCAACAAGAACCTGTTTTAAATCCACATTTGTGACGCCCAGATAGGTTTACAATGGAAGGTACTGATGAACTAAAGATTATGATGGAGAATTGGATGGTTCAGATTCGTCAATTGTTGGATCAATGTGAGCAATTCATTTACCAGATTCCTCCGAACCAGCTCTACGCAGCCATTGCCATCCTGTCCTTGACAACTCTTCTCCTTTTGTCCGGTGAGTCCTTAAAATTTCGACCTTTACACTAAAAAGTTGAAGATTTTCTCGAACCATAAACCTAATCTAGTTGGTTCTTTTTTTTAAGGTCTGTTTAATTTTTAGGAAGTGTAGTGTAGACGAGAATTTGGGATGATTTTGAGGTTGGAATCTGTTGGGACTGTTACATGTACGTTAATTACTTGCAGTTGTATTATGCCACATGATTGAATTAGTCTTTGGAGGCATCATCTTCTTCTTGTGTAGTTGGATTATAACTCCTTTTCCCCTGTTTAAATTTGTATATGCAATTGGCCAAAAGAAAGAAATTATATATGAAAACTGGGTAAACACCAGATAGTGTTAGGACAGAGAGAGTTAGAATGGTGATGATAGTTGGATATTGTTGCAGAACTTATGGGGGATTATAATAGAATATAATCATGCGAGTTGCTATCTCCTATTTATGATAAAAAAAGAAGAGAGAAGAATCGAATTAGGTACTCAACCTGTGTGCTGCCAAATGTTGTTAGATGGGATAGGTGGACTAAGCTCTAGGGTTGAACTGTGATGTTCTGTGAAAGAATAACATTTCAAGGTAATCATTAAGGAAAAGGGAAGTAAATAGAAAAATTGGATTGTTTATTTCTTTGATGGAATTGAACTTGATCCATGAATGGGCGAGGCTATCGTTGCATGCTTACATTGCAAAGAGGTAGCTATATTCTGAAGATGCATTGTTATTATTAACATATATGGCATGTTTTTAAGGCAGTGGAAACTGGAAACTTACCTTCTATTTTTCTCACTGTGTTTTTCTCGATCCTTTACTTATTTATCTCTAGTATCTGCAAATTTTCTTTTGTTATTGAGCACCTCATATTGTAATTGCCAGCGACTTTGGGTTGAAGTTATGTCTATATTGATTGTGGCCTCTCCTTCCCTCTGCAGCTCGTTTGTTTAAACAGAAAAAGTCTAACACAATCTTGCTGACTGGACTTGTGGGGAGTGGCAAAACTACTCTTTTTATCAGGTAAGCATTGGAACTATGCCCATACTTTAGACTGATTAGGCTGTGGTATTTGGTTGAGGATGTCTGGATGGTTTTCAAGTGGCTTGGCTGGACTATTGACAATAATCTGAAGCTGCTGCAACGTTTTACCTGTTTTTGAAGCAAAACGATATGCTAACAGTTCTTTCAGTTTTTTTTTTCCGTCCAACCTCTAATTTGAGGTGTTTGATTATCTGAATTTCAAGCTTCTCCAACTTCACTGAGGCTTTAATACCATTCCACATTGTAGTAAATGGATGAATGCTGTTTTCTGAATAATGCACCTCTTGTTTCTACAGCATTACTAGCTGTGGTTTGAATAGGTGAAATCATGAAAATTCTCCTCTTACTGGCTCTGAGTTCTGTGTAATGTTCGTATTTGATGGATAGTAGCTAGTATGGTACTCTGATGGCCTTCTATTTCTCTTGTCAATTGAAGAGCTGTATAACATTATCATTGATATGTTCATGAACTATTTTGGTTAATCATATTTCTATATTCAATTTCATCATAAAGCTTTGTGAATCTGGCTAAAGACTTGGATTTCTGATTAAAAATTAATTTGAAATGTTTATTTTATTTTATAATTATTTTTTAATGGCAATTTTTAATTTTGCTCCACTTTACTGCAGAAGCCCTATGTTGAAAAGTAGCATTCACTTTAAAATAAAATACTTTTGAATTTTGTTGCCCTGTATCAGCTACGTGATGGCTCTTCACATCTTGGTACCGTGACATCAATGGAGCCAAATGAAGGGACTTTCATCTTACATTCTGAAACCAACAAGGTATAAGGTCTATTCTCAAAATAAATAACGTTCCTTTCTATCTTGGGATATCAGGTGCAAAAATAGCTGATCTACGTATACAAATGTTAAAAGAATTCGTCTTTCTTTCCATCATCAGTAATAAAATTTCCTATCCATCTTGGATGTGGTTGAGTTTAAACTTTGTGATGGTTATATCCAGAAAGGCAAAGTCAACCGGTTCATCTTGTTGATTTACCTGGGCATTATCGATTAAGGGCTAAACTAGACGAGTGTATCCCTCAAGCGGCTGGAATAGTTTTTCTGGTGGATTCTCTAGATTTCTTGCCAAAGTGCCGTACAGCTTCAGAGTATGTGCTAGCTCACCTAATCTAGCTTTTGGTCTACCTCCAAGTTTTTTTATTATTATGAAGTGTGATCCGTTCAACATTGTGATTTTTTTATTCTTCTGGCAAAAGGTACCTATATGATATTTTGACGAGAGCCATCGTGATAAAGAATAAAATTCCCATCCTTATCCTTTGCAACAAAACTGACAAAGTTACAGCACATACCAAGGAGTTTGTCCGCAAACAATTAGAGAAGGAAATGTAAGTCTCTGTTAGCTTTGGTTCATTACTTAGTGGTTGTTAAGCATACTTTCCCCATCTTGATGTCAATTTGATGGAATCTCTGTGAACTTAACTACTCAAGCCATAAACTTGTTTTGAGACTCTCTCTCCATTTAATGGGGAAAATGATATTTTCCCCTGCCAGAAGCAAATCATTTGATTAACTTCTGTTTGGCTTTTGAGTGGATTTGTCTTCCATCTGTTAGAATTCATGCATTTTGCTCTTGACATGACTTAGCTTTTAAACATGTTCATCCTTTACGATAGTGACAAGTTGAGGGAGTCAAGAAGTGCAATATCAGATGCTGATGTTGCAAATGAATGCACTCTTGGAGTACCTGGAGAAGCCTTTTCATTTTCTCAGTGCCATAACAAGGTAACAGTTGCTGAAGGTTCCAGTTTGACAGGAGACATCCCAGGTGGAAGAGTTTATTCGGGAGCACGTGAAGCCTTAGCTGCAGATGAACATGGAATGCTGTACTTAAAAACATGGATCTGTTATATCATCGGAATTCCTGTGGGACAAGTCTGAGAAGATGTAGAAAATCTTGCTGTTTTAGCCTACAAGAGAGCTAAAATATTAGGGAGTGATGGATTACCGGGTTTTCGGAATTAAATATGGTTGTCACTTGGTTATCTGGAAATTCTAAGAAACCAAGGTTGTTCATTTCTTCGTTTTTTGACTGCTAATTGATTCCTCCTGCTTCTTATGCCAGTTATTTCGTTGTTCCTTGGCTATGTTGTTTTTGAAGCGTCTTGGATGTATCTATCTTATGTCACTTGTTTCAGGCCTTCTTTATTTACTTATTCTTTTGTCGGGAAAAAGAAGACTTTATTTGAACACACACACACATATATATTTATTGAATATCGACTTCATATGGAAGAAATGGCTATACTATGCTTAACACAAAAAATATAAAATATTAACAGCTTTGAGAGAAGAAATGGGATTTAACAACAATTCAATGGACATAATTACTTTTTAAAATTAAATGAGTTCCAAAATAGACGTCATCAAGCTTTGGTTTGGATCCAGAACCGAATTGGCTGGTTGTAGTTCCCGACACTGGAAACTCGGTTGATTCCTAATTATTAGGACAGCCCGGTTGATTCTTAATTCTTGGGAAATGGTTTATTACTATTACTATTATTATTATTAATAAATCTAGCACACATGTGCACTAGCTTTTATTTCTCTTTTTTTCAACACGCAAACTCTATGTTGTGCTGGTAAGAGGTCCTTGTTTTCTTCCATTCTTTTCCTATTGTCTGCATTTGCCCATGTGATTATGTTTGGCATGGGAATGGGTGTATGGAGTATGGACAATTGACATCATATTTATCTCTCCCCAAGTCCAAACTTGTTATGCCGGATTTGCGGCTTTTTTTTTTTTTCCCCTAAATTTTGGACGTTCAAATCACTTGGGGTCTGTTGGATCGATAGGTACACAGCCAACTTCGAAGTTGGTGGTTCTTGACCCATCTGGACTAGCAGTTTCCGTAGATGAATTGTATGGACCTACAGAAGCTAATGGTTCCTTCATAGTTCTTACTTGTCTTAGTTGTGTGGCTTCCTGGTTCGGAAGCCAACCTTTGCCAACATTATCTCAAAAGGCGTTAGGTTCTTGAGAAGTAAGGGACCACAGAAGAACGTAGATTGTAGGGCACATATAATAAAGTTTTATTGAATTTAAAGATTCATATTACATTTTGATCAAACAAAACAATTGCATGATTCAAGGCTAATTTGCACTTAATTGACATAACTTGTAGTTTGTACAAGATTCATCTTAAAAGGTGTAAAACATGTTAATCTCTTTTGCTGGAATGGTTAAGTGTGTGTTTAAAACTAAGGAGAAATATTTGTAGTTGCCTCTGCCTTACATTAAGATGAAGTTGCGCCATAGCTAGCGACTGGATGTTAGGACATGCAATTTAGATGCTAATGTGATTGGACGGTTTGATCATGTGTTGATCAAGGTTTTTAGGTAGGTTTATGGATATCAAGGGATAAAGGCCAGACACCACGTTAATCATATATGATCAAAAGGTTCTAATCCTGTGGCAGTGACTTAGCGTTCGAACAGTAGGTGAGTTTCACCATTTCATAATATTGTTGATTTGCGAAATTTTACTAAGGTCCAAATGCTAGGGCCTGACTTTCAGCCAACCAGTACTTGCTTTTCCTTTTGAAGTGTGCAAGCACGGTGCGGATAGCTTGGACAAGAAATGAGGACCTATGGTTTTTCCCATATAGCGATCAATTGGTACACTAAAAAAACTAGTTGTTTGAGTTATTTAAAGTAGGGGCAAAAGTATCCAATTCTATTCAATAACTTGTTTTTCTTCCATAGCTATAAATATGATATTATTGACAGATTATAACAAACTTTTAAGAGTTTCCATTTGTAAACAAACAAAATTTACTAATTTTCTTGTCACTTATTCTTTATTTGAAAATTTACGTAGAGAGAAAATTAAATAATACTTTTGTGTGTAATTTTACTAATTTTATTAAAGCACTACTCTTGTAAGGACTTTGTATTTTGTGAACTTGTGTAGCTCCTTAGGAGCATATTTGATTGAGTGATCAATAAAAGTGGTGTGAAGTCTTTGATTGTAGGTGTGCTGTGTCCATGGAGACCAAGAGGTAATTAGAACTCTAGACCTAAGTTCTCATACCCTATCCCTTTTATATTTCCAACATCTTATTATTGTGATTCATCTTATTTTCATTTATCATGTTACTAAAAGCAAAGAATCAATTAAAATCCCTTACGAGTTTAGTTTAGTAGCTTTTTCTATTAGCAACTGTTAGTCTTTAAGAATTGAGTGCTTAACTACATTTCATTGATTATGTTACTAAAAGCAAAGAATCAATTAAAATTGGTAATAGATTCGCTTCACTCCCTTTGCCCATTCTTGAGTTTAGTTTAGTAGTTTTTCTATTAGGACCAGAATTAAGCCTTGAAGAATTGAGTGCTTAACTGCATTTTAGAGCAAAGATCATAGAATAAATGCATTAGGCTTTCTAGATGGTCAACTTATAAATAGATGACTGCTTTTAATTGAAAATACCAATCCTTACTTAAAATGTAGAATGAAAATCTTTCTAAAACAATTAAAGATGGTCTCGTTAAGATAGAAGCAAAAGAACAAAAAGATTGTACTAGAGCATTATGGGAAAGAATATAGTTAAATAAAGTAACTATGAATATCTTGCGTTTTTCTATAAGTAAACTTTAGTAGAATGTGCCCTTGTGATAATAAGAAAATTTGGGATGAATTACAATGCACTAAATTAAGTTTGTTAAAAAATTATGAAAGAACCTCTAGAATTAAAAACACTAAAATAAGTTTGTTATGTGGAGAGGTTGAAAACTTTAAAGTGAATCATTGATAATATGCAAAGTAGTTTTATTGACATAGTCAATCAATTAGTCGTTATTGGAAGAAACTTTACTAATGTAGAACCCAATTCCAAGATTCTTAGATCATTGTCAAGAGATTGGCAAGTTAAGAGGACCGCAATAGTAAAAGCTCTAATCTAAGTACCCTATCAAAAGAGCAATTCCTTGGTACACTAAAGATACATGAGATGATAAAAAAAAAAAAACAAGAAGAATCAAGGAAGAAATCAATAGGTACTAAATCACAAGCTCTAACTCTTGTGATAAAAATGATAATGATAATGAATTGCACTAACAACCAAGAAATTAAAGAAGTTTTTGAAGTTCAACCATAAGCTTAAGAAGAAAGATGCACATGGAAACACATCAAAGTACAAAAGAGTGAAGGATATGCTAACAAGCTTCAAATGTCACAAACTAGGGCACATCTAACAATATGACCCCATGCTTAAAGAGGCATCCAAAGGATCTAAGAAGGAAGGTGATAAATCATTTATACCTTATTTAATTTATAGGAATTCATACTTTATCATATTCATTATTGGATAAATTCTTATAAATTTGTGCAATTATTATTTAAATATTGTTTTTCAACTCCTAAGATCAAGAAAAAAAGAAACAAAGTGATTTGAACCAGATTTGGAGCAAAACAATAGAGCTTTTTGAAGACAGACTCATACCACATCTTCAAGAAATATCAAGAATACAAGGAAAAAGTGAAAATCGCTCCCTTAAACGCGCTCACAATTATACCCACGGTTTAAATTGAGACAAAATCGTGCCCTTAACAAGCTTTTATATAGCTTCTACCATAGCCAACTTTTAAGGCCACAACTCTGATTGTGAAAAGTAACCCTATCATGAAATGATGTGTGTAAAGATATGTACAAAGTTTGTTAAAAAGAATCTGCTATGTCAACGAATAAAATCTTTACATTTTTCGTGTCTTGACACCTAGAAATAAATGTGCACAGACGTTATAACAATATTGTACCATATATAACAAATTTTTGAGAATAGAGTAAAGTGAGAATTTCTAGTGGGAGAAACTTTTATTTTGCGAGAAATTCAAGTTTTCTGGATAATTTCATATTGACCTGACGTTTGTTCTTGTAAGACTCTGTCCTTGATCTGTAATGTTTATCTTTTTTTTTTTTAATATTGTTTCTCCTAAATTTGTGTTTAATTTCATATCTTTAGAGAAATAATCATTTTAGCTTAGGGTTTGTGAGACCTAATTCATGGGATTTCATCATGTTTTAATTGAATACTGTTTGGGTACTTGTAATTAGTAGCTCGAACCTTAATTCATGAGTTTATGTGAGTGCACCATTTAGATTCATGTCTTATTTCAACTGATAGATTGAGTAATCGTTCTTTTGAATAGAGCTAGGCTGCTAATAAAATTACTCATAATCATTTAGAGATGGAGATGGTAAAACTTTCTGTCACTTGATTTTAAATTTATTAAAATGAGTTTTAATCAAAATGATTCTTAATCTTTATGCGAATCTAAGTTATTGATAGCTTATGAAGGGATTTTGGTGGTCTAATAAATCTAGAGTTCTTGAACTTGAGAGAGGTTTTAACTTACTTTAGTGAATCCGATAGTATAAGTATACCTAACAAACAACTCATTGAATTTGTTAAGAAATCACATAATAAGGACTTGGTAAAGCAAATCTTAAACTCATTCTTACATTAACGGACTTATCTTTTAAATTTTCCCTAAAAACGTGTATATAATTAGAATTAACCTTAACTTAGTTTTTCTGTTCACAATGTTTTGCTGAGTTCTTCTTTGGCAATATAATAGATCAAAAGTGAGTAAGATAAATGCTAACGATCCCCAAATAATACAACCTAATATTTTATATGCTACTCGGTAGGCGTGCTTACCCAAATAGTAGTTGTAACAAAAGTTGAACAGAACATATTAACATATTTTTTTTTTTAAATAAAACTTTTGAAAACCTAACTTCGTGTTTTACATTAGACTAAAATTGGACTAAGTTTTCTGGTGCCGTTGTTGGGAAATCGGCATAGAATTCATGTTTATGAAGCTTAATGAAATACTACCTAAAATCTTCAACTCTAGTATTCTAACTACTCTTGCATAATATTTTTAGATACTGTTTTTGTTGTTTTAGATAAGTATGGAGATTACACAAATAATTCAAGAACTTGATGACCTTTCTTTAAAGAACCACAGGAAGGCAAGTGAGAATCTTCAACCACATTATTTTGATCATTGCAAAGACTCGTTTGGGGTTCTTGATTAGAATTTTTTGCTATTATAATCTAAACTCAACGTTGTAGCAAGGATACTTTTATTTTGGGTCTCATCAGCAAAATCCCTGCATGGAGGAGTTATTCTTATCTTTCATCAAGAACTCTGAACTCCATTATCAACAAACTGAAATGGTGATGTACAATCATGCCAATTCTCTCAAGAATTGGAGGCACAAATGAACCATGTTATTGAGCTACTTAAAGAAAAAGTTCATTTAGTTACTTTAAGAAGTAGGAAACAATTATAGAACCGAGAAGAGGAAAAGAAAACTGAAGAGAAGGAGAAGGAAGATGTCAGTAATGGAAACCAAACTAACTGACCTGAGGAGGTAATGGAATAAAGAAGTGAAGTGGAAGAAAGCAAGAAGGAAGAGGAAATAAAAGAATCATTCCCTATCAAGCCTTATACACCACCCCTTCCTTATCTAGATAGAGTTAAAAGCGGGCTAGATGAAGAACGGTTTAAAAAATTCCTAGAACTCTTCAAGCAGCTTCTCATAAATCTTCCCTTCGTAGATCCTCTCTCACAAATGCCTAAATATGAAAAATTTTTTAAGGAACTCTTATCAAATAAGAGGAAGTTAGAAGAAGTTTCCATGGTACAACATAGGAAGGAATGCTCTACCATGCTTCTTAACAAGATACCATTGAAGATGAAGGATCCAGGTAGCTTTGTTACCCCATTGGTTGTGCTGTTAACCATAGATCGAGTTTTAAAAGTTGTATTTTCTTTGCTAACTCTTTGTCTAATTACGGTCTCAACAAGGCAAGCACACCTATTAGAGTAGTATAGTTGAAAGATCTAGATCGCATTCTAAAATAAAGTTGGTGATTACTTCTACTTACTCTTTTCCTATTATTTAACCTAACAAAAATAGAAGAATTTTACTTAACTAAGAACTAAGCTAAGCCTAAACTAACAAGTATCAACAAGTTTCACAGCAAACATGCAAGAATTAAGATATATCAATTCATAAGGTGCTTAAGTCATGCTTCACCTTAGGTCTATTCATGTAACTCAAGAAATTCTTAGTAAAGATTGTGTTGAATTATTGAACTGTTAGATTTAATAAATTATGCTAGGGTTTCTCTCGAAATCAAAGGCACCTAAACCTAAGCCAAACCGTCGGAATCTCTTCTTGACTATTAGTAACTTAGATTTGCATAAATATCAAGAATCCTCTTATTAATAACATATCTCATACAATCAGTCAATGACAAAAAGATTTCACTACCACTATCTCTAGATAGTTATGAACAGTCACATCAATGGCCTAGATCTATTTATTAAAATGACATCTCAGCTTTTTTTAATGAAATCAAACATGAACCTATATCGTGCATTATACAGATTCAAGACCTATTAAGCTAAAACTATTGAATTCAATAAATCATCATAGATTTGAAATAAGCACAGTAAAGTTCCATGAAATTGACCCAAGGATCCATAAACCTAAGCAAAATCAACTACTCCATGGATATAATAATACAAATGAATAATCCAGAGAAGTAATTAAAACCCATAACGTGACAAAGCAATAAAATTGATATCCTTGATGAATTGAAGCAATGAAATACAAAAACTGTTATGAAACCCTAAAAACCCATTATGCTCTCTCTAAATTATCTCTCGACAAAGGAATATTGTCATGACCCTAAATAGGAGCCTATTAGGTTTACTCTAAAGTCGCCATATCACGTGTGCACCTATAACATGAAGACTGCCTTGCAAGTCAGAAATTGCAAGACTTTGATTTCTTATTTTCTCCATATGTTATACATATGTATATATTTAGAAAAATAGTTTTGGATACCGATATTTCCACAAATCACAAGGATTGCAGAGAATCGAATACCCTACCAAAGTTAAAACAAGGTAAAGCAACTTAGGCTATCTATCGTCCAATATCAAAGGAGATTATAGAAATAAATCAAGTTTTAGGTCTTTTCTCTCAACTAAGTCTAGTCCATAGACATTTTAACCCTCTAATTATCATGACTTGATCTTTGACAAGCTCTACGCTCAGTTTTTATCCCAATCCCGGCATTATGATTTTCCTACAAAAACAAACTATTGAGAGGTAAGCACAACGAGCTTAGTGAGAACATTCCTGTATTAACGTACTCATACAATTAAATCAATCAAGTTATTAGACAAACATATGAGATGCATCAAACACGTGAGCAAGTGATACACATGATTTTTTGGGAATTATATGTTGAATGGATTTACACCCTTCATTCCAGGTTAGGTTTTCTGGGCCATGTAGACGCTATTCAAAAATAAGATTTTTGTAGTTTATTCAAGCCACGACTAGCCGCTAAAATGTAGTTCATTGGGGTGTCTACTTACCGTTAAATTAATTTGGATGACCATTCGCGTTATATAGAGTTTCAGGCTCTACAAACCTCACTACTATATCCTTATCCTACCAAGTGTATACTAATGAATGCAATGTGACTCAATTCGTATTATACATGAATCCATTTGATTTAGTATTCTTAGCATGATATTAGATACTTTAAAGGTGATCATATAATTAGCAGACATATCAATACTACACTAAATCAATTGATATACTTAATCATAATTTCAACCATGTAAGTAAAGTACATGCGTTTAATATTTTTTTTTATCTTTTTCTAATTCTAATGCCACTATTTTACAAGCAAATACATAAGTATAGAATGTAAGAAATAAACTCACTCATCCTTAATGCAACCCTTAGTTGGAATGGTCACTGGGAAATGTACATCAAATTTCTTGTTACTTAAACAAAAGAAATACTCGAATAAGTATTTCATATTGATTCTACTTAAATTTCTAACTCCATTTCATTATTCTCGTTAAAATTTGGATTATGTGAAATTCAAACTTAAAATGATCATAACTTGCTCATTTTAACTTGAAATTTTACCTATTAAATGTCGTTTTCTACATGCTCGAAAAGATCTATCAATTTCTAAGATTATTTTTAATATTTAAAGCCATTTAGGTTCCAAAAAGGGTTGGTACAAAATTGATCCAAAAATTTCAGCCCTTAAATTATAATTTTTCTAAGTTCTACATCATCCAAAAATTCTATAGCAAGCACATAGATATTTATATATTTGAAAAATCTTTTAATATAGATATATGCTTATATTATATGTATGATTCTAGTGATGTTGTCTTAACAATGATTTTTCATAAAACAGTTTATTTTAAGAGTTTGAAAGATGAAGTTTACAAAATCTCTTTTTTTAAGTTGTTGAAAAGAAAATTAAATTTTTGAATTTGTTACAAATGAGTGCCTCCTCATTTTATCTATTATTTTTATATTTTCTTAACTTCTTAAAAATAAATTTACCTCTTAAAATTCGGTTCTTTAAGTTGTCTACCAATTTTATTTCCTAAGTCGATTTTTAACTAGTAAGTTGCTCTTAACTTAATTTAGAAAAATTTCTTGGTTCTTAGTGTTTTTCAAAGTGTTGGTAAATCTATAAATAAGTTCTTAAGAAAAATTTTCATATTAAAGAATTATCAACATTAAAATTCATAAAAATTTACTATAACAATTTGAACTAATGTAGTTGGACCATTATCCTACGTTTTAGTAAAAATTTCTCCTAAGTGTTAAATATCATTTTTCTAGAGAGTTTAGTCTTGTTTTTATATATAAAAAAAAACTCCTTTTATCTTCTTGAAATTTTCATTAAGATAACAACATTATGACCATGCATGAATAACTTATAGTTATATTATATATTTATATAAATATAACTCATATAGAAAATAAAAGACATAGTTAATTAAATAAGCATATATATATATAATATACATACACACACACACACACACACACACACACACCGCATATATATAAGAAAAAAAAATTGAAAGTCTTAGCTTGTATCAAAGCTTCCCGGAACTTAGAAATGGACAAGTTCCATAAAAAGAAAAGAAAAGCATAAGAAAGCTTAAGGAAAAGAAAAAGAAAAAATTTGTGGAAGTCTTTGATTTTTATCAAAGTCTTCTCGAGACTAAAAATGAAGAAGTCCCTTAAAGAAAAAGCAAAATAATAAGAAAAACATGGGAGTCTTACATTCATGTCAAGGCTCCTCGGGACTTAAAAATGGACAAGTCCTCTTAGATAACAAAATAATTAAGAGCAAAACAAATAAAAGGGAAGCCTTAGAATTTTTGGACAAGGCATTCCCGAGACTTAGATTAAGGACAAGTCCCCTTTTTGTTTTGACTTGATTAAGGACAAGTCTCAAAAAGCAAGTATATAAATAAATTACAAGAGATAAAATAAGTGCATGAATATAAATATTAGATTAGTAAGCTTACATTCTCAAATAATATAAATATGTACATAACTATATTTATACATATAGATAGTTAGATTAGATGATAATAATATACCAATATGAACTCAAAATTAACATGATCATCATAACAAGTTGCTGATTTCATTTTATCATTATCATCCATAGCTTATTGCATCATAGGGAGATTTTATTCCATATATAATGCTTGAAACACCTAATATCAACTAAGGTAGCATGAAAGATGTGTTTACTTTTAAAAGATGGAATAAATGAATGTGTTTAAGTTAAAAATGAGAGGGGCCAGCCAAGAAAGGACACCTTCCAGCAACACAAGAGAGGAAAAATGAGAGAAAAGGGAGAGATTTTGAAGGAAATTTAAAGTGTTAAAAGGGGATATGTTATGGGTATTTATAGAGAAGTTTAGATGAATTAAAGTTAGCAATAATAATTAAAAAAGAAAACAAGAAACTAGCTGCAGGAGTTGCTGTGAAACAAGTTGGAAAGGAAAGAAAAGAAGGAAAAAAAATCAAATGAAAAGTGATACATTTGACTTATAAGGAGATAACTTGTAAAAGTAGTAAATAAGGTATGATGTGTAAGAAATAGGCATAAATTATAAGGAAAAAAATTTCTAGCAAGAAATGGCAAAAATAACACAAATAGTAATGAATAGTAATAGAAAATATTAGATAAGTTACCGGTAGCGATAAAATACGATTATATGGGCTATATCTGATTTTTTATGAGCCGTAATATATGATATTTTTATGAAACGATAAATCATTAAATGATTTTTAAAGATGAATTGATATTATTTTATCATTAATTGTTATCCAATTTTGTTATCTTGGTTTGCATAGTACGATTGGTTGCAAAAATTGTTTGGTTAACGAAATTTAACTTGAAAATTTATATACCATGTTATTAAAAATTAAATTTATTATTACTAAATATTAATTAAATTATATTTTCTTGATTTACGTGTTCGTGATTGGATATGGAAATTGATCCCATATAGGTCCAAAACAATCGAATGTTTGGACTATATAATCTTTTTAAGGTTTATACTATATATGGTTCATAATTTGAGTTCATAATATTTGTATAATTAACTTATTATTTTATGGTTTTTAGAAGTTGTTCAATCGAGTTTGGTTTTTATAAGGTTTACAATTGACTCGATTTTTGACTTTAGGATTCCAATTCCATTTTCGAGTCGATGGTTTTATTTATACGATCACCATAAAATTTTGGAGTTTACAATCATAAGAAATTATTTCTTATTATTTTTTATCGATTTGCGTGTCAAAGCTTAAATAGATAAATTGTTTGGCGTAAGGTTTTCAGATTGATTAAATTATTAGATTATTTTGTTGGTGATATGTTTTTGCTATACAGTTTACTTTTAGGGTTCTAGGCTATATTTAATTCATCTGATATATTAGGGTTATTGAAGTTTTATTTGATCCCATATAGGGTTTCGAATTTTTAACAATCCAATTTTAATTTAGTTTATATGATATTATAAGGTTATAAAATTTATTTGATTCCATCTAAAGTTTTTAAGATTTTGGTATGATCTAATACGATTTTAGGATTTTGGTCCTACTGTGAATTTTTTGAGTTCACGATGTATTTTATTAAATTCTAATTAATCTTATTATATGATTTTGGCCTATATTATTTAATTAATATCATAATTTTTTTGTTTGTGTTTACTTATTTTCAATTATAATTATCTGACACAGTATTTAGCGTATCAAATGATTTATTAAAATACATAGTTCGTGCCAATAATTGTAAGCTTTCTTAGGTAATTAGCTCTAAGGACCTATTGTGTTATATGTTATATTGATATTGTGATTATGTATAAAGTATTGCTATAATTATAAAGGTACTTATCGCAATTACAATGTTGATAAGAATCATATAGCATTGTTACAAGTTAATAAGTTATCATGATTAATGTAATATTAGTAATAATATTGTTAACTTATCAAAATTGTTTTAATACGTGAATCAAGTATATTGTTGCTTATTATATGAAAAAATAATCTTGTTGCTATTGTTGTCGTCGTCGTCGTTGTTATTGTTATTATTATTATTTATTTTACTACAACATATTTTGTTAATTATAGTACGCTTTTGATGCTACTACTACTACTACTATTGTAACTTGTAGTAATAGTTCGTCATATACTTATTATGTATGATGTGTCCAAGATAACTACCTAATTAATTTAGTAATGTAGAATATTTTATGGGTATTAGTTTTAGAGCTTTTGTATTTTATTATAATTACTTGTTATATTTTGAATATTTTCATATGTAATAAATTATTTACATGATTTGAGTAACTTCTAAGAATTCTTTTACTTACTAAAGGAGGTGGTGTTATTCGTTTCTTTAAGAGGTTATCATCATTTTTAATTATAAGTTCATAAGAAAATATTTATTTGCGATTATTTTGAAAATTTACTCATTAGACATTATTTGATTCTATGTGTTTGATGAATCTAGAGATATGTTTATTTTTATTTGTTGGAGTTGAAATTTTGCTGGTTGATTAATTATACTATTTCTTATTAGAGAATTTTCAAGGCATAATTATTGTTTTTTTAATTATTTTTCAAAATTGATTGCTAGTTCTTTTTAATTTAGTTCAGTCTCTAATAATTACCTTGTTGAATTATTATTGCTCATGATTGTGAAGGCTTAAAGAAATTTTGTTAATGAAGATTTGAATTTCTTAAACTATAATTAAAATATTTATATTTTTATTATGCAAAAAATCGGGAGTGATTTTTGCGACTTTTCTCAATTTCTCTTTTTTTTTTCAAGATTTTATAACCTATTATTGTTAATTATCAAAATTAGGCTATGCAAAATTAGGGGATTTACAAATATTCTCTCTCAAGACTCTCCTAAAAATGTCGCATTTCCCTTTTAGGTATATAGAAATTTTGTCTCTGTTTGTCTGTATCTACTTTTGATCTTGAGAGTTCATAGTGAATTTTTTGAAACAATTTAATGCACAATCAACTATTTATTTGTTGTAAACTATACTTAATTAGTCAAATATATATATGTGTGCATTGTGCATGTTTGTGCGTGTTTCCTATGGGTTTTTAGCAAGAACAGCATTAGTCAAGGGCAAGTTAAAGGATCGATAGGATCAAGAATGCACAAACAAGTGGTTGAAGGGTTCATTGTGTCCTAAACAAGTTAAGGGTCAATGCTTGATCAAGGCTCGACAAGTTAAATTTGATGCATGATAAGCTTGAGAAGCAAACAAAGTTGTTAAGGGTTAAGCTTTGGGCTCGACGTGCAAAAATGATTGAGACTCGACTAACTTAATACAAGGTTTTACAAAAGCTTAAAGAAGTAAGTGCTATCGCTAGTCACATTGAGGCTTCGACGTGATGAAGCTTAGGGCGTTACAAGTGAAAAATTGAGGCTCGAAGAGGTATATGTGTAAAGGTTGTTAAAGGTTAAGTTTAGGCTCTACAAGTGAAGTGCGATGATAAGTGCTATTTACTCTATTATTTTCATAGAATTTTGGCCATATTTCTGATACATTTTTAACTAAATTCCTGCGAAAATGTGTTCTTAATGCTTAATTGTTGTTTTCAGCTCTTAAAATGAAGAAGTGAAGAAACAAAAAAGTTTCGGATCAGATTTTGGGCAAAACAACAGCTACAGGAAGATCATATTTCTATCGAGGGGAAAACAGAACCTTCGAGGACTAAAATTTTGAAGAAAAGATTAGGCCGAGGACAAAACTCACCTTATGACAATGTACATCGAAGACTTAAAAGTTTTGACGCTGAAGTAAAGTCGAGCCCTGCCATCGTACCTTCAATAAGAGCACTATTTCACCCCACATCAATGATTTTAGACAGAAGATTATCACAAAGAAGCTGAGTCCTGATGAATAAAGTCGAATCTTGGAGAAAGCTTGACCAGCACCCTACGACATAAATAAAACTCATGTTTCTTTAGTTTGTACGTGTCTGTAAGAATGAGAAGGCAAAATCGTTATTGAGATGTTCCACGTAGGCAAATCAAAATTCGAAAGATTTCCTTCTATAATAAGACTATAAATAAGCACGATAGGTGCATTATAATGTGTGTAATCTTATGTATAGTTTTTAACCTAGTGTTAGCGTAGAGAGCTTTTAGTGAAAGAATCAATTTCTTCTTGCTGGGTTCTCTCAAATTTTCTAGGTAAATTGCTTTAAACTTGTGTTTGTAATTCTTTGTGATAACATTGCACTTAATTGAATTTATTATTTGATCGAGTTTATTTCTCCAGGATTTTTTATCGTAATGCTGAGCTCATGGAGGAGTAATCTCCCCGACTTAAGGTTTATGGATCCAAATTCCAATTCATGTGATTTCAATTAGACATTTATGTTTATTGCGTGGGTATTTGTATTCAATAACTTGAGTTTAACAAGTGAGTCTAATTAGGCGGTACATCTAATTAGATTCATGCCTGATATTCGTTAAATGAGACCGAGAGGATATTCTAATGAATAAGATTTAAAGCTATTGATAAAGTTGATCATAGTTAGCTCGAGAGAATAATCGTGAAACTTTCTATCACTTGTTTTTAAACACCAAATTGGGTTTTCAAACAACATATTCTTGAACTTTATGCGGATTTAAGGCCGTCGATAGTTAGCTCAAGAGAGTAACAGTCTAGCTTTAATTCTATAATTACTGCGCTCGAGAGAGGATGTAGTTTAGACTCGTGAATTTGACGGAGTAAGTACACCAGCAAAACTTAATTTGAGTTTGAATCGAAATCAAATGATAGGAAGTTGGTGAAGCAATCCTTAAGTATTCTCTTGCATAGTTACAAACAGATCTTTTATTTTGCCTTAAAAATTTCCTATGAATAGTCTGACCTAGCATAACTTCTTTGTTTTTCATCATGATCTTCCAAAATTTTTCTTTGGCTAGGTAGTGGAAGATGAGTGAGTAAGAGAGTTGTCACAATTTCCCTTGGGACTGACCTAGTGTTTTCTATGCCATTTCTGTAAGTGCGCTTGCCTAAGTGTTGGTAATTGCTAATTGAAGTTGAAAATAACATATTAGCTTTATAAATTTTGAAAACTTCAACATTGTGCCCTTAGTAGTTTCAATCTAATTGCAAATACCAAGGACCACATAACACCCCATCATGTGACGAAGCATTTGAGGCACAATAAAGTTGATATGGATGAAAAAGAGTCGTTGGAGTACGCTTGATGCATGAGAGATTATAGATGTTGTGTTTAACGGGCTTTTGAATTTTTAAAGGCTCTTTATATAGAAAATGTAGAAGACTAGAAAAAAAAACAATATGCCAACTTATTGTACTAAGCTCATTAACTGCGATCAAGCAAATTCTTTTTCTTTATTCTCTTGTACATAATACTTGCAAATATTAAGAGAGAGAAAAATATTTTAGTACTTAGTTTATTTTATTGTTATTCATACAAAAGCACTTAGAGAGAAAAAGAAAATATTTCTTATTTCCTATGTGTGTAATATTGCTCATCTTAAGCTAACTCTTTGAAATTAATATAGTGTGGTGAAGAACTCAAAAGAGGCAATTTGGCGGACCATGATGAGTCGGCAAAGGGCTGAACTCCACGTTAAATATTTATCTTGCTTCTTCTCTTTATATCTTTCGTATTAATTATCTTTTTATCCGTTGCAAATTTATTTATGTATTTATTTTACTGTTTTAATTTTTCAAATTTTTTAAAATTCGAGTTTTAGGCAAATACTCAATACACAACAAACCCCTCTCCCCCTCCTCTCTCGGTATCAGAGTCTGTCTTTATTATTTATACACTTAACCACGGAATAGAGTAAAGATCATGGCTACAAATACACCAGGATTTCTCAAGGGGCAAGTGATAAATAGACCTCCACTTCTATGTAGGAGTAATTATCCCGATTGGAAGTGTAGGATGAAAATATTTTTGAAAGCCCAAAAAAATTAATTTTTTAATGTTATTGAAAATGGACCTTTTAAAATCGATGGAAAATCAGAAGCAGAGTTTTCAAAAGAAGGTTGGAAAAAGCTTGATTTAAATGAATTGCAATGAATATTTTACATTGTGGTTTAAATAAAAATGATTTTAATAGAATCTGTACATGCTCTTCTGCTAAAGAAATTTGGGATGAGCTAGAAAAGACTTATGAAGGAACATCTCGAGTTAAAGATACCAAAATAAGTCTTTTATGCATACAATTTGAAAATTTTAAAATGCTCCCCAATGAAAGTATAGATGAAATGCACAACAGATTTATTAACATAATAAATCCTCTAAGTGTGCTTGGGAAGAACTTTACTAATTTAGAAATCAATTCTAAACTTCTCAGGTCACTTCCAAAGGATTAGGAAGCAAAAAGGACTATCATAGAGGAAACAAGAGATCTCAACGCCTTAAGCAAGAAGGAGCTTCTTTGCACACTCAAAACCCATGAGCTCATCAAGAAACAAAGTGAAAAAGGCAATAACAAAGCCATTGCTCTGAAAGCTATAAGACAAGATTCAAGTAGTGATGAAGAAGAAGATGAACAAGAAGATCTTGTCTTGATGGCTAAGAAGTTCAAAAAATATGTGAAGACAAAATCAAAGAGGATGGAGGATGATAGCAGCTCATCCAAGCACAAGAGAAAGGATGTGATTACACGCTATAACTACCGAAAACCAAGACACATAAAGTAGTATTACCCACTGCTTAAAAAGAGATCGAAGTAGGAGAAGAAAAAAGCATACATGGCAACTTGGAGAGATGAGGACTTATCAGACTCAAATGATGAGAATGTATGCTTCATGGCCTTGGACAATGAGGTATCATCTCCCTGTTCTCCTTCTTATAGTGAACTGGATGCCATGTATGAGAAAGTTTGTTGTAAATTGTTGAAAGCTAAAAAGAAAAATAACATGCTAAAGAATATAATGACAGAAGTTGGAGAACAATTAAAAACTTTTCAAACTGAGCATTGTTGGTCTCGAAAGAATAACCAAGAGGGGGTGAATTGGTTATTTAATACAAATTTCACTTTTTTGAAAACTCAACCAAATTCACACCACTTAGTTAATCAAATTATAATTGCTTTTAAACTCACTTGAAAACAACAAACTTAACCACCAAAAACTTTAATCAAAATTTAGATAAAACAAGTTTACTTAAGTTCATAAAAGATTAAGCAAAAGTTTTAAGTTGAGCTTCCAGTTTACTCTCTGATTTAGTCTCTGATTAGAAAATAAACTTCCAATTACTCTCTAATTTAGTCTCTGAGTATAAAAAAAATTAGCTAAAACATATAAGTAAACATGCACAAAATTAAAAATACACGGAAGAAGAAATTGCAAAATCTATTTATAAAGGTTCTGCCTCGAGCGTCTGTTCTCTCTTCCAGCACCAAGCTAGGAACCTGGTATTCTACACCAGTATGCTCCACTATATCCAAAAATCAACAAGTTACAAGTTATCTTTGCCAAATCACTTGGCTACAATGCACTCAGCTTGATTTTCCAAGCTTTCCTTAAGCTAACAATTAATTTATTGAGTCTACTTGTAACTCTCAACCTCACACAAAGTACAAATCAAAATCAAGTGAGGAATAAAGAGTAAAAGGTTTCTCTTACATTATGTGTAGGAAAGAAAATTAGTAACAATATTTTTCTTAAATAAATTGATGGAATTCGTTGACTTGGAGTACTTGCTCCTCCTTTTCACACGTGTTCCTTATTTGAACCTCTGTTATATATTTTCAATCTTCCAACGGCTAAAATATTTGAGATAAGTTTTTGTTCCGGGATTTTCTCCAACATTCTTTGATATTTGTTTCAAGTTTTTCCAATGGGTAGGATAACAATGAACCTTGATGAAAATATCGATCCTATTTTTGTGCACCCGTTGGAGATATTAACCTTGTTGTCGATGGGTCTTGAAAATTTGAACTTTATCAATTCAAATCATCCTCTAAAAATATCATATCAAAATCCCTTGAAGATATGACAAAATCACACTGTTCATTATCTTTTTCAAATTCGAAAATTTCCAGCTTGTAAAGATAAACTTGATTGTTGATGAAAATCCCATAAAATTTCGTCTACTTATGGATAAACATCTTCTAATATTGTTCAATTTGAAAAACATATTTGTATCATATATCTTTGCAACCCATAAATCTCGTGATTTTGAAATCCTCTAGCTGTCTTTAGCTCTCTTAACTTTAAGTTCTTCTTGTTGTCCTTAAACTTCGTGATTTTGGATTCATTGTCTTGTTAAAACACTTCTTAAAAGACAAAGATCTTCATTATGACAGTCTTGAAATGATTTCCAACTTGTAAAATAAAATTGATCTTGAATGTCTCAAAAGGTTGAACTTGAACATGCTGGAAAAAGATTAAATTTTCAAGAATAACACTTTTAATTCAATATAAACTTGAATCCCCTTGGATATTTGAACAAATTTAGTGGAACATTTGAATGTACTATCCAAATACATTCAACTTTGGTGTTGAGTCTTCAAATTAATGAATTAATTGAAGCAAAATCGATCTGCAATTTTCTATTTGTGATATTATAGCTTTTTTGCATGTTGCAGGTTTACTCTCTGATTGACCTTCTGACTATTATAAATGTCTTGTAAACTAGCGATTTAGCTTTCGATTTACTTTCTGACTATTCATTTGTTCTTGAAAAACATTCCTGAACATATTCTGAATTACTTTCTAAGTTGAATCTCTTTTGAAAAACATTTTCATAAACCTTCGATCATACTTAAGCACTGCATACTTAATAAATTTATTAGTAAACACTTATACATGTTTTGTTATCATCAAATGACTTAAGAAGCATGAAGAATTTAAGTCTGATAATGAAAGGATAAACATTGCGATAAATAGTCTAAAAATAGAAAATGAAAAGATAAATATTAAAAATAAATATTTGAAAAGCAAAAATGAATTAAAAGAAGTAAATAAGATATTAAGATTGAAAATGATCTGCTACTAGACATTGAAATCAAAACCATAAAAGATAATAATATTGCATGTTTGATAGCTATAGTAATGAAAACATTAAAGAGCTGGAATTTTTGAAAAATGAAAATGAAACTTTGAAAACCAGCTTAGATGATTCAAAGGCTAATATAGCTAAGTTTACAAATGGAAAGAAAAATTTGAACACATTTCTTTGAGGTCAAAAGTGTGATTCAAATAAATTTGGAATTGGCTATAATGGACAAAATAATTGCAAGTCCCATAAAACTAAATTTGTTAAAGCTACTTATGGGACATGTAATTATTGTGGCAAAATAGGTCATATTGCACATAACTATGCAATAAGAAAATCTGTAAATTTGAATAATAAAAGTTGGCTTGTTTGGGTTCCTAGAAGAGAAGTTTTTGTTCCTCCTAACAGAAAAGGACCCAAAATAAAATGGGTACCAAATAAGTAATAATCCATGTTACAAGGATCCTCAAGTGGTAACAACAAATGGTACTTGGACAATGCATGTTCAAGACACATGACAGGAGATGTGTCTAAATTCACATCATTTAACTTAAAGGATCATGAGAGTGTTACCTTTGGGGACAATAGAAAGTCAATTGTTCTAAAAGAAGGTAACATTCTTATTAATCAAGATTTATGTATTAAAAATATTTTGCTTAAAGAAAATTTAAAACGTAATTTGTTGAGTATTAGCCAATTGTATGATAATGACTTTAAAGTAACTTTTTTCTATTAAAAGGTATTCTATTGAAAGAAACAACAATAATCAAGCATGTTTTGAAGGATATAGAGAAGGAAATATTTACAAAATCAATTGAGATAATTTTAAATCTTCAAATGAAACTTGTCTATATTTTGAAAATAACAATAGTTGACTATGGCATAGAAAACTAGGACATGCTAGTATAGACATCAGTTGAAAACTTGTTAAAAAGGAACTTGTCAAAGGTTTACCGAAGTTAAATTTTCAAAAGGACAAGATCTACCATGCATGTCAAAAGGAAAGCAAATTAAGACTTCTTTTAAGTCTAAGGATGCTATTTCCGCATCTAGGCCATTAGAACTAGTGCACATGGATTTATTTAGTCTTACCTAAACCTTAAGTTTGGGAGGAAAGAAGTACACTTTGGTTATTGTTGATGATTTTACTAGATATACATGAACTTTCTTCCTTGCATCTACAGACGCAACCAATCAAGAAATATCACTCCCACTCCTCAACAATCTCTCACAAGAAATTAATACCAATTGAGGAAAAAAAATAAAAATATCCTCTCAAATTTCAGTACATAAATGACAATATAAAGGATAGAAAATTTGCTCGAGTAAATTGGGAATTGTGTGCTTTTTTGTGCTTGTTCTCTTTCACGTAAAATTGTTATTGTATCTCTCTTGTGCTTCTAATATTTATTTGTTTTTCTTTAACAGCTAGGACTCGAATTTGGTAAAAAATAAATCATGATATTGTGGACGTAAACTGCTTTGAACTTTCTTCCAACGGTAGAACTTGGGTAAGCTTTTCTGTTGATATTTATTCCTAATTTTTTGAACTTTCATGAAGATAACTAGACTGGTCGTTATCATTATCTTGTTATGGATAATCCTTGAAGAATGAACGTTGTAAATCTAATCATGTTGTTCCTAATATACTTCGAATTAATATCCCATAGAAATAGCATCGTATATTGCTGTTGATAATCCAATTAAATTGGAATTCCTTTGAGAAACACGTCCTTGGTATAAATATCAGATAATCTCCTTATGATAGACTTATATCGAATCTTAGACATGTCTTGAACATACTTGAACTTGAATAATGCTATCATGAACTTCATTTTTGCTATCAATGTGAATCCTTGAAAACTTGAATCCCCTTGGATATTTGAACCAACTTTGTGGAATGTATTTGAATATATTACCCAAATACATTCAACTTTGGAGTTGAGTCTTCAAATCGATAAAGAATCAAAGAAAATCCAATTTCTTAAAATCTGTTCGCTAGACTCGTATGATGTGCTCGTAGAGAAGTTTTACTCTTTGATTTACTTTCTGACTATTATAAATGTCTTGTAAGGTAGCGAATTACCCTCTGAATAACCTTCTGAGTATTCACTTGTTTTTGAAAAACTTTTTCAAACATATTCTGAATTACTTTCTGAATTGTATCCTTTTTGTAAATCATTTTCATAAAACTTTGATCATACTTAAGCACTGCACACTCAATGAATTTATTAATAATCACTTAATCCTTTTTGTTATCATCAAAATCAATATTGAGAGAACCAATAATGCTCATGTACTAAATTGATCAATTCCAAAGTTCATGTACTAAATTAATCAATTTCAAAGTTTAGGTATCTAATTGAATATTTTGCTAAAGTTCAAGTACTATTTGTGACATTATCCCTTAAATAAATTGATAACGATATATTTATCAATAAATCAAATTGTACAAGAGAGCTTTTGAAAAGATTCAAAATGGACAATTACAAACCTAAGACTACAGCTATCAGCATAAACTTAAAACTTTATAAAGATGAAAGTGGTAAACCCATATGTGAAATGCTATATTGAGGCATGATAAGTAGTTAAGACTCGATATCATATTCCTGTAATGCTTATGTGCATGATTTCAATATTGCCTAAAAGAATCCTAATTAAATGTGGTACGTATTTTCAAGTATCTTGCGGCAATATTGAAATTGATTTATGGTATCCAAAATTTACATTTTTTTTTCAATTTTATTGGGCACTTTGATGCTAACTTTTCTAAATGTAAAGTTGATTAAAAAAAAAAAAAAAGTAAGAGTGGCACTTGCACTTTCTTAGAAACTCATTGACATCATGATACCTAAAGAAACAAAACTCAATAACAATATAAGCAACTTAAGCCGAATATGAGTTTATTGGTAGTCATTGTGTCTAAGTTTTATGGATGAAGCAAACATACCATGATCTAAAATATTATCATGTTCTAATTCAATCTAAGGTTATGAATGCCATAAATTTAACCAAAAACTTAATCCGACACTCAAGAATTAAACATATCAAAATTAGATATCATTTCATTAGGACCATGCTCTAAATAATGATATTTTCTTATTTTTTGATACTGACAATCAAATTGCTGATATTTTTTGCAAAACCCTTGAGCAAGGATTAGTTTTGTATTTTGCATAGAGAATTGGGCATGATTGTGCAAGATGAGTGCTAGATATCGTGGAATTAAGATGGTGAATTTAAGTGAAATGAACCATTTTTTTCTCAAATCATATCATCTAGAACATAATTCTGGGTTTAAGAAACTTGTTGGAATATGATTTATGCTGGAATGTGTTCATTTGATGTGTTTTGTGCATTATAGTGTTTAATTTAGCTCATTTGTCCTAAAATGGTCTCTCATTGCTTAAATATGTCAAAACTTGAAGTTTATATTGAATTTACACTCAAACATATCCCTTTTGACAAACAAAACATACTCATAGTATGAAAATTATTTTGGTTAAGATAAAGTGCATGTTAGTGCAATTTAATGCTCTTTTATTCTCTCAACTTGGCAAAAACTCACACATTTTTAGCATAACATGAAGCATTTATAAATAACTATGTTTTGCATACATGTTTATGCTATATGAGCTTCTTTGTATGGACTTCATGTTAATAGATGTCAAAATGTTGAGTTTGTGCATCTAGATACTCTTTTTGTTTGGAAATTGTCTATCATCTCCTTGGAAGATCTACTATCTATTATCCTTTTGCCCAATTTTTGCAAATCCTTGGACTACTTTTTCCTCAACCTTACAATTCAAACTCCAAGCCTACATGAGGGGGGGCAGCTCCTCAACATCCTATAAAGATAAATTATGCTAGACTTGTAGCATCAGCTTAGTAGCTTGAAATAAAAGTGTGTAGAAAATGCAGCTAGCATCTAGCCGCTAAACTTGTACCATTTGACTACCATCTGCAATTTTTGAAGAATTTAAAAGGGTTACTTTCTTTCTCCTCTTTCATTTTGCTACTATAAACATTTCTAAGGTAGTCAATGAACAAGTAATTAAGTACGTTTTACTATGCAACTAAACAAATAGGCATGGTTAGTATGGAAATTTGTGTTCAATTAGAGCCTAGTGATAAGATTAAATTAATCTATTTATCTAAGGATTATTTTATCTTAATTTGCATTTATTTTATTAATAATTCTAAAAACTTGGTACTTGGTGTTGTAATATGTTGATCTTAGGTGTACAAAGCTTGAACTAATAAAGAAAATAGCGAAGGATCAATAAAAATTGTCAAAACAAGGAGAATAGGGGCAAGACGTAACCATGCCTAACGGCATGTTAAAGAAGATTTTTTCACAAATGATTACACAATCCTAGGAGAGGGCACATGAGGAAAATGAAGGTAGAAATGTTGCAGCAGTCATAAAAGCGATCTTATGAGGGGGCGTATTTTGAGTTCAAGTGATTTACTCAAGGATATGGCATGGTCATTGGTGTGGGCTTGTGATGCTTTAGTTACACTCCATAGTTGAGTACACCATTATCCACGCGGCCATGTGAGCATAGTATCCCAATTGAAGAAAACCTCACAATTAATCACATGTTTAAGGGTATGGACCCATGTAGTCAGAATCATTTACAGATGAGGGCGTGTTACAAGGTGCGGCCACATGAAAAATGAACCTTACTTAAGTTTAGGAGATGTGGCCCTAAGTGTGGCCGCATGGTAGGGTATGTCTCACCTGTTTTACGTGAATTTCGTTAATTTTGTACCTTTTATCACGTCAGTGTCCTTTGTGCTATAAATACTATCTTTTCATGAAACCCTAAGCACATAGAGAGTACTTTTGATTCGAAAATAGAGAATATTATATAGAATTTTGCAAATTTTGTCCTTTACTTTTGTAATTGATAGCTAATCTTCAAGAATTTTCAAGAGGAAATTCAAGGAGATTATTCATTGGACTTCATTGACTCTTAATTGCAAAGGATCATGGTTTAATAGCCTTTATCTTATTATTTACTTCTCTGCATTGTTGAATTATGTTGCTAAATATATGGAGAAGTAATTGTTTTAACTTAGATCTTGTGGATCCTTTAGTTGAAATCGTATAACTTGTTGTACTTGAATTGAATTAGTATGGATTTCTTGAGTTTAAATGCTTGAGATGATTAGATCTTGATTTGTATAGTACGCGATATGAATTCATATCTGATGTCATTAAAATTGATTGAGAAATAGTTTTAATAAATAGATTTAGGTAATTGATGAGAATTTCTCATAACTTTAGAGATAAAGTAATGAAATCCTTCCGCAATTGATTAATTAATCTAATGAATTTCAGTTCTTAATGAATTCTAAATTGCTATTAATTATGAAAAGACTCCAATTAATAAACTTAGGATTCGATGTTGATGATATTGAAAAACACATTAGCATATCTTTGAGAATCGTAGTTTAAGAAATATATACAAAACTTATTGAGATTTTATATAGTTATATGATAAGACCTAATGGCGAAACAAGATCTAAGTGATTTGTGATTTAGATTAATCTTAATTTTTGCAAACGTGCTATAAATCCTTCTAGCATAGTTGTATTTTTAAATAGATTGGTTAATCGAATCCCTTGCCTTCTTAAACTAGATAATAGGAAAGTGATAAGTAAAAGTAGTTGTCAAGTTCCCCAAGGTAATACGGCATCTATATGCAACTCTGTACTATAATGATAAGTGCGCTTGCCTTTTCGTGTTGATCATAGTAAGAATCTTGTGCATAGATTGATAAATTGTTAAAAGTCGGTCTATTTAATTACCATCTCTTAGGTAAACCACCTAGCACCTAGTGATGAAGTTAGGAGTAGGCTATGAACTTATGTGTATAGTTAGGAAATTGAGATAACTTTTGAAGATACATGTAGTTTGCTAAATGTTCCATCTAAACTGGTAGCTTTAATGACTATCATAGTGACACATTCTATGAGAGAGTGTATGATGTTGCTTGTTCTTAGGAAGATATTTAGAAATCTAATGATGCTTTGAAAGCAAAAAGAAGATAATTTGAAATCTAATATGTGTTACAACTATGTTCCTAGGGTTGGTAGATATAGTGAAACCACCTTCACCGGCTTAGGGATCAAGTATAGTCTGTTGAATGATGAGTTGATCAATTTCTGGGATGTTATGATCCACAACTTCAAGAAAGTTACAAATTGACCAAACTGAGGTCTATTACACCATAGTCAACTTATCACTACAAGATAAATCATTTAATTAAAGGAGACTAGGAGAAAGCAACTTAAGGTAGATATGAGCAAAATGAGCCTCTCTCTCCCATTGTTGGTATCATTAAGTATTATGAAAAGGATGATGAGAATGGGACTAAGGAACTAGGAGAGAATGATACAAATAATGGGTGTAATGATGATGATTTTAAAGATTATGTAATGGAGACTGGGAGTGATGGTGAGCATCACTACCTTGTTGACCCATTTACCCCTTCCATTACTCATTTAGGTACCTCTTTTTCCCACTTTCAAGTTGATTATTAATAGAGAGTTTAGGCAAGTGGTCACCAATGCCTTGATCAAATATATGAGACTTAAAACAAGATGTGCTCTAACCTTGACCCCTTCTTTATTCATATAGCATTCACCCTAGTGGTTCACCTCTAACCAATAATCTAGCCTCTTACTCTTAGATTGTTTTGTGTCTTTACTTTTAGCAAGTACTCTTGTTTGAACTTGGATGTTGGCCACTCCTTTTGTTCTAGTTGTAATGCCCTTAGTGGTGTCTCTTATGTTTTTGCACTTTTCTGATCCTTGTAGCACTTTTCTAATTTTGTTCTTCTAATTTAGCTATATTTTATTCTTTTGCCAGTTATCCTTTGATTCTTACTATTATTGATGCTTTTTACGTTGTGCTTTATTTGTCTGTTGGTATGTGGGGTTGGACTACTTTCAAGTTATACGGTGTTAGGGAGATTGTTTGCTTTATAAGCTCGTATAGATGTTTTTATTTGGTTTATTTACTTATTTGTTGGCTGATATGGAAGGTTGTTTGGTTGGTTATAGATGCTTTTGCTTTTGTATTACAACCTCTATCTTGATTTAAGTTGATACCCTACCAGTTTTTCTACTCAATCTCCTCTCTCTACTCACCATCTAGTACTTAATATGCCATTTTGATGAGGCCAAATGAAGAGAAGAAATTGAGTTTTTAAAACACTTAAGTTTTGTGCAATTTGTCTAAGGAACACTTCACCTTAACTAAGTGACTTTTGAACTTCAATGGAAAGTTGTTTTTTCAACCATGGATACTTAATTAAGAAGGGACACTTAATTCAAGGGAAGAAAAATATGCAATATTTGAGACCATTGAACTGAAAGGTTCACATTACATTTTGATGAGACAAAACAATTACATAATCAATATCATTACTTAAGACCAATTTGCACCTAATTGACGTGTTTCCAATCTTGCAAAATCATACTTACATCTGGATGTCAAGGCACAGCATTGAACCGGCAACTTTTCCTTTTCGATGTGTACAAGCATGGTGCAGACAATTCGAAGAAGAAATGGGTTTGTGCACTTGTTCTAGATATCTACTATGCTTAGAAAACTAACCATTGAAGTCATTTAATGCAAGGGCAAAGATAATCCAATCAGTGGGCTGGATTACCCACTAAAGACTCCGGAGATCTTACCCATGTTATATACAAGCTACAACCAGGCGGGTACATATATTGTCTATTAGCATGTCCACAACAAATTTCTAAGAAAAATTTACATTTGGCTTATCATCTTTGATTAAAATCTGAAAGCCTTTCCTACTTTTCTGGGTACAGATTCTTTGCTAACCGGTCCACTGGCAACGATCCTAGAGGAGCAGATGAGTCTAGTTCCTCTAAAGGATCACTGTGATTAATTTCGTCTTCATAGTCATCATTTATATTATCTTCATCATACTCCTCATATGCATCGGTGATATTATCAGTAGCATTCTCATTTGACACAATATATGCTTGATAGGAGTGTTCTTCGGCTTTTGAAATACCCTCAAATCCCTCCACTTTAGTCAAAAGGTCATCAGGACCTAGATTGATCTCGTCAAGCAATAATGCCTTGTTCGATTCTATTGCATGTTTCCACAGAGACATCACTTTACTAGAAACTGCCAACTTACTGCCACCATTCTTGTAGACATTGGGAATTTCACCTGAAAAAGAATGTGGAATATAAATATTTATACAAAAGCAGCATGACAAAAGGCAAGGAAGAAGGCTTCTAGAAACCAAGCAAAATGGATGCCAGGAAATATATTCATGCTAGCATATGGGATAGAAGTATTAGTCCCAAATGACCAAATATTTAATTGAGTACTAAACCCTTTTGAAAGTTAAGAAGTCCTAATTCAAAAACTGGTGATTAAATACATTTTGCACACAGCATGTCAAGTGCAATATCTAGAGAAAAACACTTCTGCAAAATGAATCGACCAATAAGCTTCCAAAAATGATCAGTTGAAAAGGCTTGGAGGTATGGGTCCAAACGTTTAAAACCAAAACTGTACTTGTACCCATAAAACAAACGAATTCAAAAGGTACATTTTACCTCCAGAAAGACACAATCATAGATATAGAGAAACTCATACCTTCCCCATTGTCTTTGAAATACATTTACATCCATATCACACCTTTAAAACGTGAAAAAAGTGTAGAGGACTTAGTGGAAACTGGAATTCTCTGCTTTTGTCATCTAATGACAGTATGCAGTGGTGTAAGATATCATTTCTTAAGGTTTTCTTTTTCGTGAAAAGAGCTGTTCTCTTGTAATAATTGATACATGGGATACCTAGCCTCAGAGGAACCCTTGGTGACAGCAGATCAAGGGAGGCAATGGATCAGAAATGAATCTTCGGCCTCATTTGTGTGGAAATGAGGTTTAAGTAACTTAACCCTAGCTTCACCGTATTACCAAGAAAGAACGAACCTAAATTAACAACAAGCACTTGATCCTAACCCTGACTTCACCATATTGCCCAGAAAGTATAAATCTCAACAATTAACAAGCACTTGACCCTAGCCTGAGTTCATCATATTCCTAAGAATGTATGAATCTAAACAATGGCAAAACCTCTATAAACAATTTCTTCTTAATTGCCCCTTATTAGATCCCAAACCTTTGCCCACAGCAGTTTAATAAAGAGTCACAGGTCAAGGGAAATTTCACAAATTTGAGTGAAAATTCAATGGCTTTTAAGCAAGAAATCCAGGCAGAGTGCGAGAAAGGATGAGGTGAGAAGGAAACAGAGAAGGTTGATACAAACATCAGTTTTGCCATCCAATTTTCCAGTCAAATTTGCAAGAAAAATACAAATAGATACACAAAAAATTTATTAAAAAAAATGTAAAACAGCCAAAACAATTTGGAGGGGAAAAAAAAATTTAGGTCAAAAACCATTTTTCAAGTCACTAGGCATTAATAGAGCCTACACATGCAATTTGACTAAATTCAAGTAATTTTAATAAAAAGAGGCAAAGTTGTTTAACATTAAACTGTCCAATTCTATTTTATAAAAATTATTTAGGATGAAAAATAGTCAAAATTAGGTTTAGGGTTTCAAATGGTCCTCTATTTGAATTTAAAATGACTATTTTATGAGCAGAAATAAGTTTAGTGTAAACTAGATTTAATTTTATTTGCAATTTAGTTAAATTAAACATATTTTGAAATATTTTTAGCATATGCGTATTAGAGCCATCATTAGCAAACAAGGTTTTTCAAGCAAGTTTATCAGGTTAGAGAGAGTACTTAATTAGAAGAAAGAGAATCAAAAAGAGAAGCAGATAGAAATAGAAAGAAAACAAAATGGCAAGGGAAAGGAAAGGAAGAGTGAGAAGGAAAAAGAAGGAAAGAAGAAGAAAGGGGAAAGGGCACCATGGGCTCAAATTTGAACTACTTTTTGTCAAACTTTTTACTAGTCTCATAAATAGATTGGTAAAACCATCAAATACAAAAAGGATTCACTCAAAAATTAAAGAAACACAGTTGACACAAATCAAGAGTTTCTTAATTTGTGCAATATGAGGTCTGAAATTGAAAACTATAAGATTTTGTGGATAATCAATTTATTTTTCAAGAAATTAAAAATAGAAACAGATCCTCATGGACCCACTTCTCTCTTTAAAACCTCCATGAATGGCCTCATTCACTTTCTAGCATATCTTGAAATCTAGGAAGAAAAATGAGAGTTGTTTTATGGAAGTCATTAAAAATAACGCAGCTCAAGGTGTCACCTCTTGTCACAGGGAGTCCAGTAGGCCGGGGTTCTGGGTACATGGATTTCCAATTTGGTCCCCTCCACATTAATATTTGTTCATCATCAAAAGAGAGTAGTACACAGGGAACCAAATCCTGCTCAAAGAAAAGGACAAGAAAGTCAGAAAATGAAGGTCAAGACACACTACACATACAAAAAAAAAGCATGATGAAATAGAGTTCACAATTATTAGTTTTCTGCGGAAACAACAGGCAGCAGCTAGACAATAAAATAACCACAAAGTGACACCAATGTTTTGGAGAAGTGAAAATATTGATTGTAGTGAACGAAATTCCAGTTCAGAACTGTTTTACAAGTTCTCTAAATGATTCAACCGATAGAGAGGTTAAGCCTTCACCTGGTTCTACATAATTTTGATGGTATATATCATGTCTTAGACTTTGCAGGTAGAGGCATGCAGGTTACTGTAGCAGCTAACTATGGGATTGTGAGGATAAATTTACTGCCATTAAATAGAATGTCATGACAATAAAATTTGAATACTATCTTGTCATGAAGCATGTAGCTTTGCAAGATCAAAGAAATCTTTCCATCGTTTAAGGTAGAAAAGGAGTAATTATATGGAGAGTTAAGACAGCTACCTTAAGCTTAGCACCTAATTTTTTGTAATCACTCGCATGCATCCCTCTGCATCAACCTTCACTAGGGAACTTCCTTCAAAAGCATTCCTTACATCTTTGACAAGGGTTAAATATATGCCATTTTTGGCTGCAGCACAAGGGAAAAATACATAAACTTTTAGAGATGCATTAGCATCCATATATGAGAGTTGAAGGTGACAAATTTCTTTTGAACAAAGATATTTCAAGAGTCAAAAGCCTCATAGATCCTCATGAATCCAGAAACATGCAACACGTTAACCAAATAGTGGGGCTGGATGCAGATTTTATTAATAATTATCTTTTTTCGTTCTTTTGTTAAATAAATCTATCCCATAAAAAACTTACCATATATGCAACGATAATGAATAAAAGCCAAATTAATAATATAAAATAAACTATTTTAGATAACATCTTCGTGTAAAATTATATGATATGTTCAGGTATTAATAAAGGACTTGTCAGCAAATATGGTAAAGCGAAATCCATATAGCCAACCCTAGTTACTGCACCTAGTGCCAACTAGAAGTAATGTAGGTGTAGCTGCAAGTAGGTGCCTTAAAAAGAACAAAATAATTAACCAGACTATAAGTCCCTCATTGTCTGCATTTTGAAAAATGACAATGAAATTTTTTATATTTTTATCTAATTTTATAACTCACAATAATTATATAATTAAAAATTATTTTTTTAATAAAAGTAAATACTAGTTATGAAATTAGATGAACCTTTTTTTTTTAAATAATTTGAAATCGCAAAAAGGTTATCGTGTAACTTCCCGTTGCAATAACTTCTCTTTTTGAGGGAAGGGTTTAGTTTAACATATTGATATGTCATACCAATACTTCCCTTCACATTTTAGTAAGAATGAATGCGGAAAATACATTCTAATTAGATCAGTATAATTGATCATGAAATATGCAGTAGAAATAGATACATCTCTCAAGTAAACAGCAGTCGCCATATTCACCAGAATGAATTGCAGAATATCTACCTAATTTACAAATTGGCATCAGGTGTTTTCCTTTCTTCCTCATCTCATCTGCCTCAGTTTTAGTGAGTCCTTCTGGAGCTTCTTGGATAAGTTTGCGATAAACTGGAGCAGCTGGCTTCCAGAGCATTACCGGATATTGTGGGCGAGTACGGTAATTGTAGTTTCTGCCTCGAAAAAGATAAACTACACCACCGACTCTATGGATAATTTTTCCACCAGTCTTTTCCTATTGTAGTAAGTCATCCCACATTAAGCAAGAGAAGGGATGTTATGAGGATGAGTTAAACTAAATTAACTAATACAATATGTAAAACAGGAAAAGCCGACTGCATAAATAAACTTGCAGTTCAGAAATCAACAAGGAAAATTCTCCAGCAAATTGGTCTCTCTGGCAGCAATATGTGTTTGGGCAGAAGAATTATTCAAGTGTAGACTTAAGCTTTTAGATAAGCTATTTATGAATTACATCTAACAAAATCAACAAAATTTATGCAGCATTGTGTCATAAGAAGAAAGTTATCAAGCTCAACCTTTATTTACCATATTTTCATAACTAATGGGGAAAGAAACATAGCCTAAGTTAGTTCCCATAGGCTTGACCTCTCAATCAAAGCATATGTAGGGAGAAGAAAGTTTTATGAAACCCCAAGTTCGCACAAGGTTCATCAGTAGGCTAATAATGAAAATAAAAAGCAAACACATTTTTATTTAATTAGGCCAGAAAAAGAAGGAACCCTTCACCCAACCGCCAGAGAAAGTGTACATCTTTAGAAAGCATCTACATGCATTATTTACTGGCTTGAAACAAATGTAGCTAGGGTCATGCTTCAACAGCAAATAGATCCAGTTCAATACCACCACAAAAGGACACTTAGAAGGAAATATTAGTACCTCTAGATGATGACAAATGTTATCCATGTCAACAGTTGGGACACCCCTACATCGAACTTTACAGACCCGCCTTCTCTTCCAATGGCAATGTATCAACTCCAACATATTATGCGTCAATCCATCTCTGCCTAACAAATATTTGGATCAAGTATCAACAATTTTTACAATGTATACATAAGTTACTTAAAGGTACATGCCCAGCACCACAGTATACAACTAATTCAATTATAACAACAACGGACAACCAAGGATAGGTATTCCCTAAAAATTTATATTGTTTCCTTGTCATTTTGTATTGTCATGCCAATCATGATCATAAAAATGCATTGCCAATGGTTATTAATGTTTGATTTTCAAGCACGTTCTCCTTTTGCTTTAAATGACCATTCTCAATCAGCTTCAGCTATCCAATTTTGATCACTTCAAGGGTAATTTAATTCATTAAAAGTATAAACTAGCAACAGTGATTACTTAAACCGCTTATCCAGCTATGTAGTTCTTGTTTCCACTCTACTGCTTAAGACAGGTAAATATTTCTATATTTTATCATAGCCATTGCCAAAGGTGCAACTTTTAGCTATACAATAGACAAGATTACAAAAACAGGCAAGACCTTCTAGTCTAGCGACACCGAGGCTAGTGTGCCAGTGGATGGATAGGTTTGAATCTCCTCCTGTTATAATAACCGTAAAAATAATTACAAAAACAAATAAAGGAAAAAGAAAAAGCACAAACCAAGATTAATCTGGCGGTTATCAGATATAAGAGGATGAACAAGCATCTTGATCTCCCACTTCTTCAAAGGCTCTCCAAGTACCTCCTCCCTACTCTTCCCTTCCTCCGGATACTTACCAAACAAATAAGGCCCCGGCATTTCCACATACTTCACCCCTTTCTTCCCAGGTGGCGGCGGATTAAACGAATCGAAAAGCGGCACCTTTTTCTGCTTCCCTTTAAGAGGGCCCTTCCCGGTCCAAGGCCGGGGCATCGACGGCGGCTCAAAAGGCAAGAATGCAGGCTCCCTAATAGCTAAAGGATTCTCCTTTGGAACTTCAGAGTAGCTGAATTGGAACTCAAAGGGAGCTCCAGGTAGGAGATATGATATGCCGGATTCACCTATGACTACGGCGCGGTCATCAGCGGAGGAGATGACTTGGCCTGGCTTGACGGGCTTGTAGTACTTGGTGTTGGCGTGGGGATTCTGAAAGCTGGGTTGGAAGGGGTGTGGATGGAGGATTATAGGGGCGTTTTTTGGGCGGTGGGTACTTCGGGATGGGATTGGGGTTTTGGAAGGTAGGGATTTAGGGGGTGTTTGAGGGGATGGGGGTGTTGGAGGGAGAGAGAAGAAGAGGTCTGGATTTGGGATTTGTGCTAGGATTGTCATTGCTGGATAGGGTTACGGCTAGGTTAGGGTTGGAATGGTGGAGGTGTTTGCACTTTGGAGGTGGAAGAAAAAGAGGAAGATGAAGCAGGGGATAGGAAATGCGTTGATATTTTTTCCCAAGGATGTCTGTTTTTTCGGTTGGAGGGTGAAAGAGTGTGATGAGGGAGTACGGCTGAGCGAGCGAGTGGCGGAAGATTTTTTAAAAATACTTAGTCTTAACGACGTGGTATTGATTCAACATTTCGAGCCTTCGCTCTCAATGCAGAAGAAACTCTTTTTACTCACCCGTAAAATTGTATCCCTACGGTGCAAATGCAAAATCACCTCTAATGCATATGATTTTAATTTTAACAAAGAAACGCTACGTACTAGATGTGATTGTCAAATATGAGTATGTCGCTAAATCACATTTGATATTGGATTTTAATATGGACAATAGATTCACATGTATCGGTATAAATTAGATATTAATATTGTTTCAAAAGTTTCAAGCCAAAGTAAATCTTATAAAATATATGCTATTGAAAATAAGTACTGTTTCGATATTGCAATTTAAGATAAATCGTATCTAACAATAGGAATTTCAGAAGTGAAAAACATGTTTAGGCCTCTAAAAAAAAAAAAAAATAATTACAAATAAATAATTGGTTTAGAAATAATTACCAAAATGCTTCTAACAATCGTGTTTAACAGTCGTGACATTACTATTTGACACATAAATCGCGTTTAAGAAACGCCATTTAATGTTTTGGTACCGTACCTATATTGCGAGAAACAAATAGGATATACATCGTTACATGTAAATCGCGTCTTTAAATTGCGATATAAGAACGCCCGACAAATCTTCACAGGGAGCATACATAGTGTTTTTTTTTTTTTTAAGGATATAATTATATCATGATTGTGAAACAGGATATGCATCAACGTATATCGCGATTGCTTTACAGGATGTATGTGTTTGTGAAATAATAAATTCTCAACATATATCGTGATTTGCTTTCAGGATATAGTCTTATATTGCATTTTATTATTAGGACATGCACAATATCGCGATTATTTTACAGGATATGTGTTTGTGAAATAATATATTCTCAACATATATCGCGAGTTTATTTCAGGATATGCAGTTATATCGCGATTTATTATCAGGATATGTTTGATATTGCATTTTATTTTTAGAATATATGTTTATAAATGAAACGGTGTGTTTCTTTATATTGGCTTTTATTATCACAATATACGCGATTAAAAGCTGCTTCCGCGCGCTTCTTCCTCTCATTCTTTCATGTTCTTGAAAAGCTTAAAATGAAAACACTTCCAAAAGGATCTCGCCTAGGATTAGGGTTTCTTTGATTGTTCGATTCTAAGAAGTTCAATTCAAGCATTCGCTTCATCAACTTGGATACATGTAACTAATGTTCTATTCTTGTTTTCAATTTGTCATCATTGCATGAATTTAATTTCTAAATGACATGCAAAACACATGTTTGATGAAATGCTTGTTAGGGAATTTACAAAGTAAAGGGGGAAATTCATTAAAGTTCGATATAAATAGTGATAGCTATTCTTTTGAGTTTACAAGCTTTTGTCATTTAAGTTCAATTTTCTTATCAGTTTACAAGCTTATAGTTCTTCTAGTCGAGATCTTTTGATGCTGTCCCACCGAGATTGATGCTGCAATTTAGGATTTCTTTTTTATCGACGTTATTTTTTGTCAAGGTTCCAATGTGGTCTAATTATCTTATTCAAGTTATGATCCGTGTCGTAAGCCTTTAAAATATATTTGAAGGGGAACATTATCTTTTGTCTCTAGGAGTCGGTGTCACGCCCCATTGGGTATCCTAAACGTAACAGCCCGCCACATACTATATAAGACTCTCGAATCCCTATCCGAGCCCTTCGGGAGTCTTGTATAGATGTAAAGCGTCCCTTTACGACAATAGAATACTCAATCAATGGAGTTAAGAAGTTTAATGTGGCATTCATTAGCCATAGATAATAAACCAAAACACATATATATACTTTACAAAAGTCTAAGGGGCATTCCCCCGCAAAATAATATCAAGTCCATTACAGTCATCCAGAGTCCTTTAGTTTCCAACGAAGTCTAAACAAAATCGAAGTAAACTTCTAAAGGAAACTCCTATCTCCGGTACCTGAGCTGTGGCTTGCCTCGGCCTAAGCCAAATGAATTCGTGCTGCAACAAGTAAAAACTATGGGGCGTAAGCTAACTAGCTTAGTGAGTAAAAACTTCCATATCACAATTAAGACAAATCATTCAAACAAGTGATTATTCAAGCAAATGGTATGCATCAGACAAATGAGTTCAACAAACATATGACCAGCCGGAAATCATATGTGGATGGACTTGCGCCCTCCATCCCGGGTTAGCAGATTAACGAATCCTGCGGTACGACGCCGTTTAAGCTCACGGTCAACTGAACAATAATTCGTTTTATGGATCACGATTAACCAACAATTTCGTTTTATGGATCACGATTAACCAACATATTCGTTTTATGGGTCACGAAAAACCAACAAATGCTAATGCTCCATCCCATCGTGATATGAATGAGTCCAATTATAATTGAGGTCCAATATGGATTATTCCAATTCTTTTAGGTGACCAACAATTATTCGCAGACAATCAATATAAATTCTAGCTAAACAAGCAGCAGCTTAACACCCGGTTTCGATATTCCTTAAGTTCAACTTCACATATCAATAGCAGACAAGTATATAATTCCCATATACCCCATCATGCATGTCAAGTTTTATCTTTGCCTAAACAACTAATGCCACTATCAATACAATCACAAGCAACAATTGAGAGTGGAAGTAGTACTCACTCGGCCATGGTACGCCGGTCTTTTAGTAATAGTAGTCGGGTGGTAGGGTATCGTCTTGCTCGGGATCACCTACCAAATAAGAACAACCTAATAAGAATCTCATCACTAAACTAATTCAAGCTATGCATCTAAACTACACAAAATCGGAATTCTCGCTATTTGCGGAAGTTCCAACTTAAAACGGCCATAACTTGGTCATTTTAACTCGGAATTTCGCAAATTTTATATCGATTTCTACCTACTTCGAAAGATCTATCCGATTCTAATATTATTTTCAAGTTTTGAAAACATTAAGGTCACGGAACAGTGGGATCAGATCTGTTCTGTAACTTTTCCGATTCCGAAAAATTGTTTCGCATTTGATAAAAATGTTCCTAGTTGATGATTCATGTATAGATGGTATATGAATGAATTCCTAATATGAATATCATGTAATGAGCTCAATATATGCATGGTTTTGATGATCTTTGATGATGAACTCTTATGAACTCCTAATTATTAAGAACTCCATAATGGTCACTTATAAAAAGCTATTCTTTCCAACTTTACATTCCCTAGGGTTTTTATGATTTTATTCTTGGAATTTACTTGTTATCTAAATAAAAATGAGTTCTCAATATCTATACTAATCATGACCTTCATTTATGCATAGAAATTCACATTTTTCATTTGGCAAATATGTTTTTAAACAAGCTTTTCACAAAAATCCGAATTTTGGAAATTTCCTTTTCTTGCATTTTCTTTATGAGAAAACTTGTTTAATGCATCAAAAATTGAAGCTTCATTATATCTATTGTCTAAGGACTTCATTTGACTCATAAAACATGCAATCTAAGCTTGGATACTAGGTGTTTATGTAGGCATTATTCCAAAATACGAATTTAACAAACTAATCACTATCTCAAAATTTTCCATTCTAACTTCACTACTTGTTTTACATATTACTCATGCCTAAACTCATTTAAACTTATAAAAATCATTCCTTAAGGGTACCTATTACATATACCTTCCATTTTTCATGAAAAATATGAGTTTTAAAGTGGTTTTAGTGGTTTTTAAATAGGGTTCCAAAATCATCCGAATTTTCAACTAGGCATTTCTAACAAAATCTTTTCTTTTTCAAATTTCTTGTCTTCTATACATGAAGATCTACCATCTAACATATCTATACATAGGCAAGGCTACATTTTTATGATCATCAATGCATGAAAATCAAAATAACCATATGAACATAAGTGTAGATGAAGGTATGAATGTCTAAACACTAGATCTACCAAATATATGCATGAATCATGAGTTTCATGGCATGAACATGAACTTCTATGCTAGATCTCTACTTTTCATGCATGAACAAGATAATATTTCAACAAAAACTCTTTTAAACACTAGATCCACTTCTTGTGATGGCTTGATATTCTTGTATAAGTGTTTTCATGTCCCTAGCATATGATCATTGGGATTAAATGTGGAAAACACACAAGAATAGCTTTGCCATTACAAGGTTAGTAAGAATAAAGCTTGAAATCATCATACCAATAGAGATTTGAAGTAGAAAAGAAGAGGAAATGAGCTTGTGTGTGAGTGTGAGGGGAGGTGGGTCACGACACACTAGAGGAAAAGAAGAGAGGGTTTTCACTTTTGTAAAAATTTGAACAAGTGAAAAATGAGGAGAGAGAGAGAATATGAGCTTATATATTAGATGCATTAGGGTTTAATTGAATAAAAATAGTAAAAATAAAACAAAATAGAGGGAAAAAGGGGGAAGGGGCGCTAGCCGGGGGGGGGGGGGGGGTTGTGTGTTGAAATTTGATAAATTTGTATTTTGTGTAATAAAATGTAATAATTGTATTAATTAATTAGGAAACAAAATTTCTTGGAAAAGAAAATTGTAATGAGTAGTTGTAAGGATGTAAGAATAGGGTATGGGTAGTGTGTAGTGTAGGTTGTACTTGTGAATAGTAGACAAGACCTACTTTACCGGTTATAACGAAACAGGGAAAAAGGCTATAACTGTAATTTTTATAACCCGAAAAATTATAAAATTGATATTTTTGAAATCCTTATAAAATTACGGTTCTAATAAATATTCCAGAACATTTTTCTGAGTTAGTGGTCCCAGGGCACGCTTTTTCCGTAATTGAGCTCGGGAAGGCTCGGAATTGAAAAATTCCCGAATTTAAAATTTTCAAAGGTTTAAAATATACTTTAGAACAATAATTCGTATTCATTTACTTTATAAAACTTCTTTTATTATGAAACTGAAGGAAAGCCGGATTTAGGATTTCTAAGTCTTCTCTCATTAGACTTAACTGGACTGGATTAGGGTTTCGCTTTTCAACTCCCGAGGTTTTCTTAACTACTGAGAATACCGGGGTTTACAGTTGGCATTGATGAGTTTGGAAAAATTAGCTATATTTTGTTTTATTTATTTAGCAATATTTATTCACTTTTTCATATCAAGAGTAGGGCATTCATATTTGATGTTTTCCATTTTCAGTTACTGGAAGAGACACCTTAAAGACACACGACACAAAACTACTGTGAGTTCTTTTACTTTCACTTTATGAATCATTCATTAAATTCACTGTTCTCTATTTGTTGTCTGTTTGCTGTTTGATTTTGTTTGATTATATTGAACGTGAATTCCTTGGATGGATGTGTTGGAATTTTAGGTGTTGGAATTAGCTTTAGATAAGCAAATTGACCTATTTTGTTTTGGATTATTTAGCTTTGAATAGTTCTAGTCTAATAAATCTACAATTTTAGCTTCCACTAAAAGTGAGTGTACCATATTAAGATTAACCTATTCTAGTGTAAGTAAATATGCAGTTAGGTTAAGGCAGTGTTTGATTTTGGTTGCTATAGTCAAGGATCTTATGTTACAAAGTATTATGCCAATGATTGAGTTAAATTTAAGATTATCACTAATTTAAGTGATTGTAATTACTAACAATGTTTTGGCAATCTTATCAGTGGGTAGTGAAAATGGTAGAACATGTGAGGGTTGCTATTTTTGCTCATGGAAAAATTTTGCAAGGTACAGACGGGCCATATTATGATAGGGTACCATTGAAAAACCTAAAAGTAAGAGTTGATGTGGATTACTTAGGGCTGTTGGATATGGTATGTAAACTTCTGAAGGTTTTTTTTTTTTTTTTTGGACAAAACTTCTGAAGGTTGATATTAGTAATATTGTTGTGGAAATGCATCATAAACAGCCATCAGTATATGGAAATGGTTCAAGGATTAACTTCATGTTGAAAAGAGTTAATGATGGTGATGATGTGGAAGCGCTAATAGAGTTTGCTAAAGCGTCTGGGATAATGTGCCTTTAGCAATTGTTGTCAAGATGAAAAAAAAAATCTGCATTAAATCAAAGAAATGTACTACATTTACCAGAAATGCAACAACCTGTGCGTGCTACATTAGGTGTTGAAAGACAAATGAAGTCTTACAAAATGAGGATCCTATAAATGTTGGAGTTGAAATTGAAAGTGAGATGGAAGAAGCATTTGAAGAATTCGATTCTGAAGATGAATTAATATGTCAAGAAGATGACAACCTGAGTTTTGGATATGACCAATATGATGATGATAAGGATCTTGAGACACTAGAAGATATTGATGAACATATTGTTGAATCTACATCTCACTCAAAGCAGCATAGCAGAGACACATCTTTCTAAGATGGAGTTCCATTCCGTAGCAAAATGGATGTTGGAGATGGATATATATCATATGAAGAAGACTTTTTTCACTATGAAAAGATAGGTTCCATTGATGAGTTAAGGCAAGGTATGCGATTTAAAAGTAAATCAGATTTGGTGTTTGTCGTCAAGATGTGGCATATAAAACATCACTATAACTTCTCGGTTATTGAATCGGATACAAAGGTATGGTCAATTATATGCAAAGAGAAGGAGACCTATGGGTGCAAGTGGAGACTTCGTGCACGACAAAAATGTTGGGATATTGACTTTGTGATAACAATAATGGAAGGACCACATGCATGTATAAACAAAAAAATAGATCAAAACCATCAACAACTCGACTAAAACTTCTTGAGTCAATGTTTTATAGGTCAGGTTAGAAATGATGCTGATGTAAAGATCACTACACTAAGAAAGCAAAATTGAAGAAACTTTTGGATATGTAGTGACAAAGAGGAAAATGTGGGGAGGAAAAAGAAAAGTAGTTGAATCTGTATATGGCAATTGGGAAGACTCATATAGTGAATTGCCAAAACTACTGCAAGCCATTAAAATAAGTAATCCTGGAACATTTCTAGCTCGGCAATTCTAGAAAACTAATAAAGAAGATGATATGACATTTGGAAGAGTATTTTGGGCATTTGGGCCATGCTTAGAAGCTTTCAAAAGTTGTAGGCCAGTGGTTAGCATAGATGAAACTTTTTTATATGGAAAATATCCTCAGTCTTCTCGTTGCATGCAGTTTAGATGGTGCTCATCGTATAGTACCAATAGCATTTTCATTAGTTGATAAGGAATCGGGCGCATCATGGTCATGGTTCCTAATTAAACTAAAGAATTGCTTGCAATACTTGGGAGAAGATAGGCTCCCCTTATGCATCATATCAGACAGACATAAAGGTATAATAAAAGCACTGAATGATGACGTGGTTGGATGGAAGCCTCCTTTTGCATATTGGAAACTATGTGCACGATACGTTGCAAGTAACTTCAATGTAAAATACAAGAATACTTATTTGAAAAACATAGTAACAAAAGTAGCATTTCAATCACGGCAAAAAAAGTTTACAGACTATATGGAGAAACTAAGCAAAAGACACTCAGGTGCTGTAAGTTACTTCACAGACATCCCAAAAGAGCAATGAACACGTGCTTATGATGGAGGTCTCAGATATGGAGTGATGACAACAAATTTGAATGAGAGCTACAATGTAGTGATAAGAGGTGCAAGATCGTTGCCTGTATCAGCCCTAGTTTTAAAAATATTTTACAATTGTGTGGGATATTTCCAAAAGAGGCGAGATGAAGCAACCAAAGCTATTAACGAAGGGAAGATCTATATTAAAGGTGCTCGTAGAAGGATAGAGAAATGGAAAGAAGCAGCTACCAGACACAAAGTGACGACTTTCAATAGAACTACTGGTATTTTTGAAGTACAAACAGGCACATACATGGCAACTGGTGGTAGGAAAGGTGGTCACTACCAAAGGGTGGATATTATAAATAATATATATAGCTGTAATAAGTGGCAAACTTTCAAGATACCTTATTCACACACATTTGTAGCCATAGCTCATCTAAACGTAGATCCTATGCAAAAGATTGAGAAGTGGTATCACTTGGAAAACCAACTTGTTTGTTATCGAACTTCTTTCTAACATCTTGGAGATGGAAACACTTGGCCAGATCATGAACTAATTCATACAATACACCCAATATATAATAAAGCTACGATAGAGGGAAGACCACGAACAACTCAATTTCACAACGAGATGGATCTTAAAGAGAAAGCATCAAAGAATTGTTATGGAATATGTAGGAAAGAAGGACACAATAGAAGAAGTTGTCCAAAATTAACAAAACAAAAAGGTTTCAAAATTTATACAATGTTTGTTTCATTTATATAACTGTATTATATATATATAAAGATCTAATTGTACATATGTTTTTTGAAAATATAACATGTTTTTTATTGTGCAGATGGATTCGAGTCCAACAGATAAATCAGTATTGACAGAGTAGGCAGCTCACAGATCTGAGTTAGTCCGATGGGGAGAGGTATGTTACCTAACTATACTGTATATTAAAAAAAATGACATAATAATATAATGTGATGACATTAATGTTTTTTGTTCTTTTTTTTTTTTTTAATGTAGGAGCACACTACAATTACATGCTGCCGTCGTGAGGCCTCATTGAAGAATACGGACAGGACAGCGTGTTACTATAGCATGATGATAGGATACATCCATACTTAGAGCAGTCAGGATTCCTAAGGGTAGCTAAGCTACCCTTCATACATTTAGATTAAGGATTGATTACTGCATTAGTCAAAAGATGGAGACCTAGGACACACACATTTCATATGTCCCATGCAGAGGTCAAACTGACTCTATAGGATATTGCAGTACTATTTGGATTGCCTATAGATGGAAGTGTAGTTACAGGAGTGACAAAGTTGACATGGTCAGTAATATGTCAAAATTTATTAGGTGCCTCACTAGATGATAAAGAATTTTCAAGACAACGGATCAAGATGACTTGGCTTGAGAGTACATTTAGAACATTACCAGCAGATGCAGATGATATCACTATATAGAGATATACAGAGCGTATATACTACAGATGATTGGAGGGATTCTATTTCCATATAAGTCCTCTAATTTGGTATATCTTATGTTTCTACCATTGTTAGAGGACTTCGAGATCACTAGATCATATAGCTGGGGATCAGCCCGTCTTGCATGGTTATATAGAAAATTTGTGTAAAGCATCTGAGTCTTCTACAGTAGAGATGGGTAGAGCATGTATATTGTTACAGCTATGGGCATGGACCAGATTTTCACATATTGCTCCACTTAGACAGCATAGGCTTACACCACAAGCAAGACTAGTATCCTACATATGGCATGACATATTTGATATGACACAAATTCCTTCACATACGGTATCATACTACAGGAAGACGTTTGATACTCAGAGAGCTAATGATGTCACGCCCCATAGGGTATCCTAAACGTAACAGCCCGCCACATACTATATAAGACTCACGAAATCCCTGCCCGAGCCTTTCGGGAGTCTTGTATAGATGTAAAGCGTCCCTTTACGACAATAGAATACTCAATTAATGGAGTTAAGAAGTTTAATGCGGCATTCAATAGCCATAGATAATAAACCAAAACGCATATATATACATTACAAAAGTCTAAGGGGCATTCCCCCACAAAATAATATCAAGTCCATTACAGTCATCCAGAGTCCTTTAGTTTCCAACGGAAGTCTAAACAAAAGCGAAGTAAACTTCTAAGGGAAACTCCTATCTCCGGTACCTGAGCTTTGGCTTGCCTCGGCCTAAGCCAAATGAACTCGTGCTGCAACAAATAAAAGCTATGGGGCGTAAGCTAACTAGCTTAGTGAGTAAGAACTTCCATATCACAATTAAGGCAATTCATTCAAATAAGTGATTATTCAAGCAAATGGTATGCATCAGACAAATGAGTTCAACAAACATATGACCAGCCGGGAATCATATGTGGATGGACTTGCACCCTCCATCCCGGGTTAGCTTAACAGATTAACGAATCCTGTGGTATGAAACCGTTTAAGCTCACGGTCAATTGAATAATCATTCGTTTTATGGATCACGATTAACCAACAATTCGTTTTATGGATCACGATTAACCAACATATTCGTTTTATGGGTCACGAAAAACTAACATATTCGTTTTATGGGTCACGAAAAACCAACAAATGCTAATGCTCCATCCCATTGTGATATGCATGAGTCCAATTATAATTAAGGTCAAATATGGATTATTCCAATTCTTTTAGGTGTCCAACAATTATTCGCAGACAATCAATGTAAATTCTAACTAAACAAGCAGCAGCTTAACACCCGATTTCGATATTCCTTAAGTTCAACTTCACATATCAATAGCAGACAAATATATAATTCCCATATAACCCATCATGCATATCAAGTTTTATCTTTGCCTAAACAACTAATGCCACTATCAATACAATCACAAGCAACAATTGAGAGTGGAAGTAGTACTCACTCGGCCATGGTTCGCCGGTCTTTTAGTAATAGTAGTCGGGTGGTAATGTATCGTCTTGCTCGGGATCACCTACCAATTAAGAACAACCTAATAAGAATCTCATCACTAAACTAATTCAAGCTATGCATCTAAACTACACAAAATCGGAATTCTCGCTATTTGCGGAAGCTCCCACTTAAAACGGCCATAACTTGGTCATTTTAACTCGGAATTTCACAAATTTTATATCGATTTCTATCGATTTCTATCTACTTCGAAAGATCTATATATTTCTAGCATTATTTTCAAGTTTTAAAACATTAAGGTCACGGAACAGTGGGATCAGATCTGTTCTATAACCTTTCTAATTCCGAAAAATTGTTTCGCATTTGATAAAAATGTTCCTAGATGATGATTCATGTATAAATGGTATATGAATGAATTCTTAATATGAATATCATGTAATGAGCTCAATATATGCATGGTCTTGGTGATCTTTGATTATGAAGTCTTATGAACTTCTAATTATTAAGAATTCCATGATGATCACCTATACAAAACTATTCTTTCCAACTTTATATTTCCTAGGGTTTTTATGATTTTATTTTTGAAATTTACTTGTTATCTAGATAAAAATGAGTTCTTAATATCTATACTAATCATAACCTTCATTTATGCATAGAAATTCATATTTTTCATTTGGAAAATATGTTTTTGAACATGCCTTTCACAAAAATCCGAATTTTGAAAATTTCCTTTTTCTTGCATTTTCTTTATGAGAAAACTTGTTTAATGCATCAAAATTGAAGCTTCATTATATCTATTATCTAAGGACTCCATTTGACTCATAAAACATGCCATCTAAGCTTGGATACTAAGTGTTTATGTAGGCATCATCCTAAAATACGAATTTGACTTCTAATCACTATCTCAATATTTTTCATTCTAACTCCACCACTTGTTTTACATTTTTCTCATGCCTAAACTCATCTAAACTTATGAAAATCATCCCTTATGGGCATCTATTACATATACCTTCCATTTTTTATGCAAAATATGAGTTTTAAAGTGGTTTAGGTAGTGTTTAAGGTAGGGTTCCAAAATCATCTGAATTTTTAACTAAGCATTTCTAACCAAATATTTTCCTTTTCAAGTTTCTTGTCTTCTATACATGTAGATCTATCATCTAACCTATCTATACATAGGCAAGACTACACTTTATGATCATCAATGCATGAAAATCAAAATAAACATATGGTCATGAATGTAAATGAAGATATAAATGTTTAAACACTAGATCTATCAAATATCATGCATGATTCATGAGTTTCATGGCATGAACATAAATATCTATGTAAGATTCCTACTTTACATGCATGAACATCACATTATCTTATCAAAAACTCCTTTGAACTCTAGATCCACTTCTTGTGATGGCTTGATATTCTTGTACAAGTGTTTTCATGTCCCTAGCATATGCTCATTGGGATTGAATGTGAAAAACACACATGAATAGCTTTGCCATTACAAGATATGATAGGAATGAGGGTTAGAATCATCACCTAAAGAAGATTTGAAGATGAAATGAAGTGGAGTTGAGTTGTGTGTGTGAGTGTGAGAGAGGGGGAGTCACGGCACACTTAGAGGGAGAGAAGAGAGGTTTTTACTTTGGTAAAAATTTGAACAAGTGAGGAGAGAGAATGAATATGAGCTTATATATTAGATGGATTAGGGTTTTAGTTAAATAAGATAAGTGAAGAAAAAGCAAAAATGAGGGGGAAATGGGGGAGGGGGCGTCGGCCATAAGGGATGAGGGATAGAGAGAGTTTGAATTTTTGACAAATTTGTATTTTATGTAATTAAAATGTAATAATTAAATAGAAAACAAAAATTCTTGGAAAAGAAAATTGTAATGAGTAGTTGTAAGGATGTAAGAATAGGGTATGGGTAGTGTGTAGTGTAGGTTGTACTTGTGAACAGTAGACAAGACATTTACTTTACCGGTTGTAACGAAAACACGGGAAAAGGCTATAACTGTAATTTTTATAGCCTGAAAAATTATAAAATTGATATTTTTGGAATCCTTATAAAATTACGGTTCTAATGAATATTCCGGAACATTTTTCTGAGTTCATGGTCCCAGGGCATGCTTTTCCGTAATTGAGCTCGGGAAGGCCCGGAATTGAAAAATTCCCGAATTTAAAACTTTTAAAGGTCTAAAATATACTTTAGAACAATAATTCATATTCATTTACTTTATAAAACTTCTTTTATTATGAAACCGAAGGAAAGCCGGATTTAGGGTTCCTAAGCTTCTCTCACTAGACTCAAACTGGACTGGATTAGGGTTTCGCTTTTCAACTCCCGGGATTTTCTTAACTACTGAGAATAACGGGATTTACAAATGAGGTACTATAAAAATATCTATTGAACTATTTAAATTTTTGTATCTTTAAATTAACAGCTAACATATAATGTTATTTTACAGATATGTTAGATGCCATATACAGTTGAGATACTAGATTCATTGCCACCTATATGCCGAGAAGGGTAGGACTTGTGGTTGGCACGGGTACCATTAATTTGTTTCCATGTTGTAGAGGTATATTATCCTGACAGAGTTGTCCGACAATTTGGTGGGATTCAGCGGATTCCACAATCTTGTCAAATGGACAAACGCCTCCACAATATAGATCTCAGAGGGAAGAGTAAGGATGATTGGACTAGGAAACACGAGCCTCATATACATTAGTGGCAGAATAGGAGACAGAATCTGATTTTATTAGAGTATGATGAGGCACTTGCATACATGGTTTCAGAGGACTATTATCAGTGCTACTATAGTAGCACAAGACGTATATAGGACAATTTAGAGCACTACTAAGAGCTGCAGTAAGTATTCTCTATTAAATTGTATATTTATATTCATATACACAAAATACTCTTACTAATTTCCATTTCATAACATTTAATTTTGCAATCAAATGCTTTTGATAGTATCGAGCAAGCAAACACATTAGAAGAAGCTAAGATAATAGCAGCTGGGAGTAAACAAAGATTGCATGGTTTTGGAGGACTTACATTTCTTGATGCAAATGAGTAAGAGCAAAGACCATAGGAGCCTCCACCTAGAGGGAGAGGAAGAGGGAGAGGGAGAGGGAGAGGAAGAGGAAGAGGGAGAGGGAGAGGAAGAGGAAGAGGAAATTAGCAAGATCCACTAGTAGATCGATTACCTAGTTCACCAGTTGATGTTCCTATTACTCCTGTGGATCCACCTATAGATGCTCCTGTTGCTGTTATGGATCCACTAGCAGATGCTCCTGTTGCTCTTATGGATCCACCAGCAGCTACTCTTACAGCTCATACAGATAGTATAGTGGATCGTCCTAGTACTACAGCTGGTGATAGCTTTGATTGTCCATCATTTTCTTTAATTGATTATCTCACAACAGACCCAGTTGTATCCACACCTACTGCTACTCCACCTGCCCCTATCAGAGCACCATGTCCTAGTTCATCAGATATGGGAGAACGAGTTACACAAATAAATCATATGCAGCTCGATATTGATATTGGAACATCACAAGCACACTCACCATCAAGATTTGGCAAGAAGACATTCACTACAAAAGGAAAGAACAAATCTTGAATTATATTTGTTTGGTTTTCTTTCATATTGTGTACAGAGACTTTATAATATGAGCAACTATTATTTTGTTTCTCATTTTAATCTAGTTCTGATTTAAATAGTTGCTATGTATTATGAATGAAGTTGATCACACAATTGTTGTGGGTTGGAAATCATCTTATTTACACAGCTGTTGAAAGTATACATTATTATCAATGTGAAAGATGATCGAAACTATATAATGTTATGTTGTTACTAAATTGCTATTATCAATTTAAGAGGTGAAATGAATTACTATTATCAATTTGACAAGTAAAAAATATGTTAATTGAAAGAAAAAAAGGGGGGGAGGAATGTGATAACACATATATCGAATTATTAAATCGCAATTCTCTGTTTGGACCTATATTGCGACTGGTTTTCACGATGTACTTATATCGCGTTTAATAAACGCGATTTTGGTATTGTAATTACGTAATTATTTTCAAAACGACCTTAAATTAGTAATTAATTTTAATTATTGCTGTAAACAAGAAATTATTTCTTTCGGTACTCCTATAACCAAAGTTGTCAAACTCGCGATTCCACGTAGAATCGCCAATAAGTTAGTAGAATCAGAACGTAAATTCGAAAAGTAGAAACGTAAGTTTCTATAACCTTTGCAAAATAGCTTTGAAAAATTATAAAAATGTTTATAAAAGATGTAGAAAACTTAGAACACACAATGAATGTAAAAAATATATATAAAGAAATTAAGTTTTTTTTTTTTCATAATAACTCTTAATCCATGATATAACATATAGAAAAGAATGAATAGAGTCAAAATTAATCTATTATCTATTGTTTTGTTTGAAAAAAGTAATAAATTAAAGAAGAATAAAATTTTTTAATTTATTAAATTCTTAATTATATAAATGAAATAAATAAATTTTCTTATGAATTTTACAGCTATAACTTGACTTGAATGAATTCTATAATTGTATAACAGGGGTTTTCTGGGAGGCAGGAAAAAAGATAGAGAGAGTGTGTAGAAACCAAATAGAAACAACAACAAAAGAGATACATCATCCTAATTCCTAATAATTGATGAGATTGTAAATATATAGTTATATTTTTTATATTTTAGCTTATTTGATTCGAATAGGTAGAATCGGTAAATTCGATTAAAATCGTAAGATTCTATCAAAAAAATAGATTCTACCCACAAGTCAACTCAGAATGACATCCTAAAATCATAAACTCGTAGAATCAAAAGGGTAAAATCGTGATTTTGACAACTATGCCTATAACGTAAAGTTTCAAGCTAAAGTAAATCCCATGTAATATATGCGATTTATGTTAATCACATTTAAATATTGTAATCTAAGGCTAATCACATATAACAGTTGTGAATTTGGTATTCTTATAATGTAAAGTTTCAAGCCAAAGTAAACCACATATAATAGACGCATTTAATTATTGCAACTTAAGGTAAATCACATATAACAATTGTGATTTATTTGTATCTATTAACCGATATAACATATATTACAATCGATTTTGTCCGGTTACAAACCCTAATATAATCTTCTTTCTTCCATTCATGTGCACAAAAAAAAAAAAAAAAATCTCTAAACTTCCAAACTCTTTCTCTCTCTCTCTCTAAGAATTCTAGGTTTTGTAAATATTCCTTCAATTTTGCAAGATTTGGCTTGTAATCAACTACTAAGGCATTAAGGTAAGTTATTTAACCCAATACGCGAATTATACTTGAATTTCCATGTATAATTACAATCTGTTTAACAAAATGCCCCTATGGAAAAATTATGAATTTATACCCGATTTAACAAATTTGGGTAAAGATTTTTTACAAGTAATGTTACTATTTCATCGTTGCAACCTAATTTATCACATTGGCAAATTTGAATATCCTTTAATATGCATGTTTTTTTTCTTCACTATAAGTAACGTTATCAATCTTATGGGTGTATTATAAACTTGATAGCGTAATTTTGTGTTGTTGTTATTTTGTTTTTCTTCCCCCACCCCCTTATAATTGGCTATTTATGTTAGATTTAAATATTAAGATATGCTCAAAATCATTTATTCTATCTCTTGATCTAATAATTAGGTTTAAGGTTTCTTGTTCATAAGGTTCAAAAGCATATGGAGAACCAAAATGTCGCATAACTTTAAAACATTACATTTGTACACAAGTAAAATCTTTAATCTTTAGTTCACATATATGCATTGCCATGAGTTTAATTTTGCATTGTTCTTTTTCTTTCAATCACATACATTATTTAGGGTCTGTTTGTTTTAGCTTTTTTCTGGCAGATACAGACACTTTTTCAAACTTTTTGCTAACAAATTATTTATCAAAAAATAGATATAGATAAAAAAAAGTTGACATTTCTCATCAAAAGATCAAATAGAACAAATATAGATAAAATTTAGATGCAAATCGGATATATTTACACATATCATTTTAAAAAAGATACAGATACAGATGAAAAACAGACAATCCAAACAGACCCTTAAGCCTGAAGTTTATCATCATTTACAATATGTGTTGTTTGAGAAGAGCTCAAGAGCTATATGATTAAATGGAGTAGAAGGCTGATGAGGTCGAGAACAGGGCTGTAAGTGAATCGAGATAGCTCACGAGCTACTCGAATTCAACTTGATGAAATTTAAATTCGACTAACTTACAATTGAGTTAAGCTCGAGCTTAAACTCAAGCTTTACAATACTCGACTCGATAAGCTTGTGAACGTACTTGAGCTTTTTATATATTTCAAATAAAATATCATCAAACTTATACTTTTCTTATTCTTAAAGCCTATTTCCATAAATTTGACGTCTTGTTTACTTTCGCGGCGTGTTTACTCGTATTATCACACTCATACTCACACATACACCCACCTATTATCTACAACAAATGCATTATATATACGTATAGTAAATAAAACAAACACACATATATAAAAATATATTATGAGTTATGTATGTGGAAGATAGAACATATATATAACATGTCTAATACGTAGATTTTATATTTATAATCTCTAAATTTTTCATTTATACTTTTTAGACACACACATATATATATAACTTATAACTTATATAATATATAGAACTTATATGTACATATAATTTATATATACATCTTGTATATTTTATTAATATCCAATTTATTTGTCATATATATGACACATATAATGCATAGCATATGTATCTATAACCTTTAGATTGTTTATTTATATTTTTCAAACATTTTTCATTTATAATTCATAATTAATACATATAATTGATATATTATACGACACATGTATATAACACATATATATAACTTAAAAATACATTACATATATATATATAAACTCATGACCTATATATATTATATATATATAGCTTATATAAATAACTTATATATATTGCATAGTGTTTATTCTCTATTAACTAAAGTTTTGATGATAACAAAATACTCAAGAATCTAATAATTTTATTTTGTGTGCATAATTATATTTATATATATATGTATATATTTTAAGGTAGAACCTTCCACAGAACTTTAAAGAATCTTGATGAGCTCAAGATTATATTTATGAGTTACATGCTCTGTTTATCATAAACAAAGTATACATAAGTTTTGAGATAAACTATAATGTTCTCAAAGGATTCTCAAACGAATAAAGGATGTATAGAATGTTTTCCAGAAGGTTACGTTATGGATAAAGTATTTTTCCAGAAACACAGAACTTTTCCAAGAACCTTTACTGGAATTTTTTTTAACAACAAAAGTTACTATTCATCTTCTTCAACAAGGTCTACTACTGTTCAAATGGATTCATAGGAGTACAATAAAGACCTAGCTCCGAGATAATAAGTATATCTGGGTAATATTACTTATTTGTTCCATTAAAGTTGGATTGTATCCAAAGGGCATTTAAACGATTTTTACTTTCTCTCTCTACAAGCGGGAACAATTCTTCAAGGACAAGATCAGATACGATTTTTACAGATTCAGGTTAAGACAAAGGGATTATCGGTATTAATTTATGACAAAAGCAAGATTATCTCTTATCTAATTTCATGGGTCTTGCTTAGCAAATCAAAAGAAGATAAACGTTATCTTCAAAATAAGATAATAGAGGAAGATAACGATGAAGACCGAGATATTAGCAACAGGGAAATTCTAAAGTCTATCTCCAAACAAAACAACGATATGAAGGAATTCAAATGGGATACATCCAGATTTTTATATATCACGTGAATTAAGATGAGTTTATCCATCTATTATAATTACACATTTTTGAATTTAAACTAGGAGAACAAGCAAAAGTTTGATATTATTATCTTTTATTTGTTGGAAGCAATTGGGTGGTTTTCAAATTTTAAAATAAGGATAAGGCATAACAGATTCAAGTCGAGATATTTGGGATGGGATATCTAACTTTCAAAAGAATTCCTAAACGTTAGAAGAAGAGTAATATATGTAAACCCCCAAATTTTTGGAATCGGTTTAGATAAAACCCTAAACCGGAAGTCAAACGGAACCCTAAAGGTCAACAAAACCCTAGTTTATCGCAACCGATTAAGTTTGGCATTGTCGTTTTCTTTGGCCCTAGAAAACGAGGTTGGGATAATGAGATAGAATAGTTCGTAATAACCATAGGTTTTATAAAAATATCAGTTTTGCGAATTTCGAGTGTCCTTCAAACCCGATCGGACACAGTTTTCGAAAAACGTGTCCGGGAGCCTGGAATAGTAAAAATATTCTGAATACATCGTTAGACTCGTAAAAATATAAGTTTTTCAAAAATATCAGTTTCGTAATTTTTCAGTAAGTAAAAATAACAGATATCGCATTATATACGCGTATTTTCTTACTACCGGTACTTTATAGTCATATCTATCTTACATTACACTATTCATTACTATGCTACACTATTCTTTATCTCTACTTTTTCTACACCTATTCTTACACACTCATAACCTATAATCTTTACTTTTTATCTTTCCCACAACTTTATTTCACATCTACCTTACATATTTTATCTTTTATTTTACAAAAAGTCAAAAAAATAAATCACTCACCCTCCCCCCATGCTATGGCCGGTGTCTCCTTGTCCCCTTTCCCCTCATTTTTGTTTCAATTTTTATTTATTTTAATCACACAAAAATCACTCCACATTTTCCTATAAATACCCCCCTCCTCTTTCAATTCTTTCACACATTCACTACCCACAAATTTCTTACCAAAACTATCTCAATTTCTCCTTCAAAACTCTCTCAAATTACCATCCCAAAACTCTCTCAAAATAATTCCACAACAACTTCCACCAAATAACTAAAACCCATAACCATATACTACTATCAAAACCTTCTTTAGGTAACTACCTTCTTTTATTTTCTCCTTCTTCATGTCATGTAACTTTACATGACCATAATGTGAGTTTCCAAAGACTACAAGTTATGGAAGCTATATTATGTTCATGTATTGTTCTTGTTCATGCAAACCCATTTATGTTTATGTTATTACTTTTATTCATATTATTGTTAATATATCTAAGTATTATTATCTATATATATATGTACATATTCTTTAGAGCATATAAGCTCACTTGCAATTTATTTACTTTTATGCAATGCAATTTATTTACTTTCCTTTGCAATTTATTTATTAATTCCTTGCAATTTATTTATTTCTTGTTATTTTAAGACTAGTCTCTAGTCTTAGACTTGTCCTCATCAAGTCAAAACAAGTTTTCTTTCTTTCATTTTATTTTATTTTGGGACTAGTTTTACCTCTTAGTCCCGGAGCCTTGAAAAAGCTAAGACTCCAATACTTAACTTTATTATTCATGTTTTATGTTATTTTGTTTACTATTATTCTCATAAATCATTTCATTTATTTGTTGTCCAAAAATTTCAATTTATAAAAATAATTAAACAAAAGAAGATTTGACACTTAGAAATAAGTTATGAAAAGAAGAAAATCTATGGTTTGGAAAGCAAAAATAAAGTTATCTCTTTTCAAAGTTACAAGAAGAAACTACTAAATTTATATTTAGAAATTACTTTTACTATAAAAGGTTTCTTAAGTCACATATTGTTCCACTTTTTATCAAGGAAATAAATTTTTATGCATGAATGATTTTTAGGATGAAAATTTTAAAATTAAGATTAAGTCGTTCCACAAAAGGAAATTTGTACAAATGAAAAATAGATAGAATAATGGTGGTATTTTTCTAAAAGAAAACTCCAAAATAGTATTAGTATAGAAAACTTAGAAGAAAGAAAATTTATTTTCAAAAAGTTACTTGGATATATATATATATATTCATGAGCCAATATAAAACTTTTTGTAAAATGAAAAGAAACAAAATAGTTATTTCAAGGAGTCTACAAACATGAAAATCTTATTTTCATAAAATAACTCCAAAACCAACATGGTTTTACTTAAGTAAAACAAACGGACAACAAAACACTTGAGCATGAACGAATATGAGTTAAGTAGTCATAAAAAGAGAATTTTTCAACTATATAGATAACTAAGTATTTATCAAACAAATTTTGATTTCATGAACCCAAGTTGTTTTTATTTTGGAAAATCCGTGGTGAATTTTCACCACTGTTTCGGAGCCTATATGGCCCTGTTTGGTGAAAATAATTTTAGAAATGGGTAGATCTTTTCGAGTAGGTAGAAATCGGTATTTATATGCGTGATTCCAAGTTAAAATGACCAAGTTATGGCCATTTTAAGTTGGAACATTTCTTTATGCGAACTTTAACGTTCTTTTGACATTGTTTTGTCAAATTTCATGAAAATCATCAAGGAATACTCATTATGGGTATTTTCTTTGGTTAGGTGACCCCGAGGAAGGATTCCTTTACCCCGAAGATTATTACGATTAAGTGGAGTGTGTGAACGTCTCATCTACCTAGAGGAATAGTCGACATGGCATCGTGAGTTTATTTCCATTAAATGCTATACTTGTTGTGCTTGTAAATTAGTTGCATTAGAATTAGGAAAAGATAAACCGATGTGTATGTAAAATAATGCTTTGAAAGAATTTTGAAGAATATCGAAATCGGAATTGTTTTAAATGTTTGTTTTAGTATAACATTTGATTGGTATGAAATTCTTGATCGCCTTAATTCAAAAATAAATGCTATGACTTTATAAATAAATGAATTCATGCATACCACAAAGTGAGTCACATTGCATTTTGGGTTATTATCCTTGGGTGAGAAGGATAGTAAGCTCATGTCGAAAGCAATCTTGCGGAAGATCCGAAGCGATTGCTTGGCGGCTTAAGGAAAATGCTTGGCGATGATTCGAAAGCAAGGTCAATTCAAGTAGATTCGGAATGCTTGGCGATGAGTGCTCGCGAGCATAAAACTTTTTCATTAAAACTACTTGTTTCGAGGTTAAATATCAAATTACTAAAACTTAGTGTGTTTTGGATCAAGATGGGATCAGTTTTTGACAACCGTGACCTAGTACACCAAGCAACAAAAATATTCTAATAACTCCGTTAGATTCGTAAAAATACAAGGACTTCAAAAATATCAGTTTTATAATTTTCGGTATCTAAAAATATCAGATATAGCTTAACTACGCATATTTTCTTTACTACTGGTATCAATTTGTCTTATCTATTATTCATAGTACTATTCTACACTATTTATTACTATTCACCTATTTCTACTTTTCAATACCTATTCTTACACTCTACCACACCTATTTCTTATTTCTTACTTTTTCCATACATCTTCATTCGCATCATACCTTACAAATTATTACTTTTAATTAACAAAAATACAAAGCAAATATCTCTCTCCCTCTCTTCCCTCTCAAATCTTTTTCATTGTATTTTAATCACACAATTTTCCCTCCTCAAAACTCTATAAATACCACCTCTTCCTCCATTTCTTTCACACAATCTTTTACATTAACAAAACTCTCTCAAAATCACTACTCAAATCTTCTCTCGAAAAGTCTCTTTTCACCTTTCCTATTTCCTACATTTCCACTATCCACATACTATCACAATCTTTCTTTTACTACCTCCCATATTCCTACTTTACATAAAATTCCAACCTATACTTTCTTACCATGTCATATAACTTAACATGATCATGGTATGTGTTTCCTAAACATTTAAGTGTTATGGAAGCAACACTATGTTCATGTTTTGTTCTTGTTCATAAATAAATTTCATTTTATTATTATATTGTTTTATTATTGTTATTTTGTATATGTTATTATTATTGTTCTAATCTAACTTCTATATATTATTAACTATATTTATGTATGGGTATATATAGATATATATTTCTTAAAACATATAAGCTCACTAACATAAACGTTATTTATTTATTTATTTATTATGCTTTGCAATTTATTTATTCCATGCTTTTATATTAACACTAGTTTTTTCTAGTCTTAGACTTGCCCTTATCAAGTTAAAACAATTTTTCTTATTCTTTTGTTTTTCTTTTTGGACTTGCCCATATCTAAGTCTAAAAGCCTTGATTCAAGCTAAAACTTCCAATACTTGATATTTTTTATTTTGCTTATCTCTATATTTTCTATCTCTCTTATTAACTATTTTTGTCATGTTATTTAGATATAAAACTCATGTCATGCATGATCATGTTGAATGTTGTCTTAATAAAAATAAAAGGATCTTTCTTAAATAAAAAAAAATAAGCTCAACTTACTCTAAAAGTATAATGTCATCACTGAGGAAAAGTTTGATTAAAGCTTAGAAACTCTATATCAACAAAATGCTTATCAAAGAATTTAGACAAAGGTTACCATAGATTTTAGTATTGTTAACATACAAGGACTTTTCAAAAGTTAACTAAGAAATTCTTTACTTTTTTATTTTAAACTACCATTAAAGCCTTAATGTTAATAATACTTTGCTATGAGAAATCTTCTTGAAAACTTATTTATAAATTCCTCACTAACATTTTTAATAAGTACAAAGACCAAAATAAGTTTTTTCAAAATAAGTTAAAATTAACTCACCAAGTTAAAAAAAAAAATACTTAGGAAATAAAATTTTTAGATAACTTGGAAATACTAAAATTTTTGAAACTAAATTATCATTTAAGAGATAAGGAAAAATAAACTATATTACATATTTAATGACTCAAAAATCTTTAGTAGTTTTATCAACTTTCATTTTTCAACTAATAAGACAAATTCTTTTATGAAAAATCATTGATTAAGACAACATCATTTAAAATCATGTGTATAATATGAGTTGCATCTGTATTAAAAGGATTTTTCAACTACATATATATTTATATGTTTGCTATGGGATTTTTGGTTGATAAAAAGTTAGAAAAATCATGTTTTAAGGGCTGGGATTTTCGTGTCAATTCTGTACGGTGTCTTTTCAGAACCTAAATAACTTTTTATGATAAAAATAACCTTAAAAATAGATAGATCTTTTCAAGTAGATAGAAAACGTATATAATATGCGAAATTCTGAGTTAAAATAAGCAAGTTATGACGATTTTAAGTTGGAATTTCACCGCATACGAATTTTGTCAAACTTAATAAAATAGAATTTGCAAGTTTAAGTAGAACTTCAAGAAAAATGAGTATTTCTCTTATTTAAGCAATGAAAAGCTCGAGTTTCCCTATCCAGAAGACTACTTCATTTATAAGATTTCTGCTACCATGGCTGAGTGAGTTTAATTTCCTACATTCTTGTACTTATGTTTTTGCTTGTAGATTAGCGGCACTACAATTAGGAAAAGATAAAAGTGTGAAAGTGCATGTGCTTAACGTATATGGTTGAAATTGTGTTAAGCATATCGAGGTAAGAATTGTCAAATAATCATTGTATGATTAGTATTGGAATGATTTGTCAAACTAGTCTATTTGAAATTCAAAGTATTGATGAAAAGTGAAGTTTAGTAAAACTTTTGTTTAATCAAGAATTCCTTTCCATTTTATGGCTTTGTAAAGTGTATGTATGTATTGAAAAATAATTCCTATGTTCTTAAAATTTATAGTGAACTCCTCTAGATTTTTAGAAAAGATTTGTTAAGATAAATTCCTAAGTTTTTATGAAAAAATTACTTCCAACATTTATTTTAGAGAAGAACTTCTATTTTAATAAAACTTTTCCTCCTTTATCTTGTTGAGACAAAATCAATATGTTCATGCATGATCATGAATATGAAATTATAAAATTATGAAAACATAAGAAAGATATAATAATTAATGAAATAAGCAAGTAAAGAAATATGTCAAGTATTGGGAATCTTAGCTTGTTCAAGGTATCCCGGGACTAAGAATGAACTAGTCCAAAAAGGAAATAAGAAAAAGGAAGCAAATATTGTTTTGACTTAATGAGGACAAGTCTAAGACTAAAGACTTGTCTTAAGATAACATGAAATAAATAAATAAATTGTATTATGATAAGTGTTAAAGAACCCATATTTTCTAACTCAATTGATATAATTTTGCATTAATTTTATGTGAAATTCTTAAGAGAAAGATACTGAAGTGTTGAATATTTGTTTTTCAGGGTTTAAATACTCATTTGAAAGATTTATGGATGATTTGAGCAAAAACAAGGAAGGATTTAACAAAGGCTACAAAATGATGATTTTCAAGTGTGCACAACGTTCATGCATGGCCATTCAGATGCTTGTGCAGAGGGAAAAAAGGTGACCAGCAAGTATCTTGATTCATGCCCCAGTAGCTGCACAAGGTAGTGCAAAAGCAAATAACTCAATCCGAGAAGAAAAAGAAGATTTGGAGTTCTGCACAACCCCGTGTACGGCAGTGCAGAAGGCTGTGCAGAACATGAAGATGTCAAAAATCCAATTTTCTCATTGTGCACGGCCCCGAGCACGGCCGTGTAGACCTTCTAAGCACACATGACTTTTCCCTATACTATAAATAGCCGCCTTATTGATTTATTTAGGGATCTTGAGTCGTACATTAGGAACCCTAGGAGAGAAAAGACGCACTTGGAAGAGAAAGATTGCTTGAACATCATAGATTATTACAAGATCATTCAAGGGTTGTATTTCTACATCATGTTTCTATTCTACTTCTCTAGATATTGTGTTTTTCTTGTAAACTCCATGGAGGAGTAGATTCCTAACCCTAACTCTTGTGAAACCTTAAACCCAATATGAATTGAATAGTCTTGATTGATGAGAAGTTTATACCTTTGCATCTATTCATGTATTATAATTGTTTTGTGATTGATTTATGCGCAAAGCTAATTACATGTATGATTCTTATTAGATGAAAGAGGTTTTATCTAGTAAGTTGGATCTTCATGAATAGGAAAATCACATGTTTCATCTGGAGATAGAGAACCTTTGATTTGCTGCAATAAAGATTTGATCTTTGTTTATGAACTAGGATCTTTAATGCAATCTTGCATTGATATTAGTTAGGAAGAGGTTCTATTAATTCATGCAAGATTAGGAATTGATTCACTCGAGGGAGTAATTAGTTTAAAAGGAAGTTCATGCAGTACAAGGTGTGAATGAGTCATTAATCAATCTATCTTTATATGAAAAATTAGGGTTTAGGGTGGAACAAGATGAGGGGTATGTTGCATATCTTGTGATTAATTATAATTCTTGAAAGTTTTCATAAGGATCTTAGGTTTAATTAGATCAGGTAATTAATAGTTGATGATAATACATATCAATTTAAGAATTAGACTAAATAGTGGAGAAAGGGTAACACTAGTAATTGTTTCTTAGATTCCTAAGGATGATACCTGATTTTAATCATATACTATTTCGAAAAGGTATAATTTTCTTTGCTCGATCGTAGGATTAATTCTAGGTTTATAAATTTTAAAGTTTGATACGATCGTTTGAGCGCATCATATTACTTGGAAATAAATAAATAACAATGAGCTCATATGCTCTAAAGATTATATAAGTACATAATTATATCTAGTTACATATATAAGAGATTAACATAAAATCAATAATAATATGAGCAAAAGTAAAATACAGCATAGAAATACATGAATATATTTTCATGAACAAGAACAATACATAAACATAGTGTAGTTTCCATAACATTAAGTTTAGGAAACTCACACCATGGTCATGTAAAGTTACATGACATGATAAGAGAAATTTAAAGAGAATTTTTACCTAAAGTGTTTGTAGAAGAAGATGATGGTTTTGTGGAGAGAATTTTAGAGAGTTTTGGAATAGTAATTGAGAGAGGAATTGGAGAGAGTTTTGAGAGTGAAGTTTGTGAGTAGAAGATGTGTGAATGAAGTGAAAGAGGAGGAGGGTATTTATAGGAAAATGGGGAGTGATTTTTAGTAATTTAATTAAAGAAAAAAATTGAAAATAAATAAGAGGGAGGGGGATGAGATGCGCCGGCCATGTAGGGTGAAGGGGAGAGAGATTTGATTTTTTTTTTGCAATTTTGTATTAAAAGTAATAATATGTAAGATAGATATGATATAAAGTTATGAGAAAGGTAAAAAGTAAAGATAATAGGTTATGATGTTGTAAGAGTAGGTGTTAGAAAAAGTAGAGATAAAAGAATAGTGTAGAACAGTAATGAATAGTATAATGTAAAGTAGATGTGATTAATAAAATACCGATAGTAAGAAAATATACGTATAATTGCAATATCTGTTATTTTTAGCTACCGAAAAATTTCAAAACTGATATTTTTGAAATCCTCGTATTAAATCAATCCTAACGGTGTTATAGGAATATTTTTATTATTTCGGGCTCCCGGACACGTTTTTCGAGAACTGATCTCTTTTGAGTCTGAAGGACACTCGAAATTTGCGAATATGATATTTTTTTATGTTTCCTTAAGTTATAACGAACTATTATCACTAATTAACTCAACTTCGTTTTCCAGGATTAAAGAATACGGGAATGCAAGATCTAAATTCTAGGGTTTGTACTAGACTTTTGTTGACCTTTAGGGTTTTGGTTGACTTTTAATTTTAAGATCAAACTTAAATTTAATCGAAAATTTTAAGGGTTTACAACCTGCCCCCCCTTAAAGACAGTTTTGTCCTAAAAACTTAAAATTCGTACCTAATTCTTCAAAAGATTCGGTTATTTCTTTCGGATCTCCTCTTCGGCTTCTCAAGTAGCCTCTTCTCGTGAATGATTCCTCCATATTATTTGACATATCGGATCTCCTTGTTTCTTAGATTTTGAACCTTCCAATCTAGAATTTGAACCGGGTGTTCTTCATAGGTCAAGTTCTCCATTAATCTTACCGGTTCAAGTTCCACAATCCGATCAGGGTCGGGTACATGCTTTCTTAACACTGAAACATGGAAGACATTATGTACACCCGACAGGTTTGGTGGCAATGCCAAGTGATAAGCCAAATCTCCCACTCGTTCAAGAATCTCAAATGGTCTGATATACCTTGGGCTTAGCTTTCCTTGAGCCCGTACACGATGAATACTCTTTATTGGATTTACCTTTAGATACACATGATTACCAACGTTAAACTCAAGGATTTGGCGTTTTTTATCTGCCCAACTTTTCTGTCTATCCTGGGCCTCTTTCATCCTTTGTTGAATAATCCTGACTTTGTCTGAGGCATCTTAGATGAAATCTGGTCCAATTGTCAACTTTTCCACATCATTCCAAAATAGAGGTGATACGCACCTTCTTCTATACAAAGCTTCATACGGTGGCATCTTAATTGTTGAATGATAGTTGTTCTTGTAAGCAAATTCTACCAAAGGTAAATGTGCTTCCTAGCTTCCCTTGAATTCCATAATACATGCTCTCAACATGTCTTTCAAGGTCTGGATAGTTCACTCTGACTGTCCATCGGGTTGTGGATGATAAGCTGTACTGAAATGTAACTTAGTTCCCATACACTTCTGAAGACTTGTCTAGAATTTTGACACAAATCAGGGATCTCGATCTGATATAATTCCCGCTGGAACTCCATGTAGTCTCACAATCTCTTTTACATATAATCGGGCCAAATTCTCCATCAGGTAGGTCATGTTGATGGGGATGAAGTGTGCTGACTTAGTAAGTCGATCCACTATTACCCATATGGTAGCATATCCAGCTAATGTTCGGGGTAAACCACATATGAAATCTATTGTAATTTGATCCCATTTCCATTCCGATATGGTCAATGGTTTCAAAAGTCCTCCTGGCCTCTGGTGTTCAATCTTTACATGTTGGCATGTAGGACATTTCATTACAAATTTAGCCACATCTCTTTTCATGCCATTCCACCAAAAGTGACTCTTAAGATGTTGGTACATTTTGGTACCATCAGGGTGCATGGTATATCCTGAGTTATTTGCCTCGCTCATAATTTTCTTTTTCATCTCCTCGTCATCTGGCACACATAATCTTCCCTTTATTCGTACTACATCTTTCTCATCTATCTCAAAATCATCATACTTTCCTCCTTGTACCTCACATTTCAATTTTTGTATAACTTCATCATATCGTTGAGATTCCTTGATCCTATCTATCAGAGTTGGTTCCATCACCAAATGGGAAATTTCCATCTCTACATTTCGTCCCAAAAATTCCATGCTTAATCTCTTGAATTCCTTTATAAGTTCTTTTTGGGTTGTAAGCATGGTTGCAACTTCTCCGTAATTCTTCCGACTCAAAGCGTCTGCTATCGCATTCACTCTTCCAGGGCAATAGTTTATCTCGAGATCATAATCCTTGATCAACTCCAACCATCTTCTTTGCCTCATATTCAATTCCTTTTGGTGTAAATGAATACTTAAGGCTCTTATGGTCCGTATATATCTCGCATCTCTGTCCATACAGGTAATGCCTCCAAAGTTTGAGGGCAAAGATAACAGCAGCTAACTCAAGATCATGTGTCAGGTAATTTTGTTCATGCGGCCTCAACTGCTGTGAAGCGTACGCAATTACCTTCCCTTCTTGCATAAGTATGCATCCTAAGCCATTCCTTGATGCATCGCTATGGACGGTATATGGCTTTTCTAGATCTGGTAAGGTTAGAATTGGAGAGGATATTAGTCGTCGCTTCAACTCCTGGAAACTTTATTCTTGCTTCTCATTCCTGATAAACTTCTCATTTTTCTGGGTCAACTGAGTTAGCGGCTTGGCTATTTTCGAGAAATCTTGTATGAACTTTCTATAATAGCTAACTAATCCAAGGAAACTTCTAATCTCAGTTACCATCCTTGGTTGTTTCCATTCCATTATAGCCTTAATCTTTTCGGGATCTACTGATATTCCACTCCTCGAGATAACATGTCCTAGAAAGGATATTTGGTCCAAGCAAAAGTCACACTTGGACAGTTTTGCATATAACTTGTGCTCTCTTAACATCTGTAATGCCATTCTCAGATGTTCTTTATGTTGCTCCCGTGTCTTGGAATAGACCAAAATATCATCAATGAAGACAATCACATACTTATCCAAGAGCGGCTTGTACACTCATTCATCAAGTCCATGAAAGTAGCTGGTGCATTAGTCAATTCAAAGGGCATAACCATGAACTCATAGTGTCCATACCGAGTTCTGAAAGCAGTCTTTGACACATCTTCTAGTTTAATCCTTTGCTGGTGGTATCCCGATCACAAATCAATGCGTGAGAATACACTTGCTCCTTGTAGTTGGTTAAAGAGATCGTCAATTCTTAGCAATGGATACCTATTCTTTATAGTGACCTTATTGAGTTCCTAATAATCATACATAGCCTTATCGATCCATTCTTCTTCTTTACAAATAATATCAAAGCTCTCCAAGGCGAGACACCTGGTCTAATGAATCCTTGGTCAAGCAATTCTTGTAATTTCTTTTTAAGTTCCTTGAGCTAAATAGGTGCCATTCGATATGGTGCCTTGGATATGGGTTCCGTCTTTGGCATCAATTCGATCTTGAAATCAATCTCTTGTTTTGGAGATAACCTAGGCAATTCTTCCGAAAAAACATCGGAGAACTCATTAACGATGGGGATGTCGTCAATGTTAGGCCTTTCCTTCTCATCTTCCGTACTTCCTACATAGTTTTCAACTCCTTCCTTAACTTCTTCAATAATCTCGAACGAACTTAACTCCAATCTTTTAGAAGCCATGGATTCTCCCAAAAACATAGCTTTCTTCCCATCTTGTCCCATGAATTCTACTTTCTTACTTCTGCAATCCACCTTTGCTTCTACTATAGACAACCAACTCATTTCGAGAATCACTTCGTACTTATTGATTTCTACTACTATAAGATTGGTGGTTGCTTAATTGCCTTGTATCACCATGGGGCAATTCCTTATTACTTCTCTGGTAGTCACCACGTTACCCGTAGGGGTTTTTATACGAAAACTTGTTTCTTCTTAAGTCCAATTATATAATTATGATTCCTAGATTCTTAACCATGCTCTGATACCAACTTAAACTGTTACGCCCCAAAGGGTACCCTAAACCTAACAGTCTGCCACAATCAATATTAAAGCTTAAGTATGACAACCTTAGTCATTACCAGAAGCTTCGATATTAAGTGTAAGGCATGCTCTCATAATTTTAGAGGACCGTACATGGAATTATGAAGCTTAAGAAGATATAATAACAAATTGAGAAAAGAGGATTCATAATATTCATTCATTCATAGCAATTGTCTTACAAAAATTAGGGGCATTCCCGCACCAAAAACTATAATTCCATTACAAGAGATGTTCTAAGAAGTTTTCATCTTATCTAACACTAAACTTCATCTAAAGGAATTCCTTAACCAAAATAGATAATACCTGACTGCAGGGTCCACGTGGCCTCAACCATAGATAGGTCAACTGCAAAAGATATTTATAGAAGTATAAGCTAACAGATTTAGTGAGAATTATTTCCATAAGTAAGTTCCTTGCATTGTAAAATTCAAACAAGTTATTTAAGCAATCAAGTGAAATGCAACATACACGTGAGCAAACAAGGCATATAGTTTTCTGGGAACTATATGTTGAATGGATTTACGCCCTTCATTCGAGGTTTAGTGATGTATAATCTAAAAACGAGTAGTTTTAGTTAAGTTATGCTTCTGATCATTACTGTCAAGCATATAAGGTCTTCTCGGGTTGAGCCATGCTTCTGGACTTTCCGCAAAGCATTGGTTTGATTCCATGTCGCCAAGCAATCGCTTACGATCATAACCGCCAAGTATTGCTTTCGACCGTGCTACTATCCTTTCACCCAAGGATAATAACCCCATGCAATGTGACTCACTTCGTGGTATGCATGAATCAATTTATTTAAGATATCATAGCATCATTATTATCAAATTTAAGGTAATCATAGAATTTCATACATATCAAGTGCTATACTAAAACTAATATTTGCTTACAATCAATTCCGGCCTCGATATTCTTAGAATCCTTTTAACAATTTTTCGCATACGTATCAATTTATCTTTTCTTAATTCTAGTGTGACTAAACTACAAGCATAATCAAGTAAAGCACTTTAAGGAAATAAACTCACGATGCCATGTCGACACTTTCTCTAAATGGATGAGTTACTCAAACAATCCACATAGTCAAAATAATCCTCGGGGTATGAGTATTCTTCCTGGGAATCACCTAGTCAAGGAAAATACCAAAAATGAGTATTTCTTGATAACTTTCTTGAGACTTGTCTAAATTATATCATAAGAACGTTAAAGTTCGCATAAAAGATGATTCCAAATTAAAATGGCCATAACTTGATCGTTTTAACTCGGAATTGCGCATATAATATACCATTTTCTATCTATTCGAAAAGATCTATCCATTTCTAAAACTATTTTTATCAAACTAGATCATTTAGGCCTCGAAACAGTGGTGATTAGATTCACCACGAATTTTCCCTTCCCAAAAGCAATTTGTTTCCAACATTAAATCATCCAAATTTTTTTTTGATAAATACTTAGTTATCTATATAGTTGAAAAATTCTTTTTTCATAAGTACATAGCTCATATTTTATCAATGCTCAAGTATTTGTTGTCCATTAAAATTTCTTGAGTAAAACAATTGTTAATTAAAAGTTTAGAAAACTATAGCTTACAAAAAATCCATTTTTATAACTCCTTTTAAAATGAATATTTTGATTATTTTCCAAAGAATTATTTCATGTTTACCGTACTATTATTCTTAAATGACTTTTGGCAAGACTAAATTATTCTTTTCAAACTTTTCAATATTAGGGCCATTTTTCTATTGTTCTCTATACGATTTTTCTTGGACCATTTATTTGAAAGATTTTAATTTGAAAACTCTCATTCCCTTTTTATGGGGTTTTATTTATATTATATTATTATAGAAATCATTTTAATATCAAAATCACCTTCTTTTTGGAAATCAATAGAAATGATTAAAAGCCTTTCAAAACAAAAGTAGCTTTTTAAATTGTAGTGAGTTCTTCCTAAAACTTGGAAAAGAATAAATTTACTTTTAAACCATAGTTTTACATTTCATATAAACCATTCTTAAGTAATAAAATCTCCTTTTTGTCAAAATATTGTTGGAGCTTTAAAGATTTGGACAACAATCTTTATGGGCATGATTATGAGAAATAATAACAAGCAAAGATAACATAACTAATAAATAAAGCCAAGTATTGAGAGTCTTAGCTTCTTCAAGGCTCTCGGGATTAAGAAGTAGACTAGTCTCAAAAAGAAAGAAACAAAATAAAAGAAAGAAAATTGTTTTGACTTGATGAGGATAAGTCTAAGACTAGAGACTAGTCTTAAAACAACATGAAATAAATAAATAAATTGCGAAGAAAGAAATATAAATTACTTTACATGAAAGTAAATAAATTGTAAATGAGCTTATATGCTCTAAAGAATATATATGTAGATACATAATAATACTTAGTTAGATATAATAACAATAATAATATGAACAAGGTAAAGTAACAACATAAATAAATAAATGGATTTTCATGAACAAGAATAATATATGAACATAGTGTAGCTTCCATAACATTTAGTTTTTGGAAACTCACACCATGGTCATATAAAGTTCATGACATGGGAAGAAGAAATTTGTAAAGAAAGTTTACCTAAAGAGGGTTTTTGGAGTATTATGTGTGAATAGGTTTTATGTATGTGGAAGATGGTTTGAGAGTGTATATGGAGATAGTGTTGAGAGGAAAATTTTGGAGAGTTTTGGTAGAGAATTTGTGGGTAGTAATTTTATGAAAGAAGTGAAAGAGGAGGGGGTATTTATAGGAAATGAGGAGTGGATTTTTGTGTGATTTAAATAAAGAAGAAAAAAATAAAAACGAGAGAGAGAGGGATAAGGGGGCATCGGCCTTAACATGAAAGAGGGAGAGGAGAGTTTTTATTTTGTATTTTTGTTGATTAGATGTAATAATAAGTAAAGTAGATGTGAAATAAAGTTATGGGAAAGGAAAAAAGTAAAGATAATAGGTGTATGGTGTTGTAAGAGTAGGTATTAGAAAAAGTAGAGATAAAAGAATAGTATAGAATAATAGTGAATAGTGTAATGTAAAGTAGATATGACTAATAAAGTATCGGTAGTAAGAAAATATGCGTATTATAGTGATTTTAGGTCTAAGGACTAAAACAACACTGTCAATGAGAAATACATATCGCATTGATCCATATTGCATTCTCATATTTGGTCAATCTAATACAATATACTCTTACATGTATTCATGTGCTGAATTGATATCTCGTATCCATGATCAGTAAAACATGATCATCATCCAGCGAACATACTAGTCTTAATTCATTATTATTCTATATAATGAACGACTAAGGATAATTTAGAATAAAGTTATTTCTCACCTTATGGTTTTACTATTAAAGTCACATAATTTAATGACATAAGGAATAACCAATTTATTCAAGGAATAATACTTTATCAAAGCAAAATGGCCAATAACAACTTTGACAAAGAAAATGACATATATATTATAATGATAATAAACATTCAAATGACATAGAATCCATATGGCTTAAAGCACATCACTAGCAATCTCCCACTGCACTAGGCCTGGTTAGATACAGGTCTAACACCTAATGCTCTAGTATGACCATCATACTTTGACTGTGGAAGTGGCTTAGTCAATGGATCAGCTATATTGTCATCTATATGTACTTTACATATCTTAACATGTCCTTTATCGATGATCACTTAAATGAGATGATAACGTCAGAGTATGTGTTTGGATCGCTAGTGTTACCTTGGTTCCTTAGCCTATGCAATGGCCTCCATTGTTATCACAATAGAGGTCTACTGGATCAGAAATGCTAGGAACAACTTTCAAAGAAGTAATGAACTTCTTGATCCAAACTACTTCCTTAGTTGCATCCGATGCTGCTATATACTCTGCCTATGTGGTAGAATCTGCAACTGTATTTAAAACAAAATACATAACCAAATTGCGATTGGAAATCATCTAAATCAGATTGGAAACTGGCATCTGTGTAACCATTTACCACAAGATCAGTTTCCTATCCTCCATAAGTCAAAATGACATCCTTAGTCCTTCTCAAGTACTTTATAATGTTTTTTTACTTCTATCCAGTAACTCTCACCTGGATCTAACAGATACCTACTAGCGATGCTTAAAGCATAAGCAACATTTGGTCGAGTGCATAGCATGGCATACATGATGGAATGATGTGCTGTTTTAGTATTGAATTTTAAAGCATATTTCTAGCAAGCGTACTAGGTCTTCTATTGTAATATAGCATGAATAAAGTGTCGATCCCACGAGGATTTACTAACTACTAGACAATTATCAACTAATACTAATATCTAGGCAATTGATCTTTTAAAGATGATTAAGTTAAACTAACTTATCTAACTAATTATCTATATGAATGCAATGAGCTTTTTAAAGAGAGGGATATGGTGAAAAGTGTGGGAAGGAGCAGAATCCACTTTAAACTATTGCCAATTAACTTGAACTCATGTTATAATGATAATTAGATTCATGAACATCCATAAGAAATTATCAAGATTTAAAAACAAAGTTTGAAAACCTTTTAAACCACAAAACAATTCAATAACTTCCGTTAAATAAATCATTAGTGGAATCAAAATTACAATTATAAATCTCCCGATTCTATAATTGACTAATACTTTATATTAAAATCTCCTAATTCCTTAGTGAGAAATCAACATAAAACATTGCATTAATATTCATGGACAATTTCTAAACTAGATTAAACTACGCCGCTTCCGCAATTGCAATTTAATCTCAATTTATGAATTCATATGAACCCTAATTTCCCTTCCGAGTTACTAGAATTCTTATACACCAAAAACATGATGAATAATCAGAATTCAATATGAATATTTCAAGATTCTAAATATCTTATAACATGGATTTAAAAATCATTTTAGCATGTTTAAAGCTTCATCAACTTCCCACAAAAAGGGTTTAGCTACTCATGGATGATGATTCAACAATCAAATAAGAAATTGCAAATGATTTCATTATGATCAGAATATTCAAGTATATGAATTGCATAAAAAGAATAAGAATAGATATCACCAATTCAAAATACTAAAGCTTCACTTGCAAATCTTGTATGACTTCAAATATCTCTTCAAAAAAATCTCTATGGAATGCTTGTTCTAATCTATTCTAAAGTTACTTGTAATGTGGAATGAATGATTGGAGTATTGGATACTTGGATGCTTCTGAATGTGAGGGGAAGACCCTCTATTTATAGGAAAAATTTTGTGCAAAACATTGAATGAACTTTGCTGTTTCACAATGTACGCCGGCCGTTATGGATCCTACACCGGCGGCTTACAGGCGGCGTATCTTCAAATTGTCCTTTGCGCAGGCAGTGCACTGGCAGCCTTCAATATCAGTTACAATGTAGGCCGCTTCTACGCCGGCGGCTTAGATGTAGATCTAGCCGATGTATGTAGTCAGAAATGAAGCGTTGGGCTGATTTATAACAAACGCCGTTCCAAAGCCGGCGGCTTTAACACCGGCGTAGGCATTCCAACAGATGTGTTGCTTCATTTTCCACCAAGTGTTGGATATCTTCATGTCGCTTCAAATCTATGATGTACACTGCCTCAAGGCCGACGGCTTTCATGCCGGCTTATAATGTAACTCCTTCAAAGCTGGTGATGTTTCAGTTCTAGGCTGCCGGCCTTAATGTACGCTGGCTTCTTCATCTTCTATGCCTGTAGCTTTGAGGCGGCTTTGAATATGGTTTGAACTTGTGCTAGGCAAAGCTGGCAGTGCTGCAACGGCCTTGGGTGTAAGCCGTCTAAAAACCGGTGGCTTTCAATGATGATTTGCCGGCCTTGACTTCAATTTTTCCTCTTTTCAATTCAAATTCTCTTGTTTTGATTTCTTTATTCAAATTAGTCCTGAAACATAAAATTTAATCAAAACAAATATCCATTCTAGCGTCTTTTGATCATCAAGATTTGTATAAAATATGATCTTATCATGGAACCAACAGCAGAAGCATATGAAATCTTACTCATGTGATCACATTCCTCCTTCGAAACAGGATATTGAGTCTTACTCAATTTAATTCCATGTGACATTAGGAGAAATTATCTCTTAGAATTTTCCATACTAAATCTTTTTAGCACCTTGTCAATGTATGCACTTTGACTTAGGCTAATGGTCTTGCTAGATCTATCTCTATAGATCTTGATGCCTAGAATATAGGCAACTTCACCTAAGTCCTTCATTGAGAAACAATTTCCTAACCATGTTTTGACTTTTTGTAATGTAGGAATATCATTTCCAATGAGCAATATGTCGTCTACATAAAGTACTAAGAAAATTACTGCGCTCCCACTGACTCTCTTGTAAACATAAGGTTCATCTTCATTCTTGATGAAATCAAACTCTTTGATTGCTTCATCAAAACAAAGATTCCAACTTCGAGATGCTTGCTTCAATCCATAAATGGACCTTTGAAGCTTACATACCTTATGTGAATTCCCCGGATTAACAAAGCCGTCGGGTTGTGTCATGTACACATCCTTAATGAGGTTTCCATTCAAAAAGGTGTCTTGACATCCATTTGCCATATTTCATAGTCATAATATGCAGCTATGGCAAGGAGAATTCTCATAGACTTAAGCATGACTACAGGTGAAAAGGTTTCATCATAGTCTATACCATGAGTTTATTTAAAACCTTTTGCAACTAGTTATGCTTTGTAGGTATGCACATTGCCATCCATGTCAATTTTCTTCTTAAAAACCCATTTACACCCAATAGTTTTTACACCATCGCGTGGATCAATCAAAGTCCATACTTGATTGTCATACATGGATTGCATTTTTGTAAACCCCGGTATTCTTAGTAGTTCAGTAAACCCCAGGAGTTGAAAAGCGAAACCCTAATCCAGTCCAGTTTAAGTCTAGTGAGAGAAGCTTAGGAACCCTAAATCCGGCTTTCCTTTGGTTTCATAATAAAAGAAGTTTTATAAAGTAAATGAATATGAATTATTGTTTTAAAGTGTATTTTAAACTTTAGAAAGTTTTAAATTCGGGAATTTTTCAATTTTGGGTCTTCACGAGCTCAATTACGGAAAAACGTGCCCCGGGACCACAGACTTAGAAAAATATTCCGAAATATTCATTAGAACTGAAATTTTATCAGGATTTCAAAAATATAAACTTTATAATTTTTCGGACTATGAAAATTACAGTTATAGTCATTTTCATGTATTTTCGTTACAACTGGTAAAGTAGATGTCTTGTCTACTATTCACAAGTACAACCTACACTACACACTACCCATACCCTATTCTTACATCCTTACAACTACTTATTACAATTTTCTTTTCCAAGAAATTTTGTTTCCTAATTAATTAATACAATTATTACATTTTATTACATAAAATACAAAATTTATCAAATTTCAAACTCTCTCTCTCACAACCCCCCACACACCCACCCTACCCCACACCTCCTCCCCCCCCCTTGCTGGCACACCCCCCTCCCATATTCCCTCTAATTTGTTTTATTTTTACTCATTTTATTATAAATAAACCCTAATGCACATGATATATAAACTCATTTTCTACTCTCTCTTCATTTTCACTCTTTCAAAAATTTTTCAAAGGTTAAACTCTCTCCCTCTCCTATCTAAAGTTGCCGTGACACACACACACACATACACACACCTCCACAAGTTTATTTCATCTTCTTTTCTTCTTCAAATCATCCATTAGATGATGATTCCAAGCTTTGTTAGTCCTGAATCTTGTAATGGCAAGACCATTCTTGTGTGTTTTCCACTTTTAATCCCAATGAGCATGTGTAAGGGACATGAAAACACTAATACAAGAATCTCAAGCCATCACAAGAAGTGGATCTAGTGTTTAAAAGAGTTTTTGTTGGAATATCATCTTGTTCATGCATGTAAAGTAGAGATCTAGCATAGGAGGTTATGTTCATGCCATGAAACTCATGATTTATACACTATATATGATAGATCTAGTGTTTAGACATTCATGCCTTCATATACATTGATGTTCATATGGTTATCTTGAGTTTTCATGCATTAATGATCATAAAAGCTTAGACTTGCATGTGTATAGATGTGTTAGATGATAGATCTTCATGTATATGAAGCAAGAAACTTGAAAAAGAAAAGATTTTTGCTAGAAATGTTTTATGAAAATTCGGATGAATTTGGAACCATATTTTAAAAACCACTAAAACCACTTTGAAACTGATATTTTACATGAAAAACGAAGAGTATATGTAATAGGTATCTTTAAGGAATGATTTTTATAAGTTTGAATGAGTTTAAGCATGAGTAATATGTAAAACAAGTAGTGGAGTTAGAATGGAAAATCTTGAGATAGTGATTAGATTGTTAAATTCGTAATTTGGAATAATGCCTACATAAACACATAGTATTCAAGCTTAAATCGAATGTTTTATGAGTTAAATGAAGTCCTTAGACAATAGATATAATAAAGCTTCAAATTTTGGTGCATTAAACAAGTTTTCTCTTAGGAAAAATGCAAGAAAAGAAAATTACCAAAATTCGGATTTTTGTGAAAAGCTTGATCAAAAACATATTTGCCAAGTGAAAAATGTGGATTTTTATGCATAAATAAAGGTCACAGATAGTATAGATGTTAAGGACTCATTTTTATTTAGATAACAAGTAAATTCCAAGAATAAAATCCTAAAAACCCTAAGGAATGCAAAGTAGGAAAGAATAGATTTTTAAAAGTGACCATCATGGAGTTTTATGATAATTAGGAGTTCATGAGAGTTCATCATAAAAAATCATCAAGACCATGCATATATTGAACTCATTACATGACATTCATATTAGGAATTCATTCATATACCATCTATACATGAATCATCAACTAGAAACATTTTTACCAATTGCTAAACAATTTTTTGGAAAGAGGAAAGTTACAGAACAGATCTGATCCCACTGTTCCGTGACCTTAATGTTTTCAAAACTTGAAAATAATATTAGAAATAGATAGATATTTCGAAGTAGATAAAAATTGATATAAAATTTGCTAAATTCCGAGTTAAAATGACCAAGTTATGGCCGTTTTAAGTTGGAACTTCCGCAAATAGCGAGAATTCCGATTTTGTGTAGTTTAGATGCATAGCTTGAATTAGTTTAGTGATAAGATTCTTATTAGGTTGTTCTTATTTGGTAGGTGATCCTGAGCAAGACGATACCCTACCACCCGACTACTACTATTAAGAGACCGGCGTACCATGGCCGAGTGAGTATTACTTCCGCTCTCAATTATTACTGGTGATTGTATTGATAGTGGCATTAGTTGTTTAGGCAAAGATAAAAATGATTATGCATGATGGGGTATATGGGAATTATATACTTGTCTGCTATTGATATGTGAAGTTGAACTTAAGGAATATCGAAACCGGGTGTTAAGCTGCTGCTTGTTTAGCTAGAATTTATATTGATTGTCTGCGAATAATTGTTGGTCACCTAAAAGAATTGGATTAATTTATATTGGACCTCAATTATAATTGGACTCATTCATATCACGACGGGGATGGAGCATTAGCATTTGTTGGTTTTTCGTGACCTATAAAACGAATATGTTGGTTAATCGTGATCCATAAAACGAAATTGTTGGTTAATCGTGATCCATAAAACGAATTATTGTTCAGTACACATATGATTTCCGGTTGGTCATATGTTTGTTGAACTCATTTGCTTGATGCATATCATTTGTTTGAGTAACCACTTGCTTGAATGATTTGTCTTAATTGTGATATGGAAGTTTTCACTCACTAAGCTAGTTAGCTTACACCCCTATAGTTTTTACTTGGTGCAGCATGAATTCATTTGGCTTAGGCCAAGGCAGGCCACAGCTCAGGTACCGGAGCTAGGAGTTTCCCTTAGAAGTTTATTTCGATTTTGTTTAGACTTCCGTTGGAAACTAAAGGACTCTGGATGACTGTAATGGACTTAATATTATTTTGCGGGGGAATGCCCTTAGACTTTGTAAAGTATATATGTGTTTTGGTTTATTATCTATGCTAATGAATGCCACATTAAACTTCTTAACTCCATTGATCGAGTATTCTATTGTCTTAAAGGGACGCTTTACATCTATACAAGACTCCCGAAGGGCTCGGATAGAATTTTAAGAGTCTTATGTAGTATGTGGCGGGCTGTTACGTTTAGGATATCCTATGGGGAGTGACAATTTCGGATTTCATGGCTAATAAACATTTCTTAGAGTCGAGGCCATCATTGCTTCCTGGTATGATGTAGGCTCATCTTGGTCTATAAGCATCACAACGGCGATTGTCAGTAATGAGAAATCCATATCTCTCAGGCTCATGACAAATCCTACCAGCCCTGCATGGGCCTTCAGTTAGTGGTACAAGCTCAGCAATTAATTGTGAGTCTGATTGATCATCTATTATGGGTTCTATGCTAGTTTGTGGTTCTTGAACTTCTTCGAGTTGAATTGTACTCCTACTAGTTCCTTTAGAGACAAATTCTCTTTCTAGAAAATGACCATTACGAGTAGCAAACACTTTGTTCTTAGATTGGTTATGGAAGTAGTATCCTTTTGTCTCTTTAGGATATCCCATAAAGAAGCATTTGTCAGATTTAGCTGCTAGCTTATCGGACACTTGTCGTTTAACATAAGCATCACAACCCCATAGCTTTAGAAAAAACAAACTAGGACGTTTCCAATTCCATAACTTGTATGGTGTTTTTTTTTTAACTGATTTTGATGGAACCCTGTTCAATCTGAATGCAGCAGTTTCTAAGGCATATCCCCAAAAGGATATTGGAAGATCTATCCGACTCATCATTGATCGAACCATATCTAATAAAGTGCGATTTCTCCTTTCAAAAACACCATTCCATTGTGGTGTTCTTGGAGGAGTCAATTGTGAGATTATCCCACAATTCATAAGATGATCAGAAAAACCTTGGCTTAATTATTCACCACCTCAATCTGATCGAAGCATTTTTATATTTTTGCTAAGTTGGTTTTGTACTTCATTTTGAATATTTTTAACTTTTCAAAAGATTTGGATTTATACCTCATTAGGCATACATATCCATACCTACTAAAGTCATCAGTAAAAAATAATGAAGTACAAATAACCTCTTCTAGTAGGTAAACTCAATGGTCCACATACATCTGTATGTATAAGGCCCAACAAGTCAGTAGCTCTCTCACTTTGTCCAGTAAAAGGAGCTCTTGTCATCTTACCCATCAAACAAGATTCGCATGGTTCATATGATTCAAAATCAATATGAATCTAAAACCCATCTTGATGAAGTTTTGATATGCATTTCTCGTTAATGTGTCCCAAACGACAATGCCAGCAGTAAGTCGGAATCAAATTGTTAGATTTGAATCTTTTGGTATTTATATTATAAATGGACTTATTATTAGATTCATCATAGTATAGAACATAGAGACCATTCATTAAATGAGCAAAGCCATAAAAGATGTCTCCCTGATGGATGGTGATTTTGTTATTCTCAATAACAAATTTAAAACCATCCTTGTCTAAACATGAAACTAAAATAATATTACTGCTGATTTACACAAAAGTAAGAGTCACATCCGGTATCAAATACTCATGATGTAGAAGTAGATAAATTGACCTGTATAACATAAATACCTGAAGAAGTAGTCTCACTACACTTCTTTTTTATTTAATTTATTTTATTTTAGATCCTTCAAATATAGTTTGCAATTCCTCTTCTAATGACCTAGTTCATTGCAAAAGAAACAAACCCTTTCCTTTGGTGGTTTAGCCTTAGGTTGGGTTTTAGGTCTCTTAGCTTTGGTCTGACCTTTTACTCTACCCTTACCTTGCCATTAGCTTTTTTTTTTGCTTTTTACCCTGTCCCTTTTGAACCATTTCTTTAAGGTGTACAATCATATCATACGCCTCCATGTCTTCCATTTGCTTTTGAAGCTCTGGATCCATGGTGACAAGCATGATGTAAGTGGCATCCAAAGAGTCGTCTTTATGCTTACCATAAGTATTCCTTTTCAGCTCTTGGAGCATTAGTTAGATTCATAAGGGATTGATTCATCAATTACATATAACTTCCTTTCTTGCTTAATTCTTAAGTTTTGGTGCCAGTCAAGGAAGGTTGTGGTATTCAGTTTTTCCTTTTCGAGAATCAATTGCAGGGTTGTATTGTTTGTTGTCATGATCTATGCACAGAGATATGCAAAGTTGATTATCTTTATATGAGCCATTTTACATACTTCCACTATTTTATCAAATTAATAACCCTCAAATATTAATTTGGAAACCATTTTAAAAACAAAGTTTCTTAATGGAATAAGATCCATATTTCACTAAATATTGAGTCAGCTGTGGCATGACGCTCAAAATTCAGCTATTTAGGTAGGAAATCTTTCCAATTACATCATATGTAACTCTTGTTATGGGATTGGCATCACATGTCCCAGCCTACCAATCCCATTTAATACCATAGGTCCAAAACCATTTTGATAGCCTATTTAAGTATAACCATTACGACATGTGAATATCACCATTATTCACCTTGCCTCACTAAGATAGTCTATTGTACCCTACTTTGGCAGAACCTACAATTGGATGATCGAAGCCTTGACAAGTGTTGAACTATGGAAGGCATTTATATGACTTAATATTACATGAGGGATTTTTGTTTATTTAGTTATTATTATTTTAAAATGATATTTCACACTAATATCATATTTAATGGAAACTAAGCATGTAAGGTTGTAAACATGGTATGACATACATTTACATATATCATTATACATGATATAACATGATTATATAGCATATAAAAACTGTGTCATAGCGTGCACATACAATGACACACACATAATTCACAATATCTCAAAAACGCAATTTATGTTTGTCTATTATTTTATTATGGAAAGGTGCTGCACACCTTGCAGGGGTCAAGGAGATCCCCTTACAGCAGTCCTGCTAGCCAGTTAGCGAGCAAGGGTCAAGGGAACAACATCCCTTGCGAGGACTCAAGGGGAAGTGCTCTTGAAACATAGATGAAATAGAAAATATGGGCAAGGGAAATCCTTTTGAAAAATTAAAATTCCTTTTTCAAAACCCTTTAAAATTGTTTCCAAAACTTTCGTGAAATTCTTTCTTAAAAACCAAAAATTGTTTAACAATTGAATAATTTGTTTTTAAAATAACTCAGATCTATCCAACAATTGAACCATATCATATATGTAAAAGACCCCAATAATTTTATATATTTAAAAAAACGCAGATAAAAAGAAATAAAACATATCACATATGTTTAATGTTGTTTTGGTCATCAAAATAAAACACGTCAAAGCAGATCTAATATGCTGTTTTGGACGTCAAAATAGATCTAATAGATTTTATATGGCAAGGCAGAAAGTGTGGATGCAATTTAGATGCAAACAAATGTGAGGATCGAATCCACATCGCAGGCTCTATTTGAGGTTTTTTTTTTTTTTTTTTTTTTACAGGCAAATTTTTGATACATAAAACATGGTTTTAAATCTGCCAAAAACAAACATAAACAGACCCCCGTATAGAAGCTATATTCATAATACATGTGTGAAAATATTATTATTTTCCAGACACACTCAAATCGTCCAATTCCAGATGTATGCAAATCGTCAGTTTCCAAATTTCCCGAACAGCTCTTTTACAAATTTAGACGCGCGTAAATAGAACTCTTCAGACGTGCGTGAACATGAATGGTAACATGGACAATTGTTAAACAGGCGGGTAATGAAATTGGATCTGATCCAATCAGATGCACGTAAAATTATCCATAACATACAAAGATATACGGATCTCATACGCATAAATTTATTTATTTATTTATTTTTAATGATCATACATATCAACATACATATGAAAAAGAATTTTATTGAAATCGCAAGTGGCTCTGATACCACTGTTGAAAATTTAGGATCAAAACGCAACGGAAATATATTTTATTTTTCATAAAAATACGAATCCTAAATCTCCAATGGCAGATCCATGCGATTCAATCAAGTTACAATGTATAGAATTACCTTTTTTTATGCTTTCACTCAGGGAAATTCGGATCTGAGATGTTTCAAATGCGAACATCCTCTACTGTATCCACATGAATGAATTTCCAATTGGATCTTTGTATGTGTGCTAGCACGTAGGAATAATTCCTAATTTTGGAATCTCTCTCAAAAAGGTTTCTCTCTTTTAGGTTATAGACTTTCTCTGTAATTTCTAATGTGACGGCAAGCGTCTGTAAACCCTAGAGGTGACCATTACCTCCTATTTATAAGATAAAATCATCATGGACAATTTTACCCTTAATCATATTAGGGTTTCATGTTGACCTTATAAATGACAAATTTAATTCGCCAATTAAATATTTATTAATATTAATCCAATTAAGATTAATAAATGCTCAGTTAATTCCCAATATAGTTATCTATAATAACTTATGATCCAATTAATTCATTCTTTGTGTTTGACCATGTAGGTTCACTTAATATTGGCAGTAGCCCTAAAATACCTTTTAGACCTACAAGACATAATTGGTCTCTAACAAGACATTATGCCTACCCAAATTAAGTGAAGATCGGTGATTCGACTTTACCTATTAATAGTCAGTTATTTAATACATTTGTTACATGATATCTTATAATTAAATATAAGGTGTGGATCAATACATTGTTATATTGTTTAATCACATATTTCTTGATTCCAGAGTATGACTGACTTAAACAAATGATATTGACAACTCCTTATCAATTCATTCGAGCATGGCCATGCATTTCTCAGTCTTACTCATCAAGAGGCCTAAAAGATATCTCTGTCAAATTAATGAGAGGACCAAATCCCATCTTAATCACTCAACTTCCTCTACATGATTTATATTATGCCTAATCTCAACTTTTATAATTATCCGGTTAAAGATAACGTTTGATTAAGTCAAAACACAATATTCCTCATGTTGGAATCTATGGTGATTTTAGGTCTAAGGACTAAAACAACACTGTCAATGAGAAATACGTATGGCATTAATTCATATAGTATTCTCATATTTGGTCAATCCAATACAATGTACTCTTACATGTATTCATGTGTTGAATTGATATCTCATATCCATGATCAGTAAAACATGATCATCATCCAGCCAACATACTAGTCTTAATTTATTATTATTCTATATAATGAATGAATAGGGATAATTTAGAATAAAGTTATTTCTCACATTATGGTTTTACTATTAAAGTCACATACTTTAATGACATAAGGAATAACCAATTTATTCAAGGAATAATACTTTATCAAAGTAAAAAGGCCAATAACAACTTTGATAAAGAAAATGACATATATATTATAATGATAATAAATATTCAAATGACATAGAATCCATATGACTTAGGGTACATCACTAGCAGTCACAAGTGGATGGATGTTCTTATATCTTTATTAGACGATCCTTAAATACTTCTTGGGTTATAGCAACACTTCCCGTGGGGGTTTTGATCTTTAAGCTGGGAGTTGTTGTTACTGGTAGCCTAAACTTCTTAGTTAAACATGATATAACAAAAGAATGTGTTGCTTCGGAATCAAAAGAGCAAAAGCATTCTGGCATCCAAATTGTTTTGCTTCTATATACTTGACAGGGGAATTATTACCTTGATTCGCATATCCAATATTTATAAAACTTTAATCTCTTGTATTGCTAAAACAAAAGAATAAAGACGAAGAAGGTTCTAGGCTTACCGGCTCCCAAGTCACAGCTGTAGTCTTCACTGTAGTTCAAAGCAGCCAAGTCTCCTTCCTCTTCATCCATCTCCTCACTTATCCATCGTCCTTCCAGGTTGTAAACTCTGATTCCTGAAGCAGTGGATCCTGACTTGCTTCCACTCCTACTTCCATTTCTATTCCTGGTCCTTATTGTCACGCCCGAAGGGTACCTTAAACATGGCAGTCCGCCATACACAATATTAAAGCCTAGGAATGACCACCTCAGTCACGCGAAGGCTTCCATTCTATGTACAAGGCGTTTAACACATGGAGGAGATACATCGGAGTGATACATTTTATATTGATACAACTTGAGTAACAATGCAAAGGAAATACAATTCACCATACTTCAATTACAAATCATCAAAAGATTTCGCTACACAAAACTATTTCAAAGCAATCCACAAGACCTAGCTAATATCTTCAAGTATTCTTACTTCCTGTCGGAATCCCGAAGTCATATTCGGCTCCAACCATCTCGGTCCCCACGTAGTATTCTTAAGTTAATCTGTTTATTCAAACGTCTATTGGGGTATAAGCTACATTAGCTTAATGAGAGTTCCCATAATTTCGTACCATAACAAGTAAGTTATAAATCATCCATATGCTACGCATGAACAAACACATGAGCATACAAGCATATGACTTTCCGGTAGCCATATGTGAATGGATTTACATCCTCCATTCGGGGTTGGGGTAGTCCATAAGTTATGCAACCATAATTACAATCTTGAGTGGGGTGGTTCATAAGTCATGCAACCATAATCCTGATCTCTTTCTCTTAGTTGTACAACATCTATTGTTTTATGTAGTTGTTTCAAGTGTCTACCCCACTTCCGTTAACTTAAGCGATTTCTCATCCTTAATGTTAACACAGGCCTCCATGCCTAGCTACTATACCTTTTTCCACACCAAGGGTATACTTACTAATGCAATGTAACTCATACATGATATGCATGTACAGTTTATTCATAAAATCGTGGCATGTTAATTATGTAGGTTAAAAGAGATCATAGAGAATTTCAGACAATTCAAGTCTATGCTAGCTCATATAATGATTTTACAAGTCTCGCCTAGATATACTTATCATTCATTTAACCAAGATTAGATCACAACTCATCACCATTTTATCTTTTTCTAATTCTAATGCAACTAGCTACAAGCACAAGCAAGGTAACAAAATAAGAGGAAAACTCACTCGGCCACTAGATCCCTGGTCTCTTAGTAAAAGTAATCCGATGGTAGGGAATCATCGATTTCGGGGTCACCTAAAAAGGAAGAAATACATTAATAAGTATTTCAACTCAAAACTAATCCATTCTATCTCATACGAACTATCAAATTCGTAATTCTCGTCCTATGCGAGAATTCCAACTTAAAATGGCCATAACTTGGTCATTTTAACTTGGAATTTAGCAAATTATATACTGATTTCTATCTACTTTGAAAGATCTATCTAATTTTAATATCATATTTAAGTTTTGAAAACTTTTAAGCTTCAAAAAGATCCGACCAGCTTAGGCCAGTAGCGAAAACAATTTAGAAAATTGATTTTGTGAAAGTTCATGAAGTTTCTATTATCCAAAGCAAGTATACATGCAATATGAACAAGTTACTATCATAAATGATATGTCATGAGATATATATATATATATATATATATATACATTCTTGATGATATTGAAAAAAAGAAATTTTTAGAAAACTATTTTTCTTTGTAGACTTTATGAAAAATCAACTTTGAAAGGCTAGTCTGTATCTTGACAATCCCACTTGTTTTTAGAAAAATTCTTGATAAAATTTATTTATTCTTGTTAAATTAAGCCTTCATTATGTATATTCCTAAGACCTTTGTTTTTTAATAAAAATTCTCATTTTACACTTTTGTAAACATGTTTTTAAATATGGTTCATCCCAAAATCGAATTTTAGAAAATTGTTTCTGTGGTGATTCCTTTAAGTAAACTCATTTGATACTTAGAAAATTAAGGCTCACCATACCTAGTCACTAAGGACTTCATTTCTTTAATAAAACTTTCATTTTGAGTTTGAAAAATAGGGGTTTTCATACCATTACTCAATTATTACGAATTTCTTAAAATGACAAACTACTCAAATTTTCCTACTTTATTTCTACTCCTTGTTCTACATGTTTTTCTTAGCTAACCCCATCTCAACTTATAAAAATATCTACTTGATAATATCTATGAACTATGCTCTTCATTTTTCATATAAAACACAAGTTTTGGAGTCGATAAAAGGGTTTTTAAAGCATGGTCTTGAAACCATCCGAATTTCACAAGGTTAGGATAAAACTCAAATTTTATACTTTGTAATCTCCTCCTATTTTGAGAATCTCTATTAGTACATTTACCATTTACTTATCAAAAACATCTCCTATTGATACCTATTCCATAAATCTTTCATTTTTTAAACAAATCCTTCATTTTTGTGTTGAAAAATGGGTTTTCAAAATTGGTCTTGGTTGAGATCCGAATTTACAAAATTTGTTTTTGGACATATCTTTTGATAAAATCCATCTAAACTTATGAAAATTCATCCCTTACATATCCTATCCTAAGAGCCTTTCATATCTTGAATAAAAACTTCATTTTTGAGTCAGAAAACATGTTTTTATGTTAGGCCTTTATCTAGATTCGAAAATAGAATTTTGTTTTGAAAAATAATCTTTGAAAATCACCTTTGAACCATATAAAATGAAGTCTTGATGATATATACCTATTAAGCCTTCATTATTTCAAGTAAAACTTCTATTTTGACACTTGGAAAGTGGTTTTTAAATATGGGTCTTTCCTAGATACGAATTTCACCATTTTTGTTTAAGTTTAAAACCAAGATCTACACTTACTATGAACATAAATATAAAAGAAATCCATGATAGTAAACTATAAACTCATAGATCTAAACTTTACTCATCAAGATCATTCATTTATGATATCTATTCCCTAAGCCCTTCATTTTAAATGAAAAATACACATTTTGAAGTTGAAAAATAGCTTTTCTAATTATGGTTCTCTTTTTATCGGAATTTTCAAAAATGATTTTTGTTCAAACTAAAATAGATCTTGAGCTTTCTAATATTTTTCTACTATCATCATGCTATTACAAACTATTTAAGAACATAAAACAAAAGCCTAATACATTTGTGAACTTAAAACAACTAGATCTAGTTTACTATACTAATTACAAATGCATGAACGCTATGATGGTTATGTGAATGATGAATGTATGCACAAATCATTAGTAATAACAACATAACTTGAAAATAAAACAAGATAATAGCAAAATAACTTCAAATAACAAGATCTATAACATTATGATGGTAAGAATCTCATGTTTAAGTGTTTCCACATCCCTTGCTTGAAGCTCATGGGGATTTTGTGTGGAATCACACATGAATGAACTTGCCATTACATGTTTTAAGATAATAAAGTATACATGTATTACCTATTGGAAGATTGGAACAAGAAACTTGAAGAGAAAAAAAAAGCGAGTGTGTGTGTATGTGTGTTATGGTTTTGGAGAGAGGGAGGGGAGAGAGTTTTTGCAAAAATTTTCTAAAGTGAGAAAGAAGAAAGAAAGAAAGTGAGAAGAAGTTGGCATAAAGGGGTTTATATAGAGAAATGGATTAGGTTTTGCTTTAATTAAACAAAAGAAAATAAAACAAATTGGAGAGAGGAAAAGAGGGAGAGGGTAGCGCCGGTTTTGGAGGGTGAGAGAGAGAAAATGAGTTGTGTCATGTAAGTTTTAAAATTAAATAAGTAATTTTAAGTAACCAAGTTATATTGGAAAAGTAAATTGTAAGAAAAAATGATGTAATTGTAAGAGTATGATGTAAGGATGTAAGAAATATGTTATGGGTAGTTGTACTTGTGAATAATGTAGAAGAAATCAAAAAGTAGATTAGACATTTAAAGTACCGGTAGTAATGAAAATACGATAAAAAGATTATAACTGTAACTTTTTTAATCCGAAAAATTATATAACTGATATATTTGGAAATTTTATGAAATTATGAGTCTAACGGTACTAATATCATATATATAATATTTCGAGCCCCGGGATGCGCTTTCGAAGTCTGTACACTATCGGGTTCGAAATAGATCGAAAATTCGCTAATCTTATTTTTTAAAGCATTCTAGTATTATTACGAACCAAACTACACCCTTTACTCATATTCCAACTCCTTTGTTTAGGAATACGGAATTGTCGGATCTAAACTACAAGGGTTTCTTGGGAATTTGTTGACTTAGGTTTTCCGGTTGACTTTTCGGTTTAAGGTTTGAACTTGATATTACCTTAAAAATTAGGGGTTTACATGAACTATTATATTCTACTTAGGGTTTCCGGATGATTTTCCGGTTTAGATCTTTGCCAATTTGGAAACTGAGGGTTTCTGTTTATACAACACATTTAATTTGAGAAATTTATTTAAATTTTAGTTTTGTAAGTATTTAATATCTCTTAACGTTTTCGGAATTCTTGAATTGGGTTTTATTTCCGAAGGTTAATCGTTATTAACTTTTTAATAATTTGTTTTTTGGTTCTATATTACCCGATCTTTATAAGTTAGAGTTACGTACAAAATTTGTCATACGTAGTGGTTTTAGATTTGAAGACCGTTAAGTTCTTATTTTATTTTTTTAGGGATTCTCATTTTCTCAAGATTAAAAAATTTCTAGATTCCTTCGTGATTTAAGGCTAGTCGAAGTTCGGTTTTAATTTGGAGTCATTTTTAGAGTTTATTTTGGAATTATTTACTGAAATTTTCCTGGGCTTACACCTATAGGAACAGCTCCTCGGAAGACCTTGTCAAGACATTCCTCCTATGTGGACATTCATTGGCGAACTGCCCTACTTGCTTGCAAACATAGCAAGTATTGTTTGCTTTCTTCGGACATTCCGTCATCTTATGGTTTGCGTCTCCACCAAAGAAGCACTTTCCAAACAACTGAAGGCACTTCTTGGGGTAGTGTGCTCCATTGCACTTCCAGCAATTGATGTTTTTAGGCATGAACCTCCCACTGTTAACTTTGTTCTTATAGTTGTTGGAAAACTTGAATCTCTTTTGTGGGGTTATGGAACTGGATCTACCATAAAAATTTCTCAAAAAATCGGGGCTTTCTTTTCTTATATTCTCTCCTTCCTATTCCTTACTCCTTCTACAATTCGAGCTCTTTCTACCCATTCTCGGTAACTTCTGATGTCAAATTATTCCTTCCTCATTCTCAGGTCTTCGTCCAATCCTCTTAGGAAGACTTGTCTTTTTAACTCCTCGTTATACTTGTAGGAGTCGGAGGCATATTGCAGTAATCTACTAAACTCAGTCTCGTACTATTCGATAGTCCTTCCTTTCTGAGCAATTTGTAAGAAGTCTGTACTATACCTTACTCGTAAGCTCTTCGGGAAATAAGTTTCCAATCTGAACATTTCCCAAGTTATTGGAGTCATTAGCTCTCTTTTCTTTGATTCCCACCATATTCTAGCATTCAAACGAAGCATAAAAGTCCCGTACTTGATTTGCAGGTAATGCGGGACTTCATATGTATCAAAAGACCTTTCGATCTGGGCAAGCCAATGTTCAGCCTCATCTGGCTTATCGTAAGCTCCATGAAAATATCAGTTACTTTAGATAAAATCCGACGACGAGCTCTTGCACGGCCTTAATGGTAGGGGTGGAGGTAACGGTGCATCATGGGAGTGCATGCTCCTTTGCACAGATGCTTTAGTGGACACTTGCTATTGTGGCAAAATTGGTGCAGATGCTGATGATGGTGCTGGTGCGGGCTTCGATACGAGTACAAGTGCAGGCATGTTCTACCTAATCGTTTCTAGCACTTGGGTCAGGTGTCCTAGCATAGCATGCAAGTTTACTTATGGTGCAGCGACTGCTTGTGGGGCAGGCTGTTCTGCTTCAATTTCTAGTTGACTGGAGGCACTTTGCTCCATCCTACATCCTCTTCTACTTCAGCCGTTTCAAATTTTTCTAAGTTAGATTTTATTATTTTGATATCTTAGTTAAATCTTTGATGAAAATTTTTGCGGATATAACGAAAACTTGCTTGCATAAATAGCTACTGAAATAAGAAATAAAATTTAAATCAAAGTAAATTTTAAGATCATAAATAAAACATAAATTCATTAGAAAATTACAGTGGGTGCAAGACCCTTACATGGGAATTGAAATAGCAACAAGGTCAATCACAACAATCACAAACAAAACAACAAAACAACCTTTCGAAAACATAAGGATAGATTAGAATCGTTGTTCTAGTCTTTGATTACAAAATTTAAGCTGAACTAAAAGGGATATACCCAGCTTCCTCCTTCCTTCCTTCATTCTTCGGGCGCATGTCTAGGGTTTCTACTGGATGACCCTGGGTTTCTTTTCCTCATAAATTGTTGAAAATATTTCTTCCTCTTTCTGGGTGCTTCCCTTGACCTTTCATGTATGTTAGCCAGTTCGGCTTCAGCTAGATCTGCCACTATATCATGAATGGTCTTCTAGGTAATCTCTTCTCCAGTTTCCATGCTATCATTCACATTTGTTGTTAGTGGGGTGCCATCCATGTCCATGGTTGAGTTTGCCTCTCGTCTCCTTTGAGCCTGCTGCTCTTCCAAATAGCGGATGATTCTTGCTTCCTCACTATTCCAGGGTTCATCGATTCCATAAGCAATCTTGTTTCCCATTTCTTGTTCTGGTCCTCCTTCTTGGTCTTCATCTGGATCTTCATCGGATTCTTCCTTAGATTCTTCACTTGCTTCTATCATCACCTCTTCCCTTATTACCATTCCATTCCTATTTAAGCGTAGAACTTCATTTCTTTTTAGCTGGATTCCTGTGAAGGTTGGTGGCTCAGTGGATACTTCAGTTGGTGGTCGCAAAACTTCTTGGTAAACTCTATGCTAGTGGAAAGCTTTGCTGAGATCAACTTTCATCCATTGTAAGTGATCCATTAAATCGTCGTGTGCGTACATGAACATTAGTCCAATTGGTGTCCAAGTTCAGAAGTTGGGGAAAGTTCGGTTTCTATCATCCCTAAGGACAAATGTTGCTTCCTTCAACATTGGTCGGTCTTCGGCTATTATGGCGATCCGTTCTACGGCATATATCATTTCTATCTCGGACCGTTTCTTCCCTAAGGGACAGTTGTGAATGGTCTCTACTACTCCTTTCCACTCTATATTCAACATTCCTTTCTTCTAGATCAGAAACATTTCTCGAATGGTCTTAAGTTGTCTAGCCAAAGCAAACTCTTCACACAACACCCTAAGTCTTCGACGGTAATTCTTCAAGTTTTCAAAGGGTTCTTTTCTGAAATTTTTAGCCTGTAGACGGGCCTCATGTAAGGTAATCTATGCAAAAGAGAGAGAAGTCAGAAAACTTATTCTGTTCATTCTATCTTATCTAAGTCTTTCTTATTCCTATTCTAATTTATTTCTTCTTAAGTCCAATTCTATAATTATGATTCCTAGATTCTTAACCATGCTCTGATACCAACTTAAACTGTCATGCCCCAAAGGGTATCCTAAACGTAATAATCCACCACACTTAATATTAAGGCTTAAGTATGACAACCTTAGTCATTACCAGAAGCTTCGATATTAAGCGTAAGGCGTGCTCTCACAACTTTAGAGGACCATACATGGAATTATGAAGCTTAAGGAGATATAATAACAAATTAAGAAAAGATGATTCATAATATTCATTCATTCATAGCAATTGTCTTACAAACCTTAGGGCTATTCTCGCGCCAAAAACTATAATTCCATTACAAGAGATGTTCTAAGAAGTTTTCATCTTACCTAACACTAAACTTCATCTAAAGGAATTCCTTAACCAAAATAGATAATACCTGACTGCAGGGTCCACATGGCCTTAACCATAGATAGGTGAACTGCAAAAGATATCTATAGGGGTATAAGCTAACAAGCTTAGTGAGAATTATTTCCATAAGTAAGTTCCTTGCATTGTAAAATTCAAACAAGTTATTTAATCAATCAAGTGAAATGCAACATACACGTGAGCAAACAAGGCATATAGTTTTCCGGGAACTATATGTTGAATGGATTTACGCCCTCCATTCGGGGTTTGGTGATGTATAATCTCAAAACGAGTAGGTTTAGTTAAGTTATGCTTTTGATCATTACCACCAAGCGTATAAGGTCTTCTCGAGTTGAGCCATACTTCCGGACTTTCTGCCAAGCATTGGTTTGATTCCATGTCACCAAGCAATCGCTTTCGATCATAACCGCCAAGTGTTGCTTTCGACCGTGCTACTATTCTTTTCATCCAAGGATAATAACCCCATGCAATGTGACTCACTTCATGGTATGCATGAATCAATTTATTTAAGATATCATAGCATCATTATTATCAAATTTAAGGTGATCATAGAATTTCATACATATCAAGTGCTATACTAAAACAAACATTTGCTTACAATCAATTCCGGCCTCGATATTCTTAGAATCCTTTCAACAAATTTTCGCATACGTATCAATTTGTCTTTTCTTAATTCTAGTGCGACTAAACTACAAGCACAATCAAATAAAGCACTTTAAGGAAATAAACTCACGATGCCGTATCGACACTTCTTCTAAATGGATGAGTTGCTCAAACAATCCACATAGTCAAAATAATCCTCAGGGTATGAGTATTCTTCCTGGGAATCACCTAGTCAAGGAAAATACCCAAAATGAGTATTTCTTGATAACTTTCTTGAGACTTGTCTAAACTATATCATAAGAACGTTAAAGTTCGCATAAAAGATGATTCCAAATTAAAATGGCCATAACTTGATCGTTTTAACTCGGAATTGCGCATATAATATACCGTTTTCTATCTATTCAAAAAGATCTATTCATTTCTAAAACTATTTTTATCAAGCTAAATCATTTAGGCCCCAAAACATTGGTGAACAGATTCACCACGAATTTTCCCTTCCCAAAAGCAATTTGTTTCCAACATTAAATCATCCAAAAATTTCTTTGATAAATACTTAGTTATCTATGTAGTTGAAAAATTCCTTTTTCATAGATACATAGCTCATATTTTATCCATGCTCAAGTATTTGTTGTCCAATAAAATTTCTTGAGTAAAACAATTGTTAATTAAAAGTTTAGAAAACTATAGTTTACAAGAAATCCATTTTTATAACTCCTTTTAAAATGAATATTTTGATTCTTTTCCAAAGAATTATTTCATGTTTATCTTACTATTATTCTTAAATCACTTTTAGCAAGAATAAATTTCTTCTTTTCGAAATTTTCAATATTAGGTTCATTTTTCCTATTTGTTCTCTATACGATTTTTCTTGGACCATTTGTAAACCCCGGTAATTTTTCACATTAGTACCCAACTTTATAATAGATTGTATAAACTGGGTAATAGATTTAGATTCTGATTGAAGTCTAATAATAGGATAATATTTAGATTTTTGGATAAATGAAAGATTTAGGAATCGAATAAAGAAATTCTTTAACCCTAGTTAATACCGAAAACGGGATCTTATATCTTGAATAACTAATTCAAGATATGATCTAAAATTTAGACCCGAAAATCTAGTATACAAATAGATTTAAATAGAAAATATGAATAAAGATTAAATGATTGTTTTGATCCCGATAGTGATTCAAGGCTAGAATAACGAATAGTAATGAGTTTATATTTAGACTTAAACCCTAATTTCGAGATCCCTAGTTAAATTTAAAAGCTACTAATAAGAATTTATGTTCAGTATCAAAACTAGAGATATAAATATAGTTTAGTGTTAAGACGGAATATACTCAATTTTTATTGAGTAAAATATGTTAATTCTATTATTGATTTTATAGAAATCCAAAAGAATTGATACTTAATCAAGTTTAATGTCGTGTCTCAGGTTTTATAAAGCGAATGGAACGATTTGGCGAAATTAGGCATGAGTTTGTAACAAGCTTCATGGATCAATATCACTTTCAATGGAATGCATAAGTACTCACAATTAGAGCTAGACAAATGGGCTATGGCCCGCGGCCGGCCCGTTTAACCCACTTTAAAAACGGGTTAGGGCCAGCTTTTTTTAGCCCGTTTAAAAGTGGGTTAATTTTACCCAACCCACTTAACCCGCGGGCCAAAGTGGGTTAGCCCGCGGGTTAAGTGGGTTGACCCACCAACCCACTTTTATAAAAATAAAATAAATAATTATAGGATAAATATGTATTAATGAAGGTTATTCTTGAGATTTTTTATACTTGAGATTAAATTTATGTGTTAATTATAACAAAGAATAACAAATTGATGCACATGCACTATAAAATTTTATAAAATATATTATTATTGTTTTAAATGAAATATATTATCTAATAAGTTATTTTAGAAAACTTATTTTTATATAAAAAGTAATTAAAATAATAATGAAATTAATCATTAATATATATAACCTTATAAAACTCTCTTTTTTATTATATATATCTTATTTAATTAGTATATTAACTCACAAAATATGTAAGTGGGTTAAAAGGGTCAAAAAGTGGGCTGGCCCGTTTAACCCACGGGCTAAAGTGGGTTGGGTTAGGGTCAGGCAATTTTGGCCCGTTTTTAAAGTGGGCCAAAATTTTTTGGCCCGTTTAACCCACGGGCCAAAGTGGGTCGGGCCGGGTTGGCCCGTTTAACCCACTTGCCCACCTCTACTCACAATTTCATTCCAAACTTGGGATGATTTGCTATCATTACTATTAGTTTTCTCATGAACTATAGCAATAGCAAACACATTTGGAGGATATATAAGGTTCAAAACTCGTCTAGAACACCCAAAGCTGCCAGCCATAAGAGGAGAACCAATACCAGCCATCTAATTAGAAGAATGGCCGGCACTGGGAGAATCATGGCCGCCGGCCATCACAGTGCACCACTTATTTCGTGATTAATGGCTGCCAGCTTTGTTGCGACATGTCTCCAGCCATCTTTTATGCGAAAAATACTCTTTATATCTGATGTTTATCTCACATATATAAAGAAGTAGGAGAGAGAAAAAGGGGGGATTCATTATTCATTATTGATTGTTCTTGTTCTTTATACTCTCAAGAAACCCTAGCTTTTGTTTTCTTGATCATGAGTAACTAATTACTCAGTCTAGCCAATTCATCAAAGATTGTGAGATCCAATTGATCTATTGAGTTTATTCTGTTTATGAGTATTCATATTTCATCTATTTGAATTGTGACAATTGTTTTGATTGGTCATTACGAATTGGGCCTATTTGTTTGATTGATCAAGCGATTATTGTTATTTAGAACGTCAAATCCGTAATTGTTTGATTGTTCCAATATAAGTAATATAATAACATGATTGGTTGCAGAATAAGTGATTGATTTATGTTATGGTGATTTATGATCTAATTTAAATAGTTCATGCTTTTGATCTATTGATTAGAATTGGTAATCTCTCTAATTATTAATGCTATTGATAGATTAAATCTTAAGAGCTTATTTAGGGTTGTCTAATCAATAAGGGAATAATTAAAGATCGTATATTGATTATCAATACTCTAAGGAGAGATAGATTTTCAGAGCTTGTTGAAAGTCATAACCAATTTATTCATGAATTAGAATGACAATCTTTGCATCAATGATCATCTCTATGAATTGAACCGTGATAATTCTTTGGTTAGAACTTGTTGCCGTTGAATTTACATTAATAAACGTATTTGCTAGTTTTAGAAATAAATTATTCTCTAAATAATTGTTTATACAAACCCCCAATTTTTCTTCTCTTTTTGCTGATTATTGAAATAGAGATAGATTTTCCCTAATCCCTGTGGAGACGAACTTGCTCACTACTATTTTCAAAAATTTTAAGAGTAGGTTATTTAATTTTGTTGGATTCCACACCCACCATTTAGTTTCTGTATTAAGCTCAATACTGCATAAATGATTATTTACGCTTATAACTAGAAAACGATGATCCAAAAATGAACCGTTAAGATTTTAAATACACAACGAAAATATAAACTGATGAATAACTCAAAATCTAAACTTCAAATAAATAATCGGATCACGCTATTGTTCTAAACCGAGTTTTCTTAAGCTATCGGAGCCTGAAACAAAAATTGACCCAATGAGCTTAAGAAATCCAAATCGCGGGAGATAAAATTATACGAATAATTAACTACGTATATATATAACCTAAATTTGTATTATTTGAAAATCTAAGTGTTTTGTATAAATTTATAAGCATATTTTTGTATAAAAACTTCCAAATATTAGCTAATCTATACCTGTATAACTCGTTTAATTAACTCAAAACTTAATTAAATAATAAACTAATATACATATATATATATATATATGTTTGGCTGCTGTTTCGGTGGAGATTATGTTGGAGAAGAGAGAGCCGAATTTGTGCTCAATAATGCATCCAAAATTTCAACAAAAGCAACCCAAGGACAAATCATGGAATGCCACCTCAACCTAACATTTAATGTAGTGAAAATAACAGCCTAAGGAGGATGAAATTGGAGGAAAATTCGGAGGAGCAGCCGCAGCACCATCCTTCTTCTCCCTTATATATATATATATATATATGTAATAAAGGACCTTAATGAAGAACAAACAAAACCTATTCATTCCCAAGTCCCACAGCACGAAATAAACTCCCAATATCAACCAAAACGAATCAAAAACAGAAACAAACAGATCATAAAACACAAACTCGGATCAAAGGAAAAATAAAGCTAAAACCCTAAAAAAAAAAGAGCTCAAAGGTAAGTTGACATGATTCAAAGGATTTTCGTTCAAATATATGAATTGTAACTGACTTATAATTATCTTAGGAACTTATTAAACACAAACACAAGCTTTAAATTGCATTCAACAAGCTCCAACAAGGTAATAATCTCAAACCCTAGCTTTAAGTTCCAAGAATCGAAATCTATATATTTATGTTTTTAAACGTGTTAAAAGTTGTTATATATCCTTATATATGATATATAAACACTTAGAAGTAGTTTAAGTAAGTTTTTAACGTATAAAAATCAAAGAAAAAGAATCGAACTGAGGAAGAAGATGATGAACAGTGCAACGTTGCCTCAAGGCCGGCAGTGTAAACGCTGTACGCCGGCGGCTTACATGGATAGGCCGGCGGCTTATAGGTGGCTTACACTCAAACAGAAGCTATGTAAAATAATTTTCGCGTAAAACATGAACGTAAGCCAGCTTTCTGGAGATCTACGCCGGCGGCGTAGGGCCGGCGTACATTGAAAGCTGGCAGCTTTCAACACCGGTGCCTTCGATATGAAATTTTTTTCTTCAAAATGATTTACACCGGCACCTGGAGATATAGGCCGGCGGCCTTGAGCCAGCTTACAGTTAAAATTTCTCCAACGAAAGTTTTTCTGACCTAAACCGAATTTATATATATATATATAATATATCTACTAAGTATGTATAAATGTATGTTATACAAATATGTATTAGATAGTGACTATAATACAAGTATTTAAGTCTATTTAGAATTAATATCTATTAACTTTTGAAACTCTAGAATTAAGAGAATATTTAGTATTAATTAAAGTTGGTATTAGTCAAATATTTGTTTTAAACAAATAAAATAGATAAGAATGGAAATTGAAATAAGTTAATTTCTTGAGCAATGTGACTTCTAAAAATAACCAAACAATTACGTAAGATCAAATAGGAGAAACACGACGATATTAAGTATTAATATCGAGTCTAGGACACTAATCACATATAGGGATTTAGCTAGATGGTATTGATGAATACTTTGTTTTAAATAGGTGAATTTGACTCATTAGAAGACCTACCAGCGGATTACTACGACTGAGTCGGTATGAGCAGGTGAGTAATTCAGTCATATTGTACTAGTTGTGATTGTAAATAGTCGAATATGTAATGCAAAATAATCAAATGAATGTTTGTTGAAAGTATGATATGATCTGATTGTATGATTGCTAAAATATCTTTATACAAGTGATAACGCAATGGTTGGTGTTGTGTAGTAGTATAATGATGATTGTGTGTAATGTATGGTCACCCCGAAATTGGTTAAGAATTATGGACTTAACAAAATAATATGAACATGCATTGCACGAATTGCATTATTGCATATATGGTTGTGACAGCCTGCTACGTATTAATATTTCGGATCTCTGTTTTTGCTTGGTTGATCCAATGTGTGAGTCTTCCAAGGTTCTCTTTAGTCTGGCGATCCTATGAGGAACTAAAAGGCACCGAAGAACGTCGCCCGTAGAATCGCTTTGAAATGATTAATACTTAGGGAGTTTCTAAAGGGATTGCAGGAGATGGTTTATTCAATCAACTATATTCAAAGTGATAACATTAAAACGAGAAATCGTTGATTCTCTTGTGTACTTAGTCTCTCCTAGGCAGGTGGGTCATTGAGTGCTGGTTCTTCAACCCATTAAAAAGAGGGCGTAAATCTTTTTCCTGTTTGGATTCTAGATCATCCAAACTTGTATATATACATATGGTTGAGTGCTTGCATTGCACATGATTTGTTAAGGACTTGTGTGATGTATGGTATGTCTGGTTATTCACTGAGCTGTGGTTTCATTCATACTCCTACAGTCTTTTCAGGTTCACTTTACGACCCTGGTTAGTTACATCCAGGAATATGGCTCCGATAAGAGCTTTGAAGCTAGAAGTCTACAGATCTATTTTAGTTTGATGGTTATATACTATTAGAGTAGATTATTTAGTTGTATACTTCAAAGGAGATATATGGTTTGTAATAGTTTGTAATGGTTATTCACTAAATCATTTCTCTCATATATTTGTTATTTCTTATCAAGTAACTTAAAAGATCCTGTTGTTTTGAAAACCTGTCATTCTCTAAAGGTAATCTAGTGATAATATTCAAGTGTAACTTGTTTATTACTACTAGGGTACCCTCGGGGCGTGACACCATTTATTTGAAAGATTTTAATTTGAAAACTCTAATTCCCTTTTTATGGGGTTTTATTTATATTATGTTATTATAAAAATCATTTTAGTATCAAAACCACCTTCTTTTTAGAAATCAATAGAAATGATTAAAAGCCTTTCAAAACAAAAGTAGCTTTTAAAATTGTAGTGAGTTCTTCCTAAAACTTGGAAAAGAATAAATTTACTTTTAAACCATAGATTTTACATTTCATATAAATCATTCTTAAGTGATAAAATCTCCTTTTTGTCAAAATATTATTGGAGCTTTAAAGATTTGGACAACAATCTTTATGGGCATGATTATGAGAAATAATAACAAGCAAATATAACATAACTAATAAATAAAGACAAGTATTGGGAGTTTTAGCTTCTTCAAGGCTCCCGAGATTAAGAAGTAGACTAGTCCCAAAAAGAAAGAAACAAAATAAAAGAAAGAAAATTGTTTTGACTTGATGAGGACAAGTCTAAGACTAGAGACTAGTCTTAAAATAACATGAAATAAATAAATAAAATGCAAAGAAAGAATTAAATAAATTACTTTACATGAAAGTAAATAAATTGTAAATGAGCTTATATGCTCTAAAGAATATATATATATATATATATATGTAGATACATAATAATACTTAGTTAGATATAATAACAATAATAATATGAACAAGGTAAAGTAACAACATAAATAAATAAATAGATTTTCATGAACAAGAACAATACATGAATATAGTGTAGCTTCCATAACATTTAGTTTTTGGAAACTCACACTATGGTCATGTAAAGTTACATGTGTAAGCCCCGGAAAATTTCAATAAATAATTTCAAGATGAACTTTGAAAATAAACCCTAAAAATCACTCCAAATTAAAACCGAATTTCAACTAGTCTTAAATCGCGAACGAATTCAAAAAATTTCCGAATCTTGGGAAAAATAAGAATTCTCAAAAACAAAGTAAGAACTCAACATATTATAATTCCAAAACCACTACGTATGACAAATTCCATACGTGACTCCGATTTATAAAATCGGGTAATATAGATCCCAAAAAGAATTATTAAAAAGTAAATAAATATTAACTTTAGGAAATGAAACTCAATTCAAAAATTCCGAAAACATTAAAAGATATTAAATACTTACAAAAATAAAATTTAAAATAAATTTCTCAAATTAAATATGTTGCATAAACATAAATATCAGTTTCCAAATTGGCAAAGGCCTAAACCGAAAAATCACCCGGAAACCCTAACCGAAATACAATAGTGTAAGTCCGGCAATCTAGCCCCTAACCCTAGAGGCCGAGATGTAGTTTAAATATGTAGAATAGCTCATAGTAATATGAGTTTGTTTAAAAATATCATATTGGTAAATTTTTGACCTATTTCGAAACCATTCGAGTACAGACTTCGAAAAGCGTGTCCCGGGGCTCAAGATATAAAAATATACCAATAGTGCCGTTAGACTCGTAATTTCATAAGATTTCTAAATATATCAGTTATATAATTTTTCGGGTTATAAAAGTTACAGTTATAACATTTTTATCGTAATTTCATTATTACCGGTAATTGATTAGTCATTTGCATTATTCATTTTTATTTTATTACAAAATTTTATTATTCTTATAAAGTCTTATATTTTTAGATAAATATTTTATATGTTATAGAAAATTTTGTTTTTCTAAAATTTAGTTCGTTTCGGATCTTTACGGGATCAGATTCTGTTTGAGACCCGATACAAAATATAAAATAAAATAATTTAATAATTGAAAAATATTTTTATTTTCATAAAATAATTTTTTAGAATTTTTTGGGTTATAAAAATATTATTTATAGCCCATATTCGCGTATTTTGATCATACCGGTAACATATTTGTTAAAATACTAAAATAATTCAAATAATTATTTAATTTTAATTATGAAAAATCTGCTACAATTATTTGGAATAAATTTTCCAATTTTATTTTTTATTTTATTAATAAAGTACTTTTACAACCCATACCTTCAAGTACACCTTACACATATCACTTCATTTTCACTTCAATCTTTCTACACATTATCCCACAATTGATGGCAGATTTTTGACCCTATTTATGGCTGCCATTGTCCTTTATTTACTCATATTTTGACCAATTTAATTATATTCCACTCCTTCTTAAAGAAGCTACACACACCATTTATTACACAATTCAATTTTTAGTCAAAAAATTCAAACAAACCCTCTCTCTCCTCACTCAAATTCACGTGGACAGCATCCAATTTCTGCCCTTGTTTTATTTTTTTTCTTTTTCATTTAATACCCTCCTCTCTCTCCATTTAATGCCTTTCATTTATTCATTTTCATTCATTTGAAACCCTATCTCTTTTACTCCTTCTTTTCCTCTCTTTTTCCTCTCTTTCTTTCTTCTTTCTCTCTTGTTCTTGCAAGGAACCTTGCTGCCCCTATATTTTTTTGGAGCTCCCACACATATTTCTTGAAGATTTCTTAAGCAAACCTTCTTCTTAAGCTTCCATAGGTGGTATAGGTAAAATGTAATGAAGGTTTCATGCATCAAATGAACTTCCATAAGCTTAAAAGCTTAGGATGATGATGCCAAAAATGAAATCTTTCTCTTCTCACTTTTATTATCTTGTATTACAATTATTTTCTTGTTTAAAGTTGATATATATGGTAGATCTAACTTTTTATAGCTTTGATTTTTGTTTATGCCATAGATCTTGCTATTTAAGTTATTATTCTTGTTATTACTTATGATTTATGCATATATTTCTCATTCACATGTGTTCATGCTTTCAAAACTAGTTTAGGCTAGATCTAGTTGTTTTAGGTTCATACATGCATTAGACTTATGTTTTATGATCATGAACAACTTGTAATAGCATGATGATGGTAGGAAAGTTGTAGGAAACTCAAGATCTATTTTATTTTCAACAAAAACAACTTTTGAAAATTCGGATGAAAATGGAACCATATTTAGAAAAGTGGGTTTTCAACTTCAAAATGTATATTTTTCATTTAAAATGAAGGGCTTAGGGTATAGACAACATAAATGAATGATTTTGATAAGTAAAGTTTAGATCTATGTTCATATTATGTGTAGATCTTAGATTTGAACTTGAACAAAAGTAGTGAAATTCGTATTTTGGCAAGACTCATATTTAAAAACCACTTTCCAAGTGTCAAAATGTAATTTTTACTTAAGAAAATGAAGGCTTAATATATGAATATCATCAAGACTTCTTTTTACAAGAATCTAATGTGATTTTCAAAAGTTATTTTCAAAACAAAAATGTTATTTTCGGATTTTGGCCAAGGCATATTTTAAAAACATGTTTTCCAACTCAAAAATGAAGTTTTTATCTAAGAAATGAAAGGCTCATAAGATATGATATGTAAGGAATGGATTTTCATAAGCTTAGATAGATTTTATCAAAAGATATGACCAAAAATAAATTTTCTAAATTCGGATCCCAACCAAGACCAATTTTTAAAACCCATTTATCAACTCCAAAACTCATGTTTTATGTGAAAAATGAAGAGTATAGGTAATAGATATCATTAAGCAATGATTTTTACAAGTTAAAATGAGTTTAGGCATGAGTAATGTATAAACAAGAAATGGAATTAAAATGGAAAAATTTGAGTTAGTGATCAAATTGTCAAATTCGTAATTTGAGATGATGCATATGTAATCACTTAGTAATTGAGCTCAAATTGCAAGTTTTATGTGTTAAATGAAGTCCTTAGGTAATTGATATAGTAAAGCCTTAAATTTTAATGCTTTAAACAAGTTTTTCCCAAAGGAATCACTCAAAAACCAATTTTTACCAAATTCGGATTTTTGAGTAAATCATATTGGAAAACATATTTACAAAGTGTAAAATGGAAATTTTTATGTAGAAATGAAGGTCATAAGTAATATATATAATGAAGACTCAATTTTAACAAAAATAATTATATTTTCTTAAGTAATAAATCCAAAACAAATGGAAATAATCAAAGTTAGAAAACTAGATTTTTCAAAAAGTAGTTATAGTTGAAGTCTTGCAAAATAAGGAGTTCCAAATTTTCTTTTACCAAAAATCATCAAGATCATGCATACATGAAACTAAATTCATGCCATTCATGTTAGGAAATCACTCATATTGCATGTATAGCTAATTTATATAGTAGGAACATTACAACCATTTACAAAGCTATTTTCGGAAATCGAAATTGTTGCTGCCCTAATCTGATCCGACCTTTTCGAAGCTTCAAAGTTTTCAAAACTTGAAAATAATATTAGAAATAGATAGATCTTTCGAAGTAGATAGAAATCGATATATAATTTACGAGATTCCGAGTTAAAATGACCAAGTTATGGCCGTTTTAAGTTGGAATTTCCGCTTATGACGTGAATTGCAAATTTGATAGTTTGAATGAGATAGTTTGGATTAGTTAAGTGATGAAATACTTATTAGAGTATTTCTTCCTTTTTAGGAGATCCCGAGATCGATGATTCCCTACCACCGGATTATTATTACTAGAAGACCGGTGATCCAATAGCCGAGTGAGTTTTCTCCTTGTTTTGTTACCTTGATTGTGATTGTAGTTAGTTGCATTAGAATTATAGAAACAAGATAAAAATCGATATGAATGGGGATGGGATATATGACGATATTGTGATGAATGTGTGCCAAAGAATACTAAAGCATATCGAAACCACGATTTGATTGGATAACTGCACGTTCATATTATTTTGTTATAGTGTGATATGGTTGGTCACTCTAAAGAATGTATAAATATTTTTGACCTAAGCAAAAATTAAATTGGTCATGCATCGCATGGACATATTGCATTTGGTAGCATGCTACTCCTACGCAGGTCGATCGGTATGGTCCGGATGACTCGTTTGGATAACGAACCCGGTGCCAGAGCTCATTCAGGTACTAAGGCGCATGTGGATGCATTCTTGGATGAGCCTAGCCGAGTCGAGTGCTAAGAGCCGAGGGCTTGGGGACTAGATGCGGTCGTGTAGACTCAATACCATCCTAACCCAAGATACGGAGGGCGTAAATCCGTTCTGTGTGTGGTTCCGGATACCCATGCATAATTGCTTGCTCACGTGTTTGTTCATGCATAGCATATGACTGTTTTAACTTGTTTGTTATGGTACGGAACTAAGGGAATTCTCACTAAGCTAGTGTAGCTTATACCCCAATAGTTGTTTAAATGAACAGGTTATCCAAGAATGCAAGTGGGGACCGAATTGGTTGGAGCCGGAATGACTTGGGATTTCGGCAAAGAATACGAATGTTTGAAGTTATCAGCTAGTTTTATGATTTGTCTTGTAATAGTTTATGTAGGGAAGTCTGTGGATGAATGTAATTGGAGTTAATGATTTGTATTTTGAAGTGTAGTGATTTGTATCTGAAGTATAGCAAATTTGTATTTCCTTTACATTGTTACTCAATTGTATCAACATAAAATGTATCATTCCGATGTGTCTCCTTTATGTGTTAGACACCTTGTACATAGTATGAAGCCTTCGCGTGACTGAGGTGGTCATTCTTAGGCTTTAATATTGTGTACGGCGGACTGCCATGTTTAGGGTACCTTTCGGGGCGTGACAACATGACATGGGAAGAAGAAATTTGTAAAGTAAGTTTACCTAAAGAGCGTTTTTGGAGTATTATGTGTGAATGGATTTTATATATGTCGAAGATAGTTTGAGAGTGTTTTTGAGAGAGTTTTGCGAGTGTAGATGGAGAGAGTGTTGAGAGGAAAATTTTGGAGAGTTTTGATAGAAAAATTGTGGCTAGTAATTGTGTGAAAGAAATGAAAGAGGAGGGGGTATTTATAGAAAATAAGGAGTGAATTTTTGTGTGATTTAAATAAAAAAGAAAAAAATAAAAACAAGAGAGAGAGGGATAAGGGGGTGTCGGCCTTAACATGAGTAGAGCTGGGCAAGTAGGTTAAATGGGCTAACCCGGCCCGGCCCATGCGGGCTGGTAGGTTAAACGGGCCAACAAATTTTAACCCACTTTAATAAACGGGCCAAAATTTATAACCCTAACCCAACCCACATGGGCTGGTGGGTTAAACGGGCCAGCCCACTAACTTGACTCATTTAAAATTTAACAAAAGAACAATATTATACTAATAGTCTTATAATTTAACGTCATCTCTCATGATTTTTCACAACAATAATTGTGCAAGAGTTTTTGGTGTTCTTAATGTTTCTTAAATTTCGCCATTTTTAATTTCAACACAGTAATTTTACGGTTACATAGTTTTTTTTTCCCAATATTATAAAATCCAAATTACATATAGCAATAAATTCACCCAGGACAATGAAAATGATAATTTTCTACTCTCCTTTCTCCTCACATCTTTAACGCATGCAATATTAGATAATTGGTTTTCGTTTTCATTTTACGTTTGATCAACTCCAGCAATAACAAACTAGTCAATTTTGTTAATAATTTTATGGCCTAATAGCATTTTCTTTGCTCTTTTATACGGAGGATCCCTTGTTCTATTTTCTTTTCCTGTCGTAACGAGAAAAAAAAAAGTTGATTTTTATATTTGGATGTTGACATAGCGGCGAGGTCATCTTCTAACTTCCATTTTTCAACATTGGCTTTCCACTTGCTTGTTTATAATTTATGTTTTGGCTATGATATTTCGGTCAATTTACAAGGTATTTCTTTTCCAATTTGCATTTTCCACTTTCTGTTTTGTTGTCTATCACACTTGCTTTTAAGTTATTGGATAATTTTTTTCTCTCATTAGGTACAGACCACAGTCCACTGTACTCTCTAGGTTTCAACTTTCAAATTTAAGTTTAAACCTATTTTAATCTAAAAAAAAAAAAATTGGGCCAACCCGACCCGTTGCGGGTTAACCCGCTTTAACCCGTGGGTTAAACGGGTTGAAAAAAATCAACCCTAACCCATTTGAAAAGTGGGTTAAATGGGCCAATCCACGGGTTATGGCCCATTGTCCAGCTCTAAACATGAGAGAGGGAGAGGAGAGTTTTTATTTTGTATTTTTGTTGATTAAATGTAATAATAAGTAAAGTAGATATGAAATAAAGTTATGGGAAAGATAAAAAGTAAAGATAATAGGTATATGATGGTATAAGAGTAGGTGTTAGAAAAAGTAGAGATAAAAAAATAGTGTAGAATAGTAGTGAATAGTGTAATGTAAAGTAAATATGACTAATAAAGTATCGGTAGTAAGAAAATACGCGTATAATTGCAATATCTGTTATTTTTACTTACCAAAAAATTTTAAAACTGATATTTTTGAAAACCTTATATTTTTATGAGTCTAACGGTATATTCGAAATATTTTTACAATTCCAAGTCTCGGGATACATTTTTCGAGAACTGTATCCAATTAGGTTTAAAACGATTTGCGGTTTTACGAATATGATCTTTTTAAGCTTCTTATGTTATTACAAACTATTCTACATACTAAACTCTCACTTACTTTCTTAGGGTTACGAACACGGGATTGTCGGACTTAAACTATTACGTCTAACTAGGGTTTTGTTGACTTTAGGGTTTCCGATTGACCTTCCGATTAGGGTTTTAAGCTAAATCGATGACCAAACTTTTGGGGTTTACAGCTTGAGCTGGTGTCGGTGGTAGCATGTTCATCTGTTGTTATTGAAATAACACATTAAGAAGCTATGCTAATTGGCCAAGCATGGCTTGGAGATCGCCTTGCGGATTCAGGGGCGGAGCTACAGGGGGCATTTCTTGTTGGTTAACTTCCTTAGGCGGATTATTCGATGCCTGCCTTACCCTCGGTCATGCTCTTCTAGGTTGGTTGTTTTAAATTTGTTTACGTAAATACTAGATTATTAAGTCTTTTACATACTAAGTTATGGAAATTGTGGAAATTTTCAATGAAATAAACATGTGAAGAAAAATATCATATAAAAGAAATTGAAGCAATTAAATCAAGAAAGAAAATTTATTCAAACCAAAATACTTCATCAAATTAAGAGCATTCAAGGGCATGAAACCCGTACATGGAAGAAATCAAAGCTTACAAAAGAAATTCAAAACACAACAACATTGAACACCTTTTCGAAAATGTAAATTAAACTTATCCTAGGTCGATTCGGTAACAAAATTTTCGTTGGACTCATGGGATTGCTTAGGTGGATCCTTCCTTCTTTCCTTCTCCGGTCATCCTTCATGGTATGGGGGTCATGTCATGGTGGCTAGGGCTAGGAGTCATTCTTGGTCTTTTTGCTACAAATTGCCTTAGGTAGCTTCGAATTGTCATCCTTTTTCCTTTGTGGGAGGGTCGATTCCTATATGTACTTGGCTCTCCTTGATCAGACCCTATTCATGGTGCCTGCTTCTCATCTTACACTTCCATTACTTCATCCTCGGTTAGGTCTCTTATTAGGGGAGTGTGAGATCAGCTTCTGTTTGGAATGTTCCCATCTGGGGTTGGTTCGACAGGCCAACCAAAATCTTGATTGACTTCCTGGTGGTAGGAAACATCCTTGTCCCATCCGTGATTTGCTGACGGCTCTATCACACCCCGCCCCCTTAGGCGACGGCGATGCGATGCCAGGGCAGACAAACCCACCACTGGCCCCCTAGTGATAATGGCCGACACCACCATTGCATCATGGTGACTCCAACCAACGCATGCCCCAAAGGGTACCACGGACACTATAGGTATTGTTACCCTTAAGCAGAGTTGAATCCAGTCTGTAGACTCTAAGATTCGAACCCCAGACCTAAGGCTTTTGCCTGCCCCAAAGGCAGCACCTTTCACCAATTGAGCTGGTTTGTCTGCCCTGGCATCCCATCGCCGTCGCCTACGGGGGCGGGGCGTGACATAAAAAGGCGCCTTTTTATGTCACGCCCCGCCCCCGCAGGCGACGGCAACGTGATGCCAGGGCAGACAACCACCGCTGGCCCCCTAGTGATAATGGCCGACATCCACCCTCAGGTGAGACCCCAACCAACGCATGCCCCGCAGGGTACTACGGGCACTATAGGTATTGTTACCCTCAGGATGGATTGATCCCAGTCTGCAGCCTCTGGGGATCGAACCCATGACCTGAGGCTTTTGCCTGCTCCAAAGGCAGCACCTTTCACCAATTGAGCTGCAGCTCAACTGGTGAAAGGTGTTGCCTTTGGGGCAGGCAAAAGCCTTAGGTCAGGGGTTCGAATCCTAGAGTCTGCAGACTGGGTTTAACTCTGCCTAAGGGTAACAATACCTATAGTGCCCGTGGTACCCGTTGGGGTATGCGTTGGTTGGGGTCACCATGATGCAATGGTGGTGCCGGCCATTACCACTAGGGGGCCAGCGGTGGTTGTCTGCCCTGGCATCACGTTGCCGTCGCCTGCGGGGGCGGGGCGTGACAGGCTCTCTATGTTCCGTTCCTTGATTCATATCGTTCCCCCATTCGACTTGTTCATGCATTCCTCCCTCTTGTGATGGTGGTGGAGGTGGTTCATAAGGTTGTGGCCACAAATTCCGATAAACTCCGTACCAAAAGAAGTAAGACTCTCCATCTTCTCGTCCCTAATCGGTATGATGTGCTAGTTCGTCGTGGGCATAGATGTATAACGGGCCTATGAAATTCCAAGTTCAAAAATCGGGAAAAACTGGACGTCCATCATTTCAAAAAATGAATGTAGCTTCTTGCAGCATAGGGGTATGGTTGTAGTGGTACATGAGCCATTCCATTCCATAAATAACTTCCATGTTGGTCCAATTGGTGCGTCTTATGGCATCATATCTTAACCCATCTATCACATGATCCCACATAGAGTCACGGAGTCCTCTCCTCCACATGTTATACATTTCTCGAGTGGACTTAGGTCGTCCTACTAGGGCAAACTCCTTACTTTCAATCGGTAGTCTACAAGAGTCTCGTCACTTCTCAAGTTCAAACATTGGGCCTTAGCTCTTGTAAACCTCTGAAATTTCATAATTCTTAAAAAATAATCCTAAGAGTCAAACACGGAATCGAAACCCTAAAAATCGAACGAAGTTAAAACTTAATAAGATCAAAAACGAGATTTCTTAATCTGAGAAAAAGAGAACCCTAAAAAACAAAATAGAAAATCCAACTATCAGTTGAATCAACATCCGTACATCAATTAAATCACCTATCCTTTTCCTAACATGCAAATCAAGACAATATATCCAAATAATGCTCGACAATGAAATGCTAAGATCTTAAATTATTCGGTGAATTTTAGAATAAAAAATTTCAATTTTCACCAAAAGTCAAACTGAGTCAACTTATAACCCTAGACTCGGTTAAACGATCCCGAGAACTGAAAATTATTAAATAATCATAAATAAAATGAGATAAACCATAGATAAAGAACTAAAAATATAATAAGGTAAAAACTCCAAAATTATATCTTACGAATAATTCAACAAAAACTGAAAGTCAAACTGGAACCTTAAAAGTCAACAAAGCATACAAACAAACCTGTCACGCCCCGTAGGGTACCCTAAACGTAACAGTCCGCCACATGCCATATAAGATTCCCGAATTACCACCTTAGTCTTTCGAGAGTCTCATATAGATGTAAGGCGTACCTTTACAACAATAGAGTACAAGTCCGAATGGAGATAAAAGCTTAATTTGGCATACATAGGCAGTAGGATATAATTCATGAAACATAAATAAATATTACAAATTCTAAGGGGCATTCCCCCGCAAAAGAATATTTAACGGTCTATCACAGTCATCCAAGTCTTAGAAGTTTTCTATGGAAGTCTAATATAGAAAATACAACTTCTAGGGAAAACTCCTAGCTTCGGTACCTGTTCAGCCGGGTCTCGTCGCCTAAGCCAAATGTGTAAGCTGCAAAAGGAATGGACTGTAGGGACGTAAGCTAACTAGCTTAGTGAGTGTAATCTCCCACAAAAACATTTATGCCACAACAATTCAATCAAGTTATTAATCAAGCAAGTGTATGCATCAAACACATGAGTTCAACATACATATGACCAACCGGAAATCATATGTGGATGGAATTGCGCCCTCCATCCCGGGTTAGCAGATTAACGACTACTGCGGTACTAACAATATCCCGTTTATGGTTCACGGCTAACCTACGATTATTCGATGTCGTTTATGGTTCACGACTAACCTACGATTATTCGATGTCGTTTATGGTTCACGACTAACCTACGATTATTCGATGTCGTTTATGGTTCACGACTAACCTACGATTATTCGATGTCGTTTATGGTTCACGACTAACCTACGATTATTCGATGTCGTTTATGGTTCACGACTAACCTACAAATGCTAATGCTCCATCCCCTTGTGATATGCACATGTCAATTTAGCATTAGTCCAAGTAGTTGATTAAGCCATTTACTTAGGCGATCAACAATTTTTCAGACAATCCATCATAGCTAACTACACAACCAAAGTTTATCACCCGGTTTCGATATTCTTAATTTGTGTTCTCACATCATCATCAATCATATAATTTCCCATTAATCCCCATCATTCATATTCCATTCATTTGACCTACATTCTAGTGCACTACTTTACAAGCACATACAATAAATGAATCGGGAAGAAAAACTCACTCCGCCATTGGTACACCGTTCTTCTAGTAATAATAGTCCGGAGGCAAAGAATCACCGTCCACGGGTTCACCTATTCATATAAGAAATACCCTAATAAGTATTCTACCAACTTAAGACACTAAAACTCTAAGAAAACTTAGTGAAACCGAATCGCGTCATTTCGAAGTTCCGTTTTAAAATGGCCATAACTTGGTCGTTTTAAGTCGGAATTTCGCAAATTTTATACCGATTTCTATCTACTTCGGAAGAGCTTTCTAAATATGAAGTTTAAATCAAGTTTTGAAAATATCTAAGCCTCGGAATTGAGGGATCAGATCTGTACAGCGGGTTTATCAATTCCAAAAATGCGGTTTTCATGAATGCATTTGAGATTCCTAAGTATAAAATGATACTAAATGCAATGGTAATGATTTTCCCTATCATGAATGTCATGATGTGAACTTTAATGAGTCTATGTTCTTATAACTTTTAGATTTAAGAATTTTAAAATAAACTTTTCTTAGAAACCATTTTATACCAATGTTTAGTAAGTGAATTTCCTACACTTGACCAACCTACATATTACAAGGATTTTCTTTAGAAAAACTCTACTTTGTTTAAAGAAATTTTGACCCTTATATTAGTTATATCCTAAGGCCTTTATTTCTTTAATAAAATCCACATTTATAAACTTTTAAGTGGGTCTTTTACTATGGGGTTTCCAAAAATCCGAATTTACAAAAGTCCATTTTCAAGTTGATTCCTTTAGGAAAAATATATTTTGTACTTAAAACTTTAAGTATTTATTATACCTATATCCTAAGGACTTCATTTATTAAGAAAATATCATTTTTGAAGTTGGAAAAATAGTGTTTTCTAACCCTACATCCATTATTACGAATTTTGTCTACATGACTTTTAGCTCAAAACTTCTATGGACTTCATTTCTTGTTTCCAACATTTTCTTTAGTAAAAACTCATTTAGACTCATGAAAAATATTACTAAACATTATCTATTACCCATAGGCTTCATTTCTCTTATAAAATATATGTTTAGAAGTTGATAAAAGTGTTTTTGACCTAGGTTTTCAAAGTCATCCGAATTTTCATAAGTCTTTTTCTTGCAAAGTACTTTTCTTTTTGACTTCATGGACTCATCTATCTATAGATCTATATACTAGGAAAGTCATTTACTAAAGACAAAAGCATTAAAGACTATTAATGCACATAAACACAAAATAATAATGAAACTTTAAATGCCTACATGATTATGAGTAATAAAATGATGGATCTACTTTATTAAATGCTTAAATGAGTTTTGAAAACATAAAAACCATATTTTTATAAAAGATCTTTGTTTAAAACACTTTTTGATGGATAAACATAAAGCTTTTGGCATGAAAGCTTCTTTAAAAGTTAGATACTTTGTAATGGTTCGGATTCTTGTTTTGATCTTTCCTTGACCCTACAAAAGTCATGGGGCTTTGGTTGAAATATCCAAGAATACTTAGCCATAACAAAGATTAATGATGGAAGGGTAAAAACTTACTTACTTGAAGTGGAATGGAGATGTAAAGAGAAATGGAGAGTTGTGTGTGTGTGTGGGACTCAAAACTTTCGGCCAAGAGGGAAAATGGGAGAGAAAAGAGAGCTTTTTACACTTTGAAAAAGTTGGAAATGAAAGAATGAGAGAGAGAGAGAAAAAGTAGTATATATATAAGTTGGAATTAGGTTAAATGAAGAAGGAAATTTCAAATTGGAGCATGGAAGGGGGGGGGGGGGGGGGGGGGGGGGGGGGGGGGGGGGGGTGGGTTTGGGCTTGGAGGGGGGTGATTTGATTTGTCTCTTTGATTTGATTTGATTCACTTGTCATAATTTAATGAAGTTGAAGGGACAAAAGTTATGGAAGAAAGGAGTTGATTTGAGTGATGGTAAGGGTTAGATTTGTAGGGTGGCTAATAGGTAGACTAGGTAGTACTTTATGAATAGTAGGAATAGTTGACAAGACAATTTAATTTCCGGTAGTAATGAAATACGAATAAAAAGGCTATAACTGTATTTTTCATAAACCGGAAAATTATGAAAATATATTTTTGAAATCCTTATTTTATTTCGGTTCAAATGAGTACTCATAAGTATATTTTTGAAATTCTAGTTCCGGGGCACGTTTTTCTATAATGGGTCTCGGGATGACCCGGAATTGAAATTTTCTTAAAAATCTGATATTTTCTTGGTTTGAAATATAATTAGGAACTATATTCAATTTTAAATTTTCTTATAAAAGTTTCTTAATTGGAAACCGAGGAAAA